>BMAV01013289.1:0-164309 GCA_019973955.1 Trichonephila inaurata madagascariensis
TGTTTAATTTCCCCCAGAATGGCAAGACAAACTGATTGACGAAGTCGATAAAGTTTTTGGGAAAACACTGTTTTTTTTTTCAGAAGCATTTTTGACGAATTCTTATAATTGTATAATAAATAATTTACGCGCGTTTTGTATACAGTCGAACGTCGTTTATCCAAATCAATTGGGACCGGATACCGTTCGGATACGCGATTGTTTGGATAACCGAAAACCGAATGCGAGCCATGCAGTATATTAAACCGGACACTATACGAATATTGAAAATCATCACATGCGGGAAACGTACTTGAAGAAAAAGAAAAAAGGTCAAAATTGCAATTTTATTTTTTATTTGGGGAAATAATCACTTATTTTCGCTGTAACTTGAAATCTTCTTTTTTCGCTAAAAAGATATCGATTCTCTTTGCGCAATAGTTGCACTTTATAGGACCCTTGCTACTTCGTCGTTGTTGTTTCCTCGTCTTCATCCGTTTCATCATCGACGGGTGGATTCTTCTTCACAAAGTCATAATCTCATCATCATTTAGCATCTGAAACCCAAGTCTTCTGCATTGCAGGCCACCCAGGTTCTACATCTTCATCGCATTCTTGAAACCCTGGGATCGATTGGCAAAGTCGGTAATCTTCTACCTGTGGTCGTCATTGAAGTTTTTTTTGCCTTCTAAATCGGGCCCACACTTTTCCCATTTTTTTCGGGCTCTGTCTTTCGGGTAGTCCACGCTACCAACAGAGCAGGTGTTTCATATTGAGTTTTTCGCAAAAGCAACACCTTCGTCTTTTTCTCCCAAAAAAGCCCTTTTTCATCATGCGAAGCAACTCTTGAATTTTTACTGTTCGAAGACATATTCATATACAGTAAAGGTTGACAAAAATTGGTCCGGATTTTGACACGCGGATAATAAACGTTCGGATAAAACATTCTACTTAGTTGAAATATATAATTACCGTAAAAATTTGGTTATAACGCGCACCTATCAAGGCTGCAATTTTTAATTTTTATATTCCCCTTTAACGCGCACCCTCTTTTTTTATGAAGAAACCTCAAATATACGTATGCAATGCTCTATGTTTTGAATCTTATTAGGATTATCCCAGGCTTTTGAAAAAAAAGTTTCTTCTAAAAATACAATTTTGTTGTTTTAATCCACCTGATCGGCAAAAGCCGATAAGGCCCCCAAAATTCATCATGGTAAGGGGCTAAGTGACGACTGTCGTTACCGTAGCTTTTTAGCACCAGACGGTGACAGAACGTTTAGCTCGGTTTCACCCCCTTTGAGCGAGAACGCCCTGGGGGTGATCGGGGCCTCCACCCCTCCCCTTCCACCAACCACGGGGGGAATTGCGGCTCGACGGCTATTTAAATACCCCCCCTGCCGCGAAGGCCCATACATTACAAACATCCCCTGTCTTCTCCGGGTTTTAACCCCCGACCCAACGGGACGAAGTCAACAATACAACTCTTTTAGTTCATAAAATGTCATTCCTTTTAAAAAAACATTTTTCGATCTATGCAGAAGATTAATTTCGCTAATTTTTCATGCTCTTTTTTTTCATTTTTGAAGCTCTCATTTTTATACCCGGCGTATAACGCGCACCCGTAAATTTCGATCTTATTTTTTTGTATTAAAAGTGCGCTTTATGCGCCGGATTTTACGATAATCTTCTCTAAAGAGGCCATTTAAAAAATATTACAGATTTCCTATTTTATTTTTCAAAAAACAATAGAACAAAATAATGTGTATGGAATACCATGTCCTTATCTAATGTTTTTTCTCTTTAACTTTTTGGTCCCCACAATCTAAAGGTTTAGTCAACGTACTGGCGAGCATTCAGAAGGCCCCTTTTCAAAACTCCTTCGGGGGGCCTTTTTTGAACTTTGTACCCCAGTGGTAAAAGTATCCCGGGTCATCGTAGGCATGTCGAGTTCAGGGCCCCGTACCAAAAAACCCGCCGTGTGAAGCGATATACGTTAAATCTGTCGAGGGTCAAAAATCCTCTTGTTGGTGTGGTGTGGTAGTTAGGGAGAGGTGTCAGTTCAGGTGTCGTTCTCGTCACTTGGCCATGGTTCAAAATTACGAGGTCCGTCGCCAAAAAGCCCTTGTGTAGCTGAACATTGCGACGTTAATATTCACTCACTCACCCTCGGGGCCCTTTTTTAGAAGTGAAAGCCCTGCTAGTGGTACTATAGTTACACATGTTGGTGCCCCGTATAATTGATACAGCGGTAGCTACGCCCCTGATCAACGTTTCCATTTGTTAAATATACAATACTTATTGTTCTTACTATTAACTTCCAAAACCACTTTTGACCGCTGTAGCCGAGGGATCACGATCACGAACTTGTAGCAGGTTCGAGTCCTGATGCGCTGAAGATATACCGTATAAGTCAGCTAATGCACGTTAAATCTTTCGAGGCTCGAGTTCACGTTGGTATGGTGTGGAAGTTTGGTGAGTGGGGGTATTCGTGGGGGGGGGAACTGTGGTGTCGTCCTCGCCACTTAACTACTTAACCATTGGTGTGGTGTGGTGGTTAGGAGAAGGGATTGCCAGCTCAGGTATCGTCCACGTCACTTGAAAATGGTTCAGAATTACGTGGTCCGTCGCTAAAAGCCCTCGTGTAGTTGAACAGTGCAACCTTAATATTCACTCACTCGCCACTTAACCAAGGTTCAGGCGCGCGAGGTTCATCACCAATAATCTTCGTGTAGCTTCATAGGGCTACTTCAACAGACAAATCAATCACTCAAATTAGTTATTTAAGGATGTCGTTTCAAACTCGTTGTTCTAGTTTTATTATTACTTTTTGTTTCATTATACACAGATTTTGGTATCGTTTGCTAATAGAATAAATACAAAACAGTGTGGATCTGAGACATAGTAGCATTATCTGCTCTATTATTGGGTATCCAAGTTACTTCGAATTCATTTTTTTTCTTTTCTTTTTGCTTTTGTTTAAATGGAGCTGCGGATTGGTATTTACCATTGAAGACCTAATACGTTCCCCGATACCTAGTATCACCTTTTTAGTGTGGCCCCATGTAGGCTTTTACCCACCCGAAGGAGAGACGAGGCGATATTTTCCTAGGAATTTAATTTTTCCGAGAGCACCTAAACCAAACAGGACACTACCGATATTCAACATGCAACTGTTAATTTTCTGTGTCATGGCCGATTAGGCCGGGGTTGTACACGCAAACGTCTGCGTTCAAAGTCAACGCCGAACCAACTACGTCACCCCGCCAACTTTTGAAATCATTGGTAGTGGTAATTTCTTTCGGGAGGCAGGGAATTTCGTGGGTATTTCACGAAAAGGAAAATCGAAGCTATCATTATAACTCAGGCATATATGTAGTATCGAATATATACGATGGAAACTATCATTATAACTCATTACATGAACGTTCGAATAATAAAAATTATATAAAAGGGAGTATGGTTCTAATTTAGAGTTACCTGAGGATTAAAAGTTTGAAATATAAAAATTTTCCAAGTTTCTCCATGCTCATATTCAGGTGTGTCCAACCCAAATAACCTTGTAGGCCGCACATAAAAATACTATGTACCTTTATATCAGATTTGGAAACAAAAAAACATTTATTGGAGTGAAAATTAAAAACAGAATGAATTATTATTATTGTTTTCATTATTTTTCATGTATGCAGACATAGATAATATAATAATGTTTATATATATATATATATATAATACAATATTCCAATGATCAAATAATGTTTAAAATATTGCAGTTGTCATTTTCTTGAAAATTACAAGTCCCTTTTGAATTGATCTTTCGTTACTCATTGTTGAAATTTGATAGTGCTGTCATTCGCGCGCAAACGATTAAGTATTCACTGTCTTTTATCTTAACCGTCCTGAATATTTTTTTAAAACTTTAAAAATCATCTCTGACTGCCCTTGCTTTTTGGGCACTCCAAACAGAAAATTAGGAGAAACGAAAGTCGCCCTCACAGAGAATCATGTACCATCCATAGTAAAGGATATGCATAATGCAATTCGAAATGTATTAAAAAAGTAATTTACTATAGTAAAATCAAATGTAACTGTTTTTTAAAATATAAATCTATTTTAATCTGAAGGACATTTCTATAATAAAAAAGGATTTTGTTTTAAAACAAGAACAGGTAACAGGCAAATACATTGTAGATATATACATATATATAAATTTCCCCTCTAAAAAATTTCAAAATGAAAAAACTTTAAAAATCTGATATTAAAATTTTTTTTAAAAAGGGTTGGTGGGCCTCAATTTACGTACTGGCGGGCCGTGTGTTGGACACCCCTGCTCATATTAATTGCTTGTATTAGAAAAACAGATTTCAATATCTATATACGTATAACCGAAAAATTATTGTTCAATTGGGAGATAAAAACATTTTGCTAGAAAACAGCTGGAAGTAATGTTTCTAAGCCAGTCTTATTAAAAACTATTGTAATTTAGGTAATAATTTCATTAATTATACTCCATTGTTTGAGCTTTTGCTGTGAAACATGCTCACACAATTTTATAATATACGTACAAAATCTATAAAAATATTACTATATTCATACTTTTTTGGTGAAATTTTGTTATTTCTCTTATAAATTTCATAAAATTGTGTGACATAAAGTCTGTCAATTTGATTTTCAAACACATTTTATCAAGTAAAACATGCATGCTTCTCTTTAGTGTATAATTTTATTTCAGTGATCGGAAAGAAACTTCACAAATTACACAAATACGAGTATTTTAATCAAAAACGCTACTTTACTACAAATCTAATAACTAACCATAATTCTGTTATATTTTCAGTCAGAAATGAGTTATGATACTGTACGGGATATGAAAGTTTTAGATGCAGTAGTATCAGAAACGTTGCGCATGTATCCTGTTGCTATAGCGTAAGTACAGACACGTGAATTGTTTATATATACCCATTGAAAATGGATAATTTATAATTTAATAAAAAGAACAGTTTTAACAATTTTGATGTATATTTGTTTTTGAGTAAGTTTTAAGCATATATAATATTGTAAGAATAATTTTGTTAAATCCTACAGATTTTGGGAATTGATTTCTCAATTTTACAATCGTTCTTTTGTTCATTAAATATATGTATTCTTATTTTGAAATATTAAATGTAGCAAGAGACCCGCAGAGAGCGTAGAGTTGCTAATACACATTAAATCGGTCAAGGCCCAATGTCATCATTTTGGGAGAATGTGGTGAAAGCTCAAGTATCGTTCTAATCATTTACTGGTTTTAAAATTATGGGCTTTTCCCCTATTTTTTAATAGCCCCAATCGCGAATAATCAATCACTAAATAGCTGGAATAATCAATCACTAAATAGTTGGAATAATCAGTAACTAAATAGTTGGAATAATCAGTCACTAAATAGTTAGAATAATCAGTCACTAAATAGTTGGAATAATCAGTCACTAAATAGTTGGAATAATCAGTCACTAAATAGTTCAAATAATCAATAACTGAATAGCTGAAATAATCAATCACTGAATAGCTGGAATAATCAATCACTGAATACAATAATAAAACACTGAATAGCTAAAACACCAAATATTAAAACAGTCATTTTAAATAGTTGGAATAATCGTCCCCAAAATATGGAATAATCAGCCCCAAAAGCTGGAATAATCAATCACTCAGTAGTTGGAATAATCAATCACTAAATAGTTGGAATAATCAATCACTAAATAGTTGGAATAATCGATCACTAAATAGTTGGAATAATCAATCACTAAATAGTTGAAATAATCAATCACTAAATAGTTGGAATAATCAATCACTAAATAGCTTGAATAATCAATCACTAAATAGCTGGAATAATCGATCACTAAATATCTGGAATAATCAATCCCTAAATAGCTGGAAAACAGTCACTAAATAGGGAATAATCAATCACCAATATTGGTTCAGTCACTAAATATCTGGAATAATCAATCCCTAAATAGCTGGAATAATCAGTCACTAAATAGCTGGAATAATCAATCACTCAATAGTTGGAATAATCAGTCACTAAATTGCTGGAATAATCAATCACTGAATAGCCGGAATAAACAGTCACTAAATAGCTGGAATAATGAGTCACTAGTTGGAATAATCAGTCACTAAATAGCTGGAATAATCGATCATTAAATACCTGGAATAATTGATCACTAAATAGCTAGAAAATAAGTTGCAACTAAATCAAGACTTGTATGCAAACTCATCGTATCCCCCCATGTCAACATCAGCGACTACATAACTCAACATTACTAACATCACTACTGACTACAATATTTTCCCCACTCGATCAAATATTCAATTTCATTCAATAATGAATCCTGTTTAAATTGAAAACATTTAATCTTAAAAAAATTTTAAACTGGGGAAACATATTTAAATGTGAATTTTGTTGAGAAAACTTTCTTAACTTAGTATCATGTTAAACTATCAATCAAATTACTGGCTGGCGTACTGCTTTACAAATTCGCAAATTAAAATTCAATCCTTTCACTGTAAAATTTTTATATTATCCCAGACTTCAGCTTACAATTTAAATTATAATTTTTCCGAACTTTAAGAACTGCATGTGAAGATTATGAACTTGGAAATACGGGAGTAGTCATTGCAAAAGGAATGAGAGTTACGATTCCTATTTACTGGATGCATTATGATCCAGACTTCTTTGAAGATCCAGAAACATTTAATCCCAACAGGTAAATAATGTTACTTTATTAATATTTATTTTCTTTAAATCAAATAATTAATGGAAAAGCATTATATGTATGGTTTTTAATAAACTCTACTTGACTGATTGAAATGAATTGAATATTAAGGTATCCAACTACGCGCGCGTTCGAAACCGTAATTTTAAAAAGGATAAATGGATTTAATTTTTTATTTGTGTCACTTAGATTAGAAATACATGATTTTTTTGGATATTTTGTCAAAAAAAATTTAAATACAAAATTTGGCAAAAATTAACTTAGAACAACCTTTTTTTAAAGTTCTCCTTTTTTTGAAAAAAAATTCATTATAATAAAATTTTGCCTGTATATAGCTTAGACCTCTGTCCAGAGGCTCAACAATGATTTTTGAAAAATTCACATTATTTTCAGAGTTACGACCCATTGAAATAATTATCACCGTTTTTTTTTCTTAAAATTTCTCCCCTTTGTTGTCGTATAAAACATGGATAAACCCACTTCTAAGTTATATATTTCAAAAATTCTAGTGGAGCCTCTGTACAGAAGTCTAAGCTATAGACAGGCAAAGTATTATAATAGAAGCATTTTTCACAAAAGGACAGTATTTTGAAAATGGGTCATTCTATGTTCATTTTTTGTCAAAGTATTGTACTTAAATAGTTTTTTATTGTAATACTATTCTTAAAACAATTTTATATACATTTTCTAATCTAAGTGACTCTAAATATCATAAATATTATCCATTTATTCGCTTTTGCAAAATCGCGGTTCCGAACGTAGTCGGATACCTTAAAAATAAAAGTATCATTGAGATTTTGGAAACTTAAAAAGATGGATGGTGCAGTAATGTAAATAATGCTGACTGAGGACAGCGTTTAAATTTGCATAAAAATATGTATACAGATATTTGAAAATTTAATAAATTACATTGGCGTTTTTCAATTTGTGCAACGCATATCCTGAGGAGTACGTGATACGTAAAATGGTCTCAGGGGGCTCGCGGGAAAAAAAGATGTAATGGTGAACACAGTATTGGAACATAAGAGAAAAGATGCTTTTTTTATTGTTAAAAATCTTAGCGAGGGAGGAGTTGTGTGTGTGTGTGTGTGTGTGTGTGTGTGTGTGTGTGGTGTGTGTGTGATATCACACACACTTAATTCTTATACATGTAATTCAGGTTATATTTTTTGTTCGTATGATTCCACGATATCCTGTTAAGTGCAGCCACTAATACTTTTATTACTATTATTATACGGGAATCCTCGTTTTCCTGAATATGGTGAAAAAACTTTTAAATTATGTAGCTAAAATAAATATTAACCCTTTATCTACCGTCGGTACTTATAAGTATCACTCGCTTTAAAATTACATAAAATAACCAATCAGACGACGCTTAGCAGGAATATTCATTGAAATCCACTCTTTCAAGATATATGTCAGCACGGGTTCTATGATGAGTATTTTAGTGGGGAAGGCGAATAGTTTTATAGCAGAAATTGCGTTGTCAGCGGATTAGGAAGATTATCATTTTTGTCCCGAAAAATAATTAATGCCAAAAAGTGTCTTTTTTTTTTTTTTTGTATTTAATGAAGACTTTAGGAAACGATTTGACTATTTATTTTAAATGAACAGTGTGTATAATTAATTTTGAATATCTTTAATTAATTAATTAGCTGTAACGGGTTAAATTTCCCAAAGTTGAGTATTTTATTTAAGTATATCCCTTAATTTTCAATGTAGTGATTCAAAAAAAGTATTGCATGAAAAAAACTGCAATAAATCATAATGCGGTAGATAAAGGGTTAAACGAATTTGTTTTTGAATAACTCTATGTCATAATGTTCAGTTGTACTAAATTTTTTGCAGAATGAACTATAATTAATTTTGCAATCTTACTATAACGGGATACAGTAAGACTGGCAACACTGCTTTGTCGATATAAACCACTTTGGGAATCACTGCTCTAAGGGTTCCATAAATCGGAAAAGTTTGATGACTACTGTGTTAACTAAACTGAACTCAGTGGCGCAACAGCCTATAAGGGCCAAGGCCTACTGTGCCTATCTCAGTGCTTAAGTGCTGGGTGTAATGTGTAGATGTTTCGGTCACGTGGTCAATCTGACGCGAAACTCCCAGTGTTCACTTTCCAAGCAAGCATAGTACTTATTTATCGACCCACTGAATGAATGAAAGACTGAGTCGACCTTGCCCAGCCCGGGATTTGAACCCCAGACATGTGACGATGAAGCGCGATACACTACCACTTACCCACTGGGCTGACTACTGGGTTAAGGGGACTATTACATTCAATGTTGAAAATATAACCATTCAGACACCCGCACACACACATATATCAACATTCGCAAAATTTCTTTTATTTAAATATTAAAACAAATTCAAGATTTTACTCTATTCACTCTCACCACTTGAATTCCTGAACACATTATTAATCCTTTTGGATTTTAACTACATCTCTCAAACCTAAAAAAATATTCTACTTAATTCCATAAAATAATACGCATCTGAAAAACTTTAAATAGCGGGGCTCAAAACAAATATCACCAACAAATTTAAGGACAAAGAACAGGGATGGTTTTCATACCGACCACATTCTTTCCTCACCTGGCCTATACCAAGGTTCAGTGGTGCCTAGAGAGCGCTTCTGCTGCTACACAGTCAGTTAGAGTTATTATGGCAAGAGCGGTAACAGTTTTAAAATACTTTTCAATACTTTAGTTAAGGGTTTTCAGATATTTAAGAATAGCTTTCAACTGTTGACAAAAAGTAATAAGATAAAAACACTTTTTTAATTTTAAAAATCATAACCAAAAAACTCATTATGATTAACATTCTATTTTGGAATGCTGAACATAGGTAAAAAGAAATCTTTATATTGTTGCCCATTCATTGGATGTTTTGTGAAAAGCATATGATATTTAAATTGTTTTTTGTATTTGTATAGATTCATGGATCCTTCTCAAATCAAGCATCCTCAATATGCTTATTTGCCATTTGGTGCAGGACCAAGAAATTGCCTGGGTATGCGGCTCGCACTTTTGGAAATTAAAGTTTGCATAACCAATATATTACGGCACTTCCGTTTCCGACGAGATGCCAAGACAATGGTATGAAAATTATTTAAATTTTACAAACGTCTCTTTTTGTTGGTTACAGGAATACGCTTCTTTCATTTCAAACATTACTCTAAAACATTGATTCTTCATCAAGTGTATTGTTAAATGCTATAAGAATACGCAATAATTGTAGAGAATGCACGGTTTCAAGCCCTCTGTCTTTCTGAAACTAAGCTATAATTCTTTCTTTTTTTTAAAATCATAACGCGTGTTTGTTTTTAATCCAGGGGCGTAGCTAGAGCTGTATCAATGATACGAGGCCCCCCAAGCTACAGGGGTTTCAACAAGTGTAAGCAAAATAATGTAAAATGTAGAGGTGCGCCAAAAAAGGGCCTCCAAGGAATTTTGATGCAGAGCCCACTCAGGACTATATAGCTACGTCATTGTTTTAATCTCCTTTTTTTTCTTTTTTTTAAGTGGAACGAAGATACAAAACTCAATCCTCCCCCTCCCCTTTTGACCAAAATTCTGGATTCGCCTCTGCTCTGTATGTATTTTAATTTAGAGGAGAGTCGGTATATACCATTTATATATACCATTTATATATATATATATTTCTCTAAAAATAACTGTACTGGTTTCTTATAAAAAAATCTCCAGAATTATCATATATATATATGTATATATATATACTATAAACGATTGTCAGGAATTATACACGTCAAAAGAAACTAATATTTATTTTTTTGCTATAAAAAATTTATTTTAAAGAAAAATGATAAATGGAGGGTATTATGGAATAGTCGGGTAACATTGAACAGGTGGTTTAAACCATTGGAAAACTAAATAAGACTTCATAAAACGTAGTTATTTTTTTATAAAGCCATATTTTTGAAAATACGGGAAAGTCATTTCTGTTTCGAATTTATTAACGAAGTCACTGTCCAATACAATCAAAGTGAGCCCACACAAAACGGCAGAAGCATCGAATCTAAGTTTTCTCTCGTTGATCTTTGGAGAATTTTCCGTTACAGAAAATGCATTCAGCGTCTTTGTTTTCTGATTATTTAGTTGATGGAGTGAAGTCTATTAGAAATGATACAACAGAATAGAATGTGTAGGGTATTATGGAATATCTAGTATTCCATAATATTTGCCCCCTATTTTAAAGGGAAAAATTTAAACCCTTTTTAAACTGAAGGAAAAAAAAGCATTGGATTAAAAAAAATATATATAACCACAGTATTATACACACAAACTGCAATTCTTTTATATAGTGTACAATATGCTTAACTTTAATGTTCAAGTCATATTTGTTTTAGTGAGTTAAACTGTTTGAAAACTTACCAGCAAAAAACTTTTGAAAATTAGTAAAACACACTTTGTCTTGTAGAGAGTGGTATGGCAGCCACATCTGCTCAACTCTAATTGCAATGCATTTTTTTTTAAGGCGTCCCAATATTGTGGCACATATTGCACTAAACGACACATACCCACACGATAGACTAAAAAGGGAGGGCGCCGCGTGAATTTTTTTTGGCCTTGGCGGGAAGGAGAAGGGGTGGTCTCGAACGCGGGAAAATGGAGAACGATGCCTGTAGTTCCCTATGCGATTTATAATTGTAAATAGAGTTGTAAATATAATGATGTGTTTTGAAGAAAATAATAAATCCGGTTAATTTGGTGATGATTAATTCAAAAACCCAAGACGATTTTAAAGCTGCATTCACACCCAAGGCTGAAAGCTTCGGGGCTTTGAGCGTCGGCCAATCAAAAAATTTCACTCGGGCGAAATCCTCTGATTGGCAAAGGCGTTTAACCTGACTTTGGTGTGAATCAACCAAAATAGAGTCTTTTTTCCCAGCACTTTAAGGTTTTCCCCAAAATTGCAAAGCTAAAAACCCAGAGCCACAAAACCTCTGTATTCCATATATTCCCCGGGAACTATTCCATAATACAAAAAGGTGACCATTTTTTTTTTATATAATAAAAGGAGGACGCGGGGAAAAAATTTGAAAAAAGTTACAACGAAAAAATTTTTGGGAAACTTTTTTTAATTCAAAAAAAAATACGCAAACACTTGCATTTTTTTAATTATTTATTTAAAACAAAGGTATTTTCCACTGAATTTTTTTTTTTTTTTTTTGTTGTCAGTATATCTTTTTTCTGATACATCGGAAATTTCGGATTTTAAAATATCCTTTATTTTGGGAAGCTTTACAGAAAGTGCTACAGCAAAAAGTATCAACATTCGCAATCTTTGATTTCTCACTAGCCCAAAAAAAAAACCAACTAAAAAAATTTTTTTCAATTTTTTATTGGTTAAAGGTAAATAAAAATTAAATTAAACAAGAATAACTAAATTTTTATATGGAAAATTTTCATTTTTTTAAAAAGGTTAAAGTATTTCCGCCCATCTTTTTTTTCCCGTTTTTAGAATGTTGATTAACCAATTGTTCCAATTTATTAGAATTTAAATATACATTCCGGGCTTCTAATTTATTCAAAAAAGACAATAGTCATCGATTTTTTTTATCAGGCATTTATCTCCCATAAAAAATCAACAATTTTTTATATCTGCCCACTTTTTCTTGAGACCAAGTCAAAAAAATTTCCCTTAAAAATGTTATTTCCCCGTGATATTTGTTTCCGACCATTCTTCGACATTTTGGAAACATGTTTTTGGGTTTAAACTCGAATACGAAGATTAACATATCAGTTTTAAAATATTGAAAAGGAGGACACCTTTCGAGGAAGGACATAATTTATAAAAGGAGGACGGTTGGTCACCTTATTAATGCTCAAAAATGTTCCGCGTTTTCCAATTCTTGTAGTGTACTGAAGCACCGCTGCGTCTCCCGGGTTCCCAAATTATTTTTTGAAAAAAATTGAATTCGGAAAATTTTTAAAAACATTCTAGAACTTTGGGTTGGTGGAGAGCGCTTTTATCCATCCTAAGCTTTTCTCTGCCATTTTCGTGTAGTCGCTCTGCCCGTATATTTCGTGAATGCCTTTTTTCTTTCGTTTAATGTGACGTCTCCAAAAACTAATGGGATCGTCAATGAAAACTAAAGTGTCAATAGCATGACTTCCTAAATCCTTTCGGGCAAAATTACATTCAAAATGACAGAGAAAGCCACGAACTTTCATACATGTATTTTAGCAGATAAATAAATGTATTCTTTTAAAAGTAAATAACTATTTTAATGGATAAAATTAAAAATAAATAAACAAAAAATTTTAAATAGATTTTACGGGAGAACGTCGTTTTTCGAAAATCAATTGGGGGCCGGACACCGTTCGGAAAAAACCAATGCGATCCATGCGGGATATAAAAACCCGGGCACTATACGAATATTGAAAATCATCCCTGGGGAAACCCTGCTTGAAGGGAAAAAACAAAATAGGTGTAAAATGTCGCAATTTTTTTACTGTAGAAAATAATCACTTATTTTTCGCTGTACCATTGTACACCTTCGTTTTTTCGCTGCAAGGTCTCTGAAAAAACTAGTTCGGATGTTTGACGCCCGGATAATTAACGTTCAGATAAACGACGTTCTATGTATTTAAAATATAAATTATTTAAATCTGATTACCTTTTGAGTTACCTCCCTGAGATACTTGAATTTCTTTGGTGATGAAAAAATGTAAAACAGTTATACTCCTTGTTTAAAAAAAATGTGTTCAAAATAAATATTTCTAAAATAGATACTTTTCCGTTACGCTGGCGCATGCGATAAAGTCGCCAAAAATCATACAACCAACGCTAACGGAATATTCCCGATAACCTATTTCGATATGTGCCTCCGAAGAAAAAAATTTTGAGCTAACATTATTTTGGCTCAATAAAGTCTGCTTGGCGAGATTTGCGCCGCCGTAACAGAAAAGTAATATGCATTCCTGTCGTATTTTCATAAACCCTAAAAATTTCTCTAATCCTCTAAATTTTTTCGAAAATCTGGGACTGTAAATGATATGATTTATGAAATTTTTCATACCATAACCGTTTTTTTCTGCCCCCTCTCCTTTTTTTAGGTACCCTTAGTATACAGAAAAGGAGCTGGATTATTATCTCTCAGTAATCTTTATCTGGGAGTAGAGAAAAGAACTGATGTGAAATAATGTTCAAACGTTCATCGTAATGAAAAAATCAGCTAAAATTTATCTATCTCATCAATGTTTTTATATTTACTATTGTATGATATAATTTACTGCATGTAAATCACTTCATGAACCAAATAAATCAATTTCAATCAAAACTCATTGTTTAATGTGTTATAAAAATTATTGTAATTCATTAAAAACATGAACTACATTTTTCAAATGGCTTACCGCTAATTTAAAACAAGTAATATATATAAAAAAAAAATTTTAAAAAATTCCCACTTTTAACGAAATTTTTTTTTTATACGTTTTATTAAATAGTTACAATTAATATAAATATGTATATACATATGACAGAATCACAACATTTAAATGGTAATTTTTTCATTAAAGCATCGTATTGTCTAAAACAATCGTGTATATAAAATTTTAGTTCAAATGAATGTTTAAAAAGTGAAAAAAACCTTTTTTAAGTTTTTTACACAAGTTACCAAAAATCCTAAGTCGCCAAAAATGATGCCAACGTGGCTGTATTTGTAATTCTTTAAATAATTTGTTTTAATCAATTTTTATTAATTATAATTAAATTATTGTATTATCCAAAATAATCATGTATATAAAATTTCATCTCAATGGGCTCAATTTATGAAATCACGTGATAAAAACAAACGCGTGTTTTCCATTGAATTCAAAACAAACATTAAACTAATCGTACTTGTTGTTTTATTTGTAAAACTCAGATAAAATTTCAAATTTTATATTTGGGTAAAAATGTTTAAATGTTAGAAAAAAAAAATTTCTTCAAAAAGATTTTTTTAAATTAAAAAAAAAATCATATTTTATGTTTATACTTTTAAATAAAATGCATTTTGCTTACATATGTGCTTTTTAAAAGAAAGTTTCTTCAAAGAGCAAAACTTGGCAACATTGGAGCGCTTGAACTGATTAGCTGGAAACACAAGACTGTTTTTATCGTGTGATTATGACGTCACATGAGTTTTTGAATTGATTGGCTAGAATCACGTGGCTTTCACTATCATGTGACTATGACGTCACATGAATTGAGCGCTTTAAAATGTATTTTATTAACGATTGAAAATTCCACCTAGATAAATAAATCAATAAATATATAGAGAGTGTGAGCTAGTAGTAGGAATTGAAAAAAATAGTTTACAATAAGAAAAAAACTCTTTGTATTTATATCATAAAACATATAAATAATTACTTAGTATTAAATATTCCACAGAACAGAGGGAGTTGAAATTTTTTGAAAAATATAACTAAGAACTTTATTTGTATGTAGAGAGTTTTAAAAATATTCGGGTGTAATTTATTTTTAACAAAAACAACTTCTTGGTGGCTAATAATATACTTAAGAGATGCAGATACCAAAGAAAAAGCCAGAGGCAAGATTTAAGGAGAATGCATAGGCAGCTGCTTAGGGGCGTAAAAGTCATAAATTTATTTACCTAATTTTTCAACATTCAATTGAACAAAGCATTTAAAGAATAATGCAATGCAATTCCTACAAATGATCAAACATAAAAATAATATTTTGAGTTTAAAGAGTGCTTAAAAAATCAGAGGGTAAAATTTCCAGTTTATCAACAAAAAGAAACTTATTCATTCCTAAAACATATACAATTTTTAGCAGTGGAAAAAAAAAGCATTTATATTTGTTAGTAGCAAAAATAGGACCTTTTTGTTCCTAGCAATAAAAAAAAAGTGTGTTAATATCTTCAATACACAAAAAAATCATTCTTTAGAAAATATTTTTTTAAATATTTTAAATAAACAATATGAACCGAAAAATATATCTTTTATTTAATATTGTGTTTTCGTTAAAGCAGTGCTCCGCAACCTTTTTATCGCTGCAGACCGGCCAACGTTTGATAATTTTACCGCGGCCCGCTCAGGGTGGGACACGTTGATTGTTTATATTTTAGGTTGTTTTGATTTAACAATTTTTATTTAGTTACATTTAAATATGCCTTCAGAATAAAATATAGTTACACCAAAAATGAATAAAAGTGATTTAACGTGGAATATAAAGTGATTTCAGTGGAAAGTTGCGCAAATCCGAGAGAAATGCACCACTTCAAATAAAATGGCAATAGTTTAATGTTTTTAGGCGGCCCGGCACCATTTGATCCATGGACCGGTACCGGTCCGCGGACCGGGGGTTGCGGATCACTGCTATACACTACTACTCAGCCACTGGGCTTCCTCATGAACCATATTCAGAGGTAAATGACATGAATAGCAATTGAAAATAAAACTTCGTAATGCATAACCTTCAAAACTTAATAAAAATCATTCTTTGTCCATCGCTATCTCAATAAAGGTTTTCAACAAATATTAAACAAGCAAAATAATTCATTCCAAAAGCAGCATTCTGAATATTAACTGGATAATCAAAATAATATAAATAAACTTCACTTACTCCTGTAACTCTTTAATTTTATCTTCCAGCTCTAGAGGAAGATGTTCATTATTAGAGAGCACTTTATTCAATGAATCATATATTCTCTTCTGTAAAATGAACTTTACTCCATTACTGTTTTCGTTGATAAAATCTAAATATGACTTCAATTCCTTGACTCTAAACTTGGAAATCATAGCCTACATTAAATAAACATTTGAAAATCAAATCCTATTTTTCAGTTATCGTATAAAATGTATCTAAAATTTAATTTGTTATCATACAAACTATAAAAGCTTTAGAATTGCATTTTAAAAAATACCAAAGTACCTTGTATTTAGATATCTTGCTCGGACGACGCATTGCTGTGTTGAATTAGATTTGAATGCACGGCTAAAAAACCCATTTGCATTCAAATACGTTAAGTACTACATTCTTGTGAAATAAAAATGAGGCAAGAGCAAAAATACCATATGAATCACTCTAAAAGAACAATTGTCAGAACATTATTGCGTAATTCAAGATTAAAACAAACAAAATTATGATGATTTAAGAGAGAGTATCAGAATTATAAAAAAAAAAATTGTGTGTGTGTCAATAATGTTGGTTTTATATGTTAAATGTTTCCAAAACGGATACACTTCATACACAACCGGAAATTCTTTTTTAAATTTTTTTTGTTCCAGATATACCCTCACCTGCATTACCATGCGTAAATTTTTCATAGAGCATTGTATTTTTATATAACACCCTTTTATAAACTTCATTTGTATGTAACAGAATTTTTTAACTCAATTTTTACCCACTTTAAAAGATCAGATTAATTCGAAATTTTGCTCACTTGTCCAGGACCGATGACAATACAATAAATAAATAATTTTGTTCCATTGTCCTGATCAAGATCATCAGGATTAACGATTTCCCATTTTCAGATCCCATCCCGCATCTGGGGATTAATTTCGGATCCCATTTCCAGATTTGGCGACTAAAAGATTAAGTTACAACTTAATTACAACTTATTTTTTAGTTTTTTTAAACTACATAATTTATTTATTTTAAGGTATCCGACTACGTTCGGAACTGTGATTTTAAAAAATCGCAGAAATGGATAATTTTCATGATATTTAGTGTCACTTAGATTAGAATACAGGCATGAAAAACATTCGGACAAAAAAAAAATTATTTAAGTACAATATTTTGACAAAAAATGAACGTAGAATAACCCATTTTCAAAATATTCTTCTTTGTGAAAAATGCATCTATTATATTAATATTTTGCCTGTATATAGCTCAGACCTTTGTACAGAGGCTCAACTAGGATTTTTGAAAAATTCACATTATTTACAGAGTTACAACCCATTGAAATAATTATCGTCGTTTTTTTCTTAAAATTTCTCACCTCTGTTGTCGTAAAACATGGATAAAACCACTTCTAAATTATATATTTCAAAAATTCTAGTTAAGTCTCTGTACAGAGGTCTGAGCTATAGACAGGCAAAATATTATTATAATAGAAGCATTTTTCACAAAAGGAGAATATTTTGAAAATGGGTTATTCTATGTTCATTTTTTGTCAAAATATTGTACTTAAATAGTTTTTTATTTACTATTCTTAAGATTATTTTATATACATTTTCTAATCTAAGTGACACTAAATATCATAAATATTATCCATTTATACACTTTTGCAAAATCGCGGTTCCGAACATAGTCGGATACCTTAAGCAGCTAACATGTGTAAATGATATGATGATATACTTTTATTATAATTTAGTATTTTTTCATTTAATATACTTGTTTGAATCAACTATGAATAAATAAGATTCCCATAGAGCAGGGGCGGGCAATTGTTTTGAATCGAAGGCCACCTTGTGGAAGCGTAAGATACGGAAGGGTTGCACTCATTAGTTTATCTTTGCGTCTCACAAAAGATTTAAATTTGTGTATGCAAGTTGAAAAAATAGTGGCGCTATTATTTATAGTTTAATTTCATATCTTTAGTTGCAAGCACGTTTAGTTTTAGGATCAGACCAATGTACCCTATGACACTTTTCTTCATTTTCTTTAAATCGGGAGTGAGGCTTCTTTTTGAACCAGCCAACTTGAATCTACATTTACTTTAATTGATCTTCATGCAAGGAAAACTTTGCTCACAAATGCATGTTGACCTCCATATATCCTTACTAATATTATAAACATGAAAGTTTGTATGGATATATGTTTGTTACTCTTTCACGCAAAAGCAACAGAATGGATTTTAATGAAACTTTACAATAATATAGCTTATACATCACAATAACACATAGGTTATAATTTAAAAACATATTGTGTGAAGTGTCCAAGATGTAACGATTATTGTCAAGTATGGAAAAAATTCTGCCGCCATATGCAATCTATTCTGGCGTGCACTGCAAAAACCGTTAGAAAACCGTTTATGTGTGAAGCAAAACTTTCCCTTTTTGTTTTATCTGCGCAAGACGTCAGTGCGCGCTCGCTTCTAATTTATTGCTTTGATCAGTGTAATCACTATTTTTTTTATTTCAAAATAAAACTTATTTTTATCGCTTCTGGTATTTAAAGTAGATAAACTTTGTCTTTCACACTACATCATTAATTGAATAGGCAGGTATTGCATTTCTTATGTATAAAAATAATAATAATTACCGTACTGTATTTTTTGGAAGAGTAGAAAAAGTACCTACAAAGAATTATGCAGCAAAAGCGTAAGTCAAATCTTTCTCAAAGCTCTAATAAAAAGCTCGAGCTATGAAAGTAGCTAGACTTAACGAAACGTTTCCACAAGCGTTCTTTGCGAATATTACAATTTTAACATAAAATAAATACAACAGAAAGTAATATTAAGGTATTACACTTCCAGATATAATGTGTAACAATGTGTTACTTTTGCTGAGCAGATATCAGCTTAAGAAGGTGTTTTCAAAAATCAACCCACAAGAGAGTTATAAATAAATAAATCCTTGTTATCAGCTATTCGATCTACAGACTTAAAATTTAACAAACATGTTTTTTTTTGTTCAACTGAGATATGCAAAAAGCTTTTTTTTGTTGTTGTTTAGCTTGCAATTCACGTAAAAATTAACTCATTAAAAACTTCTTTATCCTTCAATCTGTATTGTTTAATTTTTCAATTCGCCCGTGCAAAGAACGGATATACCAGCTAGTAGAGAATATTTTCTGTCTATTTGGAAGGCTGTGGTAGCCTAGTGGTCAAGGTAATGGACTCATGACCGGTGTGTCGTGAGTTCAAGCCAAGTGTCACTGAAGACCCACCGTATAAGGGAAAGATGCACGTTAAAACTGTCGACAGCTCAAACATCCTTCCGTTGATGTTTTCTTTGGTTTTAGGATACGGGAGTGCCAGCTCAGGTGTCGTCCTCATCACTTGACCATGGTTCAAAATTAAGAGGTCCGTCGCCAAAAGCCTTCGTATAGCTGAACAGTGCGACATTAATATTCACTCACTCTGTCTATTTGGTTTTCTTATAGTCTAGGTGGGCCGCTATTTGAACCCCTACATAGAGCAATCTTAAATTTTATATTTTCTTCCCATATGGTAGTCACATGTAATTGAAAAAATAAAAAGAAACATCCTTTATATATATTAACAATTTTCTTTTTATTTTAGTTTTAATACTCTTATGATAGACAAATGGATAAAAATAGGAATCCAACGTACAGAAAATGAAAGGAATGTCAATACAAATAAGAATAATCGATCAACATCAAATGAACTTAGAATGACTGTGGATGAATCCGAGAACATAATTTCTACTTCAAAAAATATCTTAAAAATAACAAAGTAAAATGTATTTAGTAAAAAACTGAAAAAAAGTTCCCGAGTCCAGAGCTGCAGGAAGCTACAATAGAATTCAAACAAAGGTTGCTTTCCAGTGGGTGCCGTCCCATCCCATTGTGGTCTTCCCCTCAGGGGGCTCACCTTCTTTAGGTGGGTACGGGTGTCTCAATCCCGAAGTACCCTAGTGATCTTTTCCTTTTCCCAAGGGGTTTACTATCTTTGGTAAACGCGGGTGTTACGACCCCGGGGTACCCCAGTGATCCTTCTCTACTTTCGACCCTCCATCTTGTCATCCAATTTCTTCTTTTCCCGTCCAGACCACAGACCTATGAATGTTTGGAGCAGTATAGCCAAAACTGGCTCTTGCGCCATAAAACACCAAACTCAACTCAATTCAACTAAACCCACTGTGGTCTTTGAAATGAGATAGCGGACCTCTAAGCAAAAAGAGGCACGGATATTCTCTAAAGGTCTTCCAAAGACTTACCTCTTCACTCTTCTAAGCTCGAGATTAATTAGATCTATAAAAATTCCTTTCGTATTGCTACTAAAAATAAACTTCGGATGGTGCTATTAAAACCTGTGTCTCGGACTTTCATCGTGCTGAGCTTAGACTGTAGACTGTGGCTGATTTTAGACTATTGACTGGATATGACAACCTTTGTGCTCTCATTTGTTTCGTTTTAGTTTGAAAGTCTCACCTTTATGTGATTCTGAACACAAGTCATGGAAGCCACTGAGTGCTCTGCACTTAAGAATTAAGACTTACTTAGACAGTATTTTTTAAAAAGTTAACCATTTTAAAACGACACGATGTCTTCTTTAGGTTACGATCTTCATAAAATTCTGAGATCTTTTCGATGCTCGTGTACTTTTATTTGACGAAACATCTTCTGTATGTCACTCGAAAGCCACGACATATACTCACTTCCAAAAGTTAAGCACGGAGAGGAAAATTCTAATTTCCGGAAGCCAATCAGAATTGAAGAGGATGCAATTCGCTGCAGAGGTAGATGGAAGTATGCAAATATGTTAGGTAACAGCCAATCGTGCTTTCATGTCAAGAAATATGCAAAAAGGGGAGTCTTATAAGAAGCCATCTTTATAAAGGGTTACAGAAGTTGATTGTAAGTGCTGATAGAAGGTGTTTAAAACTTTCGTACAATTTGTTTTCAAAATATACGTGTTTCTATGACTTGCAAAAAGCAAATGGAAGATTCTGAGCGCTGGTGTGCTGTGGGGCGCATTGAAGCAGGACAGTCGATTACAGATGTTGCTCTTTTCTTCGGCGTTCATCATTCTGTAATTTCACGTTTATGGAAACAATTCCAAATCACACAGACAGTTGTCCGAAGGCCCGTAGGCGGTCGCTCAAGGGTTACAACCCCCGCGGAAGATCGATATATTGCTATTGTAGCCAAGCGGAATCGCAGAGTGACCTCCACACGTGTGACATCTATGGTTACAGCGTCCATTGGTAAGGCTATATCTGCAGCTACTGTACGCCGAAAATTACATATGAATGGACTATATGCCCGAGTACCTCGAGTTTGTGTTCCTCTATCCGTTCAATCAAGAGGGGCACGATTAAACTGGTGCCGGGAACATGGCAATTGGACTGTGTCTGACTGATGCAATGTCATGTTCACTTTTATCATGTCAAGATTTGCGCTGGAGCCAGATGACAAGAGTATAAGGATATGGCGTAAACAAGGAACACGAAATCAGCCCCAAAACATCACCGAACATCACGCATTCCGAGGCGGAAGCATTATGGTGTGGGCAGAGATTTCATTAGGATACCGCACCGACCTGCACATCTTTAAACGGGGTTCTGTGACGGCTGTCCGGTATCGAGATGAAGTCCTAGAACCCATTGTGAGATTGTACTTTGCAGCAGTTGGCCCTACTTTTGTTCTAATGGACGATAACGCACGTCCCCATAGAGCTGATATCGTCGATGACTACCTGGAGAGTGAAGGGATTGCGCGTATGGCGTGGCCAGCATATTCGCCCGACCTTAATCTCATTGAAAATCTTTAGAATGCTCTCGGCCATGCTGTATCTTCACGTTTTCCACCTCCAGCCACTCTTATTGAGCTGGAAACTGCTCTACAGGAAGAATGGCGATTGCTTAATTCTGCGGTGGTTGACCACCTAATTGAAAGCATGCTCAGAAGGTGTAAACTTTGCTTACAGATGAGGGGGGATCACATACCCTATTAATGTCCTTTTTTTCATTTTATACCGTTTATTTTTACTTTATACATAATTCTGTTTAAGTCTCCAGTATGGCATTATCTGATAACTCACAAAAATTTAATATTGTTTTCATTTCTGTATATAATTATTGATTTTGTTTTATGTATAAATATATATACTACTTTACTGCCAAATTTTGTGTCAATCAAAGCAGTATTTGTTGATTTTTTTGCATTTTACATCTTCGTGCTTAACTTTTGGAAGTGAGTGTATTTTCCAAATCTTAAAAGAATGTCAAACACACAAATTATGTTGGACAGCGCCTTCTTCCTACTTTTGCATGAAGCATCAAACTAAACTCTCTTAGCTCAATCATTTTGCTCTTAGGGCAAATCACAGCATGGTGGGGAATGTAATAGTCTATGTCTGGTTCCTCATCTTTCAATCGCTGCATATGATCAAAATCCTCATATTCTTGTAGAACAGGCATTCAAACTCATATGATATTGAGGCCACATGACCTATTTTATATTAAGTCGCGGGCCGCATGCTCTCAATGTTCAAAAAATTAATAAAATACGATTTGTAGAATGATTATATTATGCATTTACAATATTAGACTCAATGTCAAGGGTTTAAAAAATGAAAATAAAAGTTATAATAAGAAATTATTATTTAAGAATTTAAGATTATCAAAACTTTAAGATGCTTCAAACTTTTATTTTTTTATTTTCTATTTTGGTCTTAAAAAATAAAGGATACCTCTCTAATTCTGTTGCTGTATTATTTTTTACAATTCTACACAAAGAAAGCTGGAAAATTGAATTTTAATAGGATAAGCAAAATACTAATCCCCCTTTTCAAAGGGACAAAATTTTGAACACTGTACTCTCTTTTTGTTTTTAAAATTAATTTTAAACAGTTATGCAAGACAATGTAAAAACAAGATTATTTTTATAATTTTAACAAAACAATTAAGTTACATATTTATCTAATAAATTAATCTAAATAATGCTATAATATCATGTAAGGGTAGTGCTCAAAGTTAAGTATAAAAGTAGTAAAAAATTAATGTATAAAATATTAGTGTTTTATATATATGGAAGATACTGTGAGTAGTTGATGACACATGTGTTTGGGAAGCTTACAAAGAAATCTAAACAGCAATAATTTAAAACTTATAGAAAAACAAAGGTAATAAAATAAACCACACTAATTATATTGACTTTATATTCTTATTTTAAAAATATTTTTTTAAATTCATGATGAAAAATATCCTTATTTTTGATTTTCGTAAAATGAGTTTTTTTGTGTGTGTGGATTCCTAAACATTTTCTAAAAATCTACTTTACCTATAGCACTCATATATCTTGCATGTTACAAAGTTTAATTATTTCCAATACAATGAATACTTTTTTAAAAATAAACATTTAAAACTTTTAGATATTGCACATTATCTTCATAAAAATTTTAAATAATATTTAAATCATAAAATTAAACTTTTAAAAAAATTTTATTTTATTTACATTTATTGTATAGAATGATATGTTAACAAGTACAACAAATTTTAAAAGTTATATTTCAGTAAACTATATGCAAATTGTGCCTAAAGTTAAGTACATGACTGAAAAATATGATAGCTATTAATTGCTCACACATAATTATTTATATTTATAAATGTGATTTTTTTTTACACATATACAGAGGCACATAAGTATACAGATACTACGACTTAAAATAAGTTTATTTTTACCTGCCAAGGACGTTCCTGTCCCAATATTACTTTTTAGAACATGTTTGGCACCGTTTTTCATAAAGAAAATCATTAAAGTTTGGTTGAATATGATGAGCTGATGCGATCTTTAAAATTGATGATAAATGTTTATCGGTTAATCTTGACCTTTCTGAATTTTTGTTGTTCTTTATTAAAGAAAATAATTACTCGCATAAATAAGTACTTCCGAACATAGCCATTATACGCATAACAAAGGATAACATCTTAGGAAATCGATCTATTGATAAATATGTGTAAAAATCTGGAATTCCAACTTCCATACATTTTGTTTCAGAAAAGAATCACATTGGATCTCAATCAATTCCATTTGTAAATTTTCATCAACAAGTTCAATGTTGATAGATAGAGGTGAAGTAAAAAGACGAAATTGTAATTCACAGCTTTTGAAATCAGAAAATCTTCGATCGAATTCTATTTCTAACAATTTAATTTGGTGAGCATATTTTATAAATTGTAATTTAGGGGATTTAATGAATAGATATATTGGCAGCTTTTTTTCAAAGTGAAACAGGTTTTCTTTTTCTATTTGTTGTCGCCAAAGAAATACTCTTTTGTTTAAAAGCGTTAATGTTATCACAAACAGTGTTGTAGCAATATTATTTTTGCCTTGAAGCTTAAGTTGATGAAGGTGATATCAACTGAGAAGGCCAGCTCCTTTAGCCATTGTTCATCTTTTAATTCTGCACATTCGTATTTTTTTTCCTAAGAAAATTATGATTTCGTCCAGCAGTTTGAAAAATCGTTTTAATACTTTATGACTCGAAAGCCATCGAACTTCTGTATGATGTGGTAGATAAGGTGATTACACTTTCTATGTCTTCCAGAAATGCAGTGAATTGACGATGATTAAGTCTATATGCTCGAATATAATTTACAATTTTTGTGACAATTTTTAATACATGTCCGATATTTAAAACTTTGGAGCTCAGTACTTGTTGGTGAATAATGCAATGAAAATGTTCAAAATTATTGTTTCCGTGTTGTTTCATGTTTCTTTTCATCTTACAACAACTCTTTTGGTAATACCGGTCATGGTAGGTACGCCACTCAGTTGCAAGACAAAGCAATTTATACAATGCTAACTTATACTTTTTTACAACTTTTATAAGTATAAAAATATCAGCTCTAGTGGTAGTATTATGCATATGAATGACTTCCAAAAATTCTTCATTTATTTTTAAATTAACATCACATCCGTGAATAAAAATGGCCAACTGAGTGATATTTTGAATATCTGTACTTTCATCAATTGCAATCGAGTAGGCTTGAAATGTTGATATTGTTGAATGATGTTGATATCTCAAATGTTCGGCTATTTCATCAACTCTGCTAGCTACAATATTTCGACTTAATCTAACACTTTTAAATTTTTTTATTTCTGCTGGACATAATACTTCCACCGCTTTGATTAAGCATTCACTAATAAAATCACCTTCAGTAAATGGTTGCAGAAATGGCTTTTACAGTAGCTTCACCAGTTGAAGAATTGATTTCAAATCCGCCAATTTTTCTTCACGAAATTTTGAAATGGTTTGGTCATAATTTTTTTTATGATTTTTGTCATAGTGCCTTTTAAGATTATACTCCTTAGAAACTGAAATAGAGTTTTTGCAAATCAGGCATAATATTTTATTTTTGTTTTGGACACAAAAATATTGCAGTCCCCATTTTTCTTGAAAAGTGCGGCGTTCATCTTCAATTGATCTTTCTTTACTCATTGTAGTTGAAGTTTTTTTTTTCTATTACTAAATAATTTTTTAGATTTAATCCACTTTTACCAAAATCCACTTTCATCGACAAACGATCGATCAAACTCTGCCCTTTATCTTGTTTCGTCATGTGACTGCATCTGACAACGCTCTTAGCTTCTCGCTGATTGGATACTCTAAAGACGGAGAAAGAGAAATACAAGTCGCACACACGTTAAATATTATGATGCTATCTGTTAAGTTATAAAGATATTACAACTAATCTCTCCAGTTCCAGAGGGGGCTTTAATGGGCAATCCCTCTGCCCACAGGAAGAGCGAGGTCAGTAACCAAAAGGGGGCTGAAGTTATGAGAACGGTTTAGAAGAGGCAGAACGACTCGTAACGGGGTGTTAACTTCGTGAACTTTTAGTAGAACTGCATTATATTGTGTAAGAAATGTAGTTTTTATTCAGTCCACTAAAGAAATAGCACTCTTTTCTTTTAAAATAAGAATAAGTAACAAGTAAATATGTTGTAAATTTTAAAACAGTTCACATATAATTTTTAGAATGAAAAAAACTGTAAGAGCTCGATATTTTAAATATTTTTAAAAAGTCATGGAGGGCCGCGTGTTTGACATGCCTGTTGTAGAAATTCGACATCAGTGGCGTAACGCACACCCCACATAGCAGGGGGCAGAATTCTAGGGGATCAAAGCTTGACTGACACCAAGTACGTAAGATCCGGCTTGGGGCAAAAACCTGATTTTGCAGGAGGAGGGACCTAATATTCTCCACCAGCATTATGTCCTTGGGCAACTTTTATTCTTGAAATGGATGTTCCTGTTGCAGATTGTGAGACAGCCATGTCGCTGTCGCGGACCTATCCCTTTTGGCTAGAAGTCTCAAGTAATGGTACTGAGCCAGTGTTGTTGCCCTTTTACGATCTTCACCAGGTAGGTGGACCATTCATTGTACCTATCTCTATTTCCACAAAGTGGACACCGAATTTCTAGAAATCAAGAGGTCCATACAACAGGTAG
Organism: Trichonephila inaurata madagascariensis; assembly: GCA_019973955.1. Taxonomy (NCBI): domain Eukaryota; kingdom Metazoa; phylum Arthropoda; class Arachnida; order Araneae; family Nephilidae; genus Trichonephila; species Trichonephila inaurata. Next base: position 26,860 of record BMAV01013289.1, read on the forward strand.
CCCGTGAATGGCCCGCCTTCTGTCTTCCAACTACCCGTCATCTTGTGGCATCAGACGATGACGACTGGCCATATTTAAACAAAGAAATTCAAAAAACAAGAGTTGGGCTAAGCTACAATATTTCAAAATGTCCTTACGCTACAAGCTTCAGAGAGCTAGTAAGGTACCTCCACAAGTGATCATAGCGCCATAGGTCACCACATGGCGGAAGTGTCCGCGGAGCTTAGCTTTCATATGATACTTATTAGCGCATAGAAGTACATTATTTTGTTCCTTTAAAAAAAAAAAATCCGTTCCTCCCTTTAACTGTTTTTATAAGAGAAAATGAAAAGCACATTTAAAACCAGAAAAATTAATCAACTCGTATTAAAATAAGAGAGTGACAAAAATAAAATTGATTCTGTCAACCAGAATATCTAAAAGATATTCCAAATTCGGGTCCTATTCTTCAACCCAGGAGCGGTCGAGTGGGGCACAGAGTCACCCTAGGCTCACGAAATCTTTAATTCCGGGAAAACTGTTTGTTACCAATGGCATTGTCAGTATCCTCCTATAGCAGTCTTCATAGGGACTAAAATGTATTTGTCACACATTTCTCTCTTTTTGGAAATGCAAACGTTTTTTGCAATCTTAGGTACCCCACGCGATCACTTTTGTTCCAAAATGTTTTTTATGAACAAGCAACATTTTTCCTATGTAAACGACTTAGTGGTTTTGATTTACGTGTTGAACCACTTATTATGGTTAATAAATGTAAATGAACAGAGTATATATATATAAAAAAGAAATGGGCCTCTGCGATTTTTATTTGATGTGAAGTTGAAATCAATCAAACAAGGAAATAATGAATATCCTGATGAAATAATGGATATTTAACATGATAATTAGAGAAAAGCGGTGATCGTGAAACGTTTGGGTTGAAAGGAAAATTTTGAAATGCTACCTAAAAAACTCCATCCAGAATGATATGAAGCCACAACTGTATTACGAGCAGGGACGTCTTAAGGCTCTTTGAGGCCCTGGGCCCCTATGCAAAAGTGGGCCCTACCTGTGATTTTTAAAAATAGACAGTATGTATATAGCTTGCATTGTCAAATACAAGTTGCAGCGGTAATTTTAAAAAAAATAATTGTGTATGATTCACAATCTCAAAAACCTAGGCACAAACCGGCTTAACTAATGGTCACATTTTTACTAAATGAGTTGAATGATTGTTTATGGTACTAAGCCTAGGCCTAGACATGGACAACAGTCATCACATAATACAATCTTTTGCCACTTGAAATGTCCTGTTTTTCGGAGAATATGTACGGAAATTTGACTACATTAAAATCATCGGGATCATGATCTTATTAAGAGAGAGTCTAGGACGAAACGAGGCCCTTAAGACGTCCCTGATTGCAGGACACACTGAGCCGGACAAAAAATAAATAAGCAAGAAAAAGTTCACCATGCTATTTGTCGATCATCTAAGGACGATAAAACTGGGATAACTTGAACAAAATACCAGTTTTACCTGCAAATATCATTCCTCTGTAATGTTAGCGAAAAGTGTCTGGGATTTGTGTCCTTTATTAAAGTCCACGCATATTTGAAACATTTTCGTTAGCTTTATTAGATATTTTCTCAAATTATCAAAGAAAAATTTAAAAGTAGATATTTCTTAAAACTAAATTACTCACTGGAATTACGATTTTTATCGCGTAGAATAAAAATAAATATAAAAAAGTATTGGGGTGGCTCTGTCACCCCGCGCGACCATTAACGTTAGCATTATGTGCGAGCCTTCTCCCGGGTTAACATTAAGCGAAGTTTAATTCTTTATCACATAAAACGATTGTACTGAATCCGTTTGAATATACTTAAGTTTTTATGCAAAAAAAATCCCTGTTGAAATGCGAATTATTAGTAACGTTAAACATTCAATGAAATTCAAAACGATTATGTAATACTTGTAAAATGAAACATCATTCATTGCAGTGTCGTAAACAAAAAGGAATATAGCTTATCCGTTAGACCAGGGTACTCCCGGGGAGACAGTATTTAAAATGCAGATATTTAGTCTTAAAGAAAATTAAAAGTACATTTAAAACGCAGAAAATTGATCCAAATATTAAAACTCATAATTTTGGATTTTATTTTAAAACTAAATTGAACTCTATCAAAATCAACTCACAAAAAATTAAGTTTACGCATTTTTTTATGGAATAATTTCGATTTCCTTTTATCAATGATACCAAACTCCTTGTTTGGATTTTACTGTCATAAAAACAAAGCTGACAAGTACTTTGATTTTTTCTTTTGACAAAGCCTTACTTGTATTTATTTCAGGTATTAAATTATTAAGTGCAGGATGGCATCAAAGAGTTTTTACTAAATTCCAGACTGAAAAATCAGTATCATTTGTTTAAAATTATCTTGGTACAATTTAAAATGTCCTGAGATTTCTAGCTTGCTCGCACTTTATTTTAATTTCTCTTGATAATGTCAAGATAAGACATATTTATTCATTATACCATCAATGAAATTTAAGTTCCCGACACCAGAGCTTGCCATGCAGCCCCACACAATTTGGGTACCCCCTCCAAATTTGACAGTATGCCGTAAATTTTTGACATGCATTGCTGTATTTGATTTCAGCTAAACTTTTTGCTTGCCATCCGATCCGAAAATGTTATATTTGCTTTCATCAACAAAAATTTCATTTTCCCAATATTCTGTTGGCTGCCTTACATACATTTTAGCAAATGCCAACCTAGTTTGTCTATTTGCTTTGATGATGTAGGGCTTTTTTTGAGGTACTCTGCCATAATACTTATGTTTTCTTAAAAGATTTCTGACAGTTTCAGGATTTACTAAATTTTCCGAACCTACTTTTACATTGCAAAGTCATTTTTACTGCACTAGTTCTTGGATTAATGTGTACTTGTCTGGCAATCCACTTCTCTTCACGTTCATTAAATATCCTTGACGCTCTGATTTTTGCTTGTTTTCAACAATTTTTGTTTTCTTGAACATGCCAATGATGTTAAAATCAGTAGACTTACTCAATTTTTCAAGATTTTTCCTATACATAGAAGTGATTTCCCCTCTTTCCAATGACTTATTACGAGATTTCGCACACCAACCGATATATCTTTGTTTCTCGCCATTTTTTCTATAAATAATCTTATCTGTTGAAACGTTTATGTTTAAACCTCTAGTCTAAGAAAAGTGATGTGAAATTAAATTATATTGATGCGCTGTATATTTGTCAAATTTCACATTTCAAAAGTGTCCCAATACTTTAATGACTCCAGTGTGCCTTTGAATTATATTTGAAAAGCTAGATCAAAATAATTCTATAATACTAATAAAATTTTCCTTATATTCTGTACACCAAATATTAAAATATTTCTTAATTCATTTTGTTTTAATGTGATAAATATTTTTATAAATGACTTTATAGTGATGCATGCCAAGTGTCCCAATACTTTTTTTGAGTGACTGTATATATTGAGAGAGGAGATTTTCATGTTTTTAGAGAGCAAAGTTTAGGATACCTTTTACTATTAAGATTCAAAATGTATTGTCAAGTTAGCTTATTTAGTAGACATCAGAACTCATATGAGTACTTTGAATCTCAAACTTCAAGAAAAGAATAAACTTACAAAGCGAACTTTCCTGCCTTCTGTTGATATGAAAAGCTATTGAAATTATTGATACTCTTTTTGAAAAAGAAGTGAAGTGTATGCAAGAAGAGTATCAATTGAATTTAATTGATTGAAATGCGATGAAACTTTAAAATCAATATTTCACTTGGAAACCTCTGTTCACTTCAACAAAAAAAACTGTATTTCCAGACAGAAAATATAAAAACATTCTGACAAATGCAAAACTAGTAGCACCATTATTTGGAAGTACATATGCTTGTGAATCATTTTTTTCTTCAAAATAAAATATACTAAAAATCATTTAAGAACAAGATTGAGTGACAATCACTTGGATGGTGCTTTGTTACTGCCATTGACAAATATTTCACAGGATGTGGACAAGCTATCACATAGTAAGGAGAAGCAAGTGTCTAATTAAATAACTAGCAGCTCTCCTTGTTTTAGTTAAAAACAAGGAATTTCATTTTTTTTTTCTTTCTATTTTTTTGCATATACTTACATTTAAATAAAAATGTATCACTTTCCTTGTTTTTCATAAAATTTGCAGAAATGCATTTAGAACACTTAATAATAGAGTCCTCCATTGAAGCATTGCACAGCTGTTTAGCTCTTCCTTTCTATGAGGTTGTCGATCCTTGTATCAAAGATTGTTTTAATTATGTGTGAAAGAGTCTGTTTGTACAGCGGTAAGATACAATGTTGCTCTAGTTTTTCTTAGTTTCCAAAAATTTTGAAAATGCAGAGAGCAAATCACTCTCAAAATTCCTCTCTTGATCTGCTGTTAATGACATCATATGACCAAATCGCTATCTGGTAAGTTCTTTTATTTATTTTTAAAAACACAGGTTTTGTATAAAATAATTCCAATTTGGTCATCTTATTAAAATCAAAATTTACAGAACATAAACAAGAATAATTTTTGTCCTCATATCATTCACAGAATAATAAGTAAACAATCAGTCTAATATTTTTATTTACATAATGTATATACATCATTAATTTTACAAGTAGATTCTCGTAAGGCAGCAATTGTAATTCCAAAATGAAGGTATTTACAAATAAAGAAAATAATAAATGGCATTAAAATCCAGTCAACTTTTCATTCTTTTGCAATTTTCTCTTCAAATGATTGTTTCTCTCCTTGATCACTTCTCGGTTTATAATCCGTTTTTTTCCTTTTATATGATTTTTTTGGGGTTCTATTCACTTTAGTAGGCGCTTGGTAACTAAGGAACAAAAAAAATTATTTTTAAACATAGTTTTTGGTATTGATAAATTTCAGTAAACTGGCATTATATTCAAGAATTCAGATTAAATTTTATTCCTAATTTGAGCTTGAACTAACAAGCTAATACTAACAACAAACAAAAATTAGTCTTCAACATAAATTTAAAAAAGTATTGCAAACCATTACAAAATAGCACTAAAAATAATTACATAATTTTAGCGATTTTACAAAAAAATATACAAACGCTCTTGGAGATATTATATAAAATCTTCTCTTAAAACAATTTGAAAAACAGATTTTAGAAACACACATAACACAGGAAAAAAAAAGGAAGGAAATAATTTTAATCTTACCCAAGTTCACTTGAATCTAATCGATCTTTGCAAAGTAAAATAGAAACTGTAGGTATTTCTCTTGTGACTTGTAATCTATCTAGATCAGGGTTTTTAGGTTCCCAAAATTCCTGAACACTATTTTAAAAAATAATAACAATTCAAAAATATATATTGTATTACACAAAATTTGACAATCATTTCATTAATTAAAATGCTTTACAAACTATTCAAAATAATAAATTTATATACTAGAGACAGCAACAAAAATAACCAGCTATATTAGATAAATTTGGAAATCCTAAGGGAGAAAAAAAAGGAAAATGTCTCATTTTATATTACTGCATCAACTTCAGATTCTATTGTGGTTCAAGCAAGAAACAGTCAATAATACTTTATAGTAAAAACATGATTTCCTTGGCTTGCATTACATCTGTCTCATGACCTTTTCAATACACTTAGCAGCATTCTTTTAAAAAGTTTTTATAAGTAGCATAAATATATATATTTGTAATAGAATATTAACAAATATATATATAAAATCAAGCCCAGTGGCTGAGTGGTAGGGAACTGCACTTCCATGCCACAGGTTTGGGCTTCAAAACCCCCGTGCTGGACAAGGTTGACTCAGCCTTTCATCCCTTCAGGGGGGGATGAATAAGTACCAAGCTTGTTTGGGAATTAAACATCAGGGGTTTTGCATCAGACCGACCACATGACCAGAACATCTGCTCATGCACCTCAGCACCCAAGGTCATGAATACTGAGATGGGCACAGTAGGCCTTAGTCCTCAGGGGGCTGTTGCGTCACTGAGTAAATAATATGTAAAATTATACATTTATGTATTTATTACATAAGAACATTAACTTTAGAAGGATATTTATTTTGATCATATATAAAGCTTTGATAAAAACTTCCCAGACTTTAATATACAATTTAATTCACTGATATTAAATAATACAAAGCTAGAAATGTTTATGACAAAAATAAAAAACAATTTTTGGAAGAATGTGACAAATGGGCAAGTTTCACGACAAGATTTTGTGTGAATGTTTGCTACATTTCATTAAATTAATATGATTTTGCTATTGTGCCAAATATGAATAATTATATTTCTCTGAATTGTACCTTAAGGATTCACATGTAAAGATCTCATCTCAAAACTTTGTCTCTTCTTGAGTACTAAACCAAAATGTTAGTCTATATATATTCGTATGTCTATTGAATACTGACAAATAAAACTTAGAGGCATATCTAAATATTTTCATAGGTGGCAGCTAAATAATCAAGCACATTAACATGAATAAATTGGCATAACTAGCATAATGAAATCAAAAATAGAAGTATGTATACAAATTTTTGTAGTACATGATTATGGATAGCATAATGGCCCTCTAAAAGGAACTGAGGGTTATCAGCCCAAGCAAATAGCATTAGTTGTGGTGGAATCTGAATGTAGAGGAATAAAGAAATGATCCTTCAAATATGTCTAGCAGACAAAATATAAAATACTTTACAAGTAGGGTTTCTTTCCCAAGAACTTATAAGATTTCCATACTTTTTGCATTTCTGGGAATTATACTTTGTTTCCAGGAATAACATGGGACAAATAATCTGAAATAGCTAGTTTTGACCTCTGATACAAATTTTAACTGACCACACTGTTGCAATTGGGGACCGTTAACTCCAAATTCATTGGAAGGGGGAATGCCCATTTGAACCGCCAGCTGTAAGGTAAGAGTGTAATAAGAGAAGGTATGGTTGAGGAGAATTTTCACAGCTAACTGAAGGAGAGAGTAAATATATGGAACTATGTCCTGGTCAGTTTCTACCTGTTTGTGAAATGCTACTGTGTTTGTTGATCTAGTTTTTGAAGGAAAATCATTTCATAGCATGTCTATTCTGATAAAGTTCAAATATTTTACTTTACAATGATAACATACTTTTACTTATTTAATTAAAATTTTTTTAGTCTTCATTATAAACTATTTAATTGAATCAGCAATTTGAAGAAGGGAATAAGCCCCTAAACTCTTTAGGGAAGAAATTTTTTAAAAAAATCTTGCAGCTTTTCTTATTTATTATTTTTCTTAACCTAATTTTTGTGTGAGATACTTATATTGATATTCAGTTATTTTTATGTAATAAAAATATAGCAATTTTATAAACAAGAAATCAGTTACACAAACAAAATATCTTAAATACAAGAATTAAAACTTTTAACATACATGATCGTTACTCCAGCAGTAAACAAATTTTCAAGCATTTATTAATATTTATTTCTTAGTAGCAACATTAGAAAAATAATTTATTCCAGATTGATTAAAAAATAATTGAAAATCGCTCCTGAAACAAAAAACTAGGTGAAGCTTTGGAAACAACTCCTCGGACATCAGCTTAAAGCTGAGAGAGTAGTTTTTGCTGCAGGGTTATTCATAACAAAGCTAAGAACTAGGCTGAGAGATAAAAGCATGGAGTTCTTATGTTTTCTCAAATCACACTTTAAAAAATAATAACTAAAATATTTTAATTTTTTTGTATTTTTAGCTCAATGTATAACTGAGTATAAATTTTGTAATTTATATGTATCCTTATTTTATATTACTAATATCAATTAAAAATAAATTGTTTTTAAATTTTGATGTATTTTTGGGAATTCCAGGAATGACTCCCGGTTCCCGGGATTTTCAGGAAATCCCCAGGAATGAAAAAAAAAACAGGAAATCAGAAAACCTTTTTACACCTGAAAGGGTTATCAAAAAGCTCGAAAAAAGAGTGAAAAATAACAAATGTCAAAAAATTTAATGTGGCTCACAATTTCTTTTTCAACTTTTGGCCTCATTTCAAACAAGTAAAATTTGTAACAGGTGCAAGTTGAGAGGCTGTTTTTGCATTACAATTATCGATGACAAGTATATAGTCCTAACAGTGACAAATGAGCTTAGTGTTGCACAGGTATTCAGATATCATGGAAAACTGATCCTAGACACTTAATTCAAGCAAGATTATATACCCAAAGACCTATTGATCATACTGCTGACAACACAGAAGCTTAATGCTGTTTATGAAGATGTCAACATTAGATTGAGAAAGATTCAGATTGATTGGTTCAGACTTTCACACAACATCAGTAGTTATATACAATTAGAAGAGAGTAGTAGTGCATAATAACATCAAACTATAGAGGGAAGTTGCAATTAATGGGCTCTTAAATTTCAATTGTATGAGCCAGAATTATGAGTGGCCATACAATGACTGTCATGCCTGATCAATGCATAAATGTTCTTCTGCCTCATATTCCTCTTTTCCATGCCACTTTCAGTGATATATTGCTATATAGATGACAATGTAACATACATCATTTTACAGAAGAGAGATCAGATTGTCAAGAATCTAAGACATCTGACATCTCACCTGTGACTCATTTTTTCCCAGATTTAAGTCCATTCAAAAATATTTAGGCTGATGTTTTGTTCCTAGATATCCAACAAAAAAAAAGGAAGCACTTAAATAGAAAATGGAAAACCTGCTTCAACAGCTACAAAATAAAGTTAACAGCATGCATACCTGTCAACCTTTAAAAGGATAAAGTATAAAATAACAAGTGACTGACATTTCAAACAAATTCTTAAAATAATACATAACCGATATTTTATAAAACAAGGCATAATACACAAATATTTTTTAAATAATGCAAAGAAAATTTCACTACAAAGATACTTTATAAGAAAATTATTCAGAGAAAACTTTTGTATCGACTTGATTTATAAAAAACTCATACACTAGGGTAAATTTAAAATGGCATGTTTTAATAATTACACATAAGAAAGTAATGACTCAAAAATGAAGATGCTTTTATAGAGTGAAATGACTCAACTTTCAAGTTATATTTATAAAAAAAATTATTGCACATAAAGAAATTAATGACAAAGAAGTTGATGTCAAGACTACAATTAAGCAAAAACCACTGAGTACATGAATGCTTTAAAATTCTTTAGGCTTTTTTACATTGCAAATTTTGAAAGCTTCATAGATGGTAGCATATATCTCTGAACATCTCATCAGTTTTTAAAAGTAACGAAGCAGCACCTTTTTCTGATGACAAATTTACTCAATGTGTGACATAGCCATACTTATTTTAATTTTTTCCTTTAAATGGGTAACAACTCTACTTTCCCCTTGCATTACCTATCATAAATGAAGATAAATGTTCTAAAAGTAAACCATACATTTAAAAATTTATCTATAGAGTTGGCTAGTATTTTTCCCAGTGGAATCCCTAATCAAATTTAACCCAAGCCACTTTGAATTAACACATTTTGAAGGATCAAAGTGATTCCAATGGGATACAATTTGTAGTTTGTATGTTTACTGCCATCAGATGCTGCAACCAAAGAACCTTCTTTCATGCATTTGATCATATACTCTTTCCAACTAGAAGCTTGTTCACTAATTACAGCAAATGTTTTAGTCCATCCATATCCATACTACTCGGCAAAGATATTTAAAAAAAAAACAGTAGTGTTGACAAAAGAAGATTGTACAAAGGTTTTATAAATGTACATTTTATACTTTATCAGAAAGCATGAAAAGTATATTGTTAAAAAAGTAGTCCATATGCTACTAGCAAGTTTTTGAAATTATTCTGAAATAAATGATTTCAAATAATATTAATGCATAAACTAACAAAATACTAAATTGTAAATTAAACTATGAAAAGTAAAATCATATTATGGGGAATCATGTTATAAAAATCAACAACAAAGTTACACACAAATAATTAGAAAAAAAGTGAAATCACTTAATTCACATAAAATATAATAGTTTTGTTAAACTTTTTACAAAACATACTAAAATATTAGAATTTTATGTGTTTTCTTTCATATATTTAAAAAAAATTCAAAATTATATGTAAAACTAGGTAAAATTTAAATTCATGTCAACTCATTTTAATGTGTCTCACAATAATGTTTAAATTTAAATGTTTCTATAAGCTGATTATGGTTAAATACCATTGTATCCAAATTTTAAATATCAAATTAAAAATCTATAATTAGGAAGGAAAAAACTACCAAAATGTTTTAATTTCTAAAATATGACTACTAGAAGTATCTTATTGTTTTTTCGATATGTAAGATATCCTGAGAAATCCAACCTCATCAACAAAATAAAAATTGAAACCAATAAATCAGATAACTCTAAGAGAAATAGCAGCCAAATGTGGGAATAAAATATTAACATACATTTGTATCAATCAATAGTATACTTTGTTTTTCTCAAAAATAGACATAATTTATTTTTTTTAAATACGAAACAGGGAAAATGAGTGACAAAAAAAATAGAAAAAGAAAACATACCTTAAAACACTTAACTTGGTTATTTGATGTAGACCCTAAAATTAGATCAAACAAATTGATTAAAATGTGCATGTGCAGGCATTCCATAGAAATATTTCCATGAATATTACGTGAGTTTTACTAATATCTCTTTTTAAAAAGCAGTATTTCAACACTTCCAATGCTTTGCTGTAGTAGCAACAATAGTAGAGTAGTAAGAGAATATAATGAAGGAAAACTACTTTTATATTAGCTCAGGACATTTGTATGTTTTATTTATCTTTTCTATTTTTTTTAAAAAGAACTAAAGACATTCACACATAGACATGTGTCATACTAATTCATGGTGCATAACAAATCAATGGAAACATGATTGCTTAAGCATTTAGACCAGTCTTAAGCTGATCAAATTTCATAAAATAATTAACAAAATAAGCAATTTTGAACTTAAGAGAATTTAATCCAACACTATAAATAATAAATATATCATTAGGAATAAAAATGCAACAAAAATATAAAAAAAAATATCATTAATAGTTCATGTTAGTTGATACAAGCTAAAAAAATACAAATATTTATTGTTTCAAAGTGATACATTTTACAACTTTTTATTTAAAATAACAATAAAAGGTAGAAATAAATATAGTGAACTTATTATTACTTATAAGTGAAAACATTAAACAAAAATTCTCAACTGCTGTTGGTGTATATATACATTTCACTTAGCCAGGGTGTTGACTGCTCCTGGCATATATATACATGTCTTTTTAAAATACAATCCTTTTCTTTGTACTGCTATCAATAAAACTATTCTGAAAGCTTTGGAATGCAATAAAATGCCCTTGACAGTGCATAGGATTTACTTCTTATTTCAGAGAAAAATTTGCTTATTTAGGTCTTTTCTTTTCTCCAAATACACCACACACACATTTCTATGTAATAAACAGTGGCACAAAGGAGTGAGTTGTGTAACTTTTGATGGCAGCTAAGGGGTTAATGAAAAATAAATGCATATATGTATTGAACATGCAAAAATAACATACACATTTCAATTTTATTCATAAATTTTATGAGTTAACTCATAAAAATTTTGAACAAGTTTATAAAATTATTTTTTAAAGTTTATAAAGCTATTAAAGAAAAAAAGAAGGAATATAAAATATGAGTTACTTTAAACTTTGCCTTTGTTATTTCAACACATGATATTGTTTTTTCAATGGCATCACCACATCCTGAAAACACCATGTGTCTTACGGAAATATCCTGGAAGAAATGAAATACATATTAAATTTTGCTAATGAGAATTTCATTCAAAGTAAAATACTCATATTAATATTATTTAAATAAATAATCTAGGCAGGAGTACTCAAACTTTTTTTCTGCCGGGCCACATGCATATGTTAGCTATTTCACACGGGTTGCAACATGAGGATTAATGGGAGGGGGGAGGAAAAATGCTTTAAGACCAAGATAACATCAAAAATTTACAATGCGAAAAATTGATCAAAGTATTAAAACTCCAATTTTGCTTTTTTTTAATAATTATTTTAAATTTTTTTTCCATTTAATTTTTTAAATTGGATGCATTTAAGAATCACAATTTCTGCATCGGTAAACGGTTTTATATGATTACAAATAATATAACAAATTTCACATGATGCATTTGTTACCTCTATGACATTACCACTGATAAAACACTTTTTTGCTGTTGTAAAGATTATTCAAGAAAGCCTACTTATCACCTCTTGAAAGAGGTCTTTGAGGGAAAGTGTCATTTAATGTGCTCCCTGTTTATTCGTATTTGTTAAATACAATACTTTTGTGACAAACAATTACTGACCCATGCTTGTTTTTCACAGCAAAATAGTCAACTTCCCAATCGTCTTGAAACAACCTATTTTGTTCGTATATTTTTTCGCTTGCAATATATGAAAAATAGTTAAAAATTAGTTCCACTCATAAAATGGTCCCTACTCCACTGTTGTGTCCATGGTCACTATTCAGAAAAAAAATATCAATTTGCACCCATACGAATCGACAGCAAAATTGATATATTTGATTTCTTAAAGAATTTCCCACTAAACTTTAATAAATAAATGAATTTCTCAGAGCAATGGGCTATGACCAAGCCACTTAAAAAGGCCTGTGGGCAGCAGGTTGAGTATCGATGCTCTAGGGCTTCAAAAAGTGCACACTTCTCCTTTATTTAAGGGTATATGGACAGTTTATTTTCTGCTGTTTTCTCAAGCCAACAATACATACAAGTTCAGTACAATATTTTCTGAGGAAACACTCATACTTGTTCTTTTTTAATCCCTTCTTGATAACCCAGCCATCCTTTGGTCCTCTTTAGGCCAAGTTTTTGGGACTCTACTGTATCACACATCCACAAAATTGAAATTTTAACCTTCCAATTGTTACAGTACTTTAAAACAATGCTGCCCAACCTTTTAATCGTCATTTACCAGTCAACATTTGATAATTTTACCATGGCCTGCTGAGGGTGGGTGATTTAATAATTTTAATTTAATTGTATTCAAATATGCCATCAGAATAAAATAGTTATACCAAAAAATGAATTTAAAGTGATTTCAATGGAAAGTCGCACAAACCCAAGAGAAATACACCATAGTAAATAATATGCAAATAATTTAATGTTTCTTGGACTGCCCAGCATAATTCGATCCATGGACAAAAACCAATCCACGGCCCAGTAGAAGGGGGACCATTGATTCAAAGTATACAATATTTTAATTTTAAATTAAAAAAAACAATGAAAATAACATCTTTTAAATAAACAATAAAAATTTAGTTGTTTGCACCTTGAATTGTTTCACACAGTCAATTCCTCCTACCACCCAATGTTTTGAAGTAAAACATACATTAATCTTACAAATATACACAATTAATACTGCATTTCTAAAATAATATTGTTATAAAAATTATTTCTTTAATGAATTTTAAAACTTAATAGTAAAATACTTAATTGACTCCTTTTTAGTGAAATATTTTAATTGATCCAATAAATTTTAGCCTTATTCAGGGAACCTGATATGATTTATAAGAAAATCTTTGATTTAATCTTTTTATAATTTTTTGCTTGTAATCTACATATTATATAAAATAGTTTTTGTACTTAAAATACCACAAAAAGCTAACCATTTAATTTTTTACAGAAAAATTTATGAATGGATTTTAAAATACTACTCCTTCTAAAATAATTGACATAAATACATACATAAAATTTGATTAACAAGCAAGTCAAACTATGAATAACAAAAATTGGTATGAGTTTGCTGCTAGACAAGATAGTTATTCATAAAATACTTTTTTAAATGAATGCTTACTGAAAGTTCCTTCAAAAATGTACAAATTCTTAATTAAACTAAGTGACTCAAGTATAGAACAGGAGACCCTTTGGAGTTGGCGATCTTTATCTAGATAACATGGCAAGATACTGAACTCATTTTGGCAGACTGTATAATTTAGTAACCCTTGATTTTTGATATGTGGTCTTATGCAGATAAGGTCATGTGTTCTTTTTAATTAACTGCTATTGGTTATTTAAAAAATTTGCAGTTTTTTTAAAAGGCAGACAATTTTCAAATTAATAATTCCATCATTTATTTTTATTTTGCATTTAGATTTTGTCCATGAAGGATTTTTTAAATTTTTCTGTGCAATTTTTAACTATTTCATTTTTTTGTTATTCATTCATTCCTTTGACTTATCCTGAGGAGTATGTCTGAAAGGTATGATATGAAGTTTTTTTTACGAATAGGAAAGATAGGGGAAATTGTCTGTAATACAGTGGTTCATGGAAAATGATTGATTACAACAAATGCTGAATGTATGGTTTGCAAGAAAGCTATGTGCTTGATAATAAAGGATTCAAGCGATGGATATATTTGGGTATGTAGAAAGAAAGGAGCAAATGCAATTGTATAAAAAGATCTGCAAGAAAGAATAACTGGTTCAAAGAAAGTAAGCTGAGTATGCTTGAGATTCTGATTTTAAGAATATTGGAGGGCCATTTGAACCGGACTTCATTTCTTTTGAACTTAATGTTTCAAAGAAACAGCCATCATTGGATGAGTTTTTGCAGATAAGTATATATGGAAATGTGGGTGAAAGAAATTTACCCTCCCTACGAAGATTTTTCCTGAGAGCAAATAAGCCTTTTTCTCTAATATTCTAATTTATGGTTTCTTTTTACTTGAAAAAAATATAATTTATATTTTTATGCATTGCTTATAACTTTATAAATACTTTTTATTTCACCTTAATATTTATTTTTATTGTAAAATTACAATTTGTAAATTCTCAGAACACATGTCGCTAAATTATGTTGCTCAGAGATCGACTCTGGTTGCCAAAAACTTGACATCAAAAGGGCCCCTGTTCTACACCATAACCCACAACTACTTTTTAAAAAATAAATATTGCTGATTCAAAAATGCATTCTAAATTTTGTCACAAGTACTAATAGCAATAGGTAGAAAAAAATTTCAAAGCATTTCGCACAATAGAAAAAAAGCCATAGCATTTTAAATGATGATAAACAAGTTATTTTTTATTTCTGAGATAAATCACTTTAAAGTTTTTATTTTCTGTTGGGATGCAATAAAAACGAACATTAAAGTTATAATAATTCAGTATTTGGTTCAAGTGTAGTATAGGGGGGCCACTTCGGCTTTGGCGATTTTTATCTTTATGTTATGGTGAGATATCGAATTCATTATAAAATAAATAATAAATTATTCCGAAAAAAGAACCTTGGCGACCACTTTTAGTCGCCAAAAAAATGGACTGCGCCAATGGCCCCCTATACTAACTTGAACCATATTGCTTTATGAAATATGTATGTCTAATGAGAGCAAAATGAAGAATAACTCAATAAATGAAAAAAATATAGAGTTATTCTTCCTTCTATTGTACCGCATTAAATTCTTACTCAGTTGATAGTTATACAATGAAAAATATTTTGTTATACAATAACTTCAAATAAAAATTCAATGATAACTTTAAGTACCCTTAAACTTTTTTCCACAAATCCCATAAGATTTTTGATTTTGCTTCCACGCTTCACTTTGACAACTAACACATCATTTGGCAAGTTTTTAAAATCTTCTTTAGGATCTTTGGGTTTAACAATGATTTCTCCCTTATCATAATTTTCCAGCACTAAAAAAATGAAATGAAGAAAAATAAATTAATATGATGGTTTGCGAAAAATAAAGGATATGTCTATATCATTATTAAAGTAAAAACATTGAAAAGTTTTTTTATTTCACACATACAAACTGGTTTAGTAGCCATTTATTTAAAAAATGTTGTAAGATGGGCAAATCAATACTCAAACAAATAATATCGCAGGTGATTTTTCTTCTGAAAAAGCACAAACACGTGAAGATTTTATTTCCAAAATATCGGTCACGAAGCAAGCTCAAAATTGTAAATAAACAAAGCTGTTGCCAGTTACAAAAAACGACTATCAGTGTGAATTTTGGAAATTTGTATTTAATAATTTACTAGAACAAAAAAAGATATTCTAATAAAATTTATGTTCCTAATCAACGCATAGGGCTATATATTTGATTTAATTTAATCTATGCCCGATGTGTGAAGCAATACAAGGTCTATTGAAGACTGAACTCATAATTTTGAATCACGATCAAGTTATGAGCACACTGAGCTGACACTGCTTCTTCAGATTTCCCACCTCACCAAATGATTGGCTTTGAGCTAAGACAGGTTTAACGGGTATAAATCCCTCTACATGGTAGGACTTGAGTAACACCGGATGCGTAGCTCATTGTTGGAATCTAAGTGATGTTCTATACGGTACTTTTTCATCATTGTGAAGGGAAACTCTGTAGGGTTTGAACATGAGTTCACGACCATTACCACTCAACTATTACGGCCATTAGAATAGGAAAGAGGCAGTGGCGTACATGGACCTTTTATGTGAAGGTGGCTCATTCTAAAAACACGCCGGCAAACACTTAGAAAAGTAATTTCTATGGTAAAAATGTGTTGATCTATGGGGGTGGTGTGGGTAGTGGTACCCATGACCTTCGGGTTCATAGCCTAGTAACATATCCACTAGACAAAAAGGATCACCTCTGTTTGGAGGCTGTTACTGGCTTTTATTTAGATACCTCTACACTACTCTCCCACCAGTGAGTCGGTGGATAGGCGTGAACGATATATTTTTTTAATTATTTTTATTTTTTTTTTCTTGCGGTAGATGGTGCCACGACAGTTCAGAAAGTTGCGTTTCCTCACTTAGTCAAGGTCACCAATGTAGTTTTTAGTCAAGGTCAGTCAAGTCAAGTCACCAATGTAGTAGTTAAAACCCGCAACCTTCGGGTTCGTAGCCTAGTAACATATCCACTAGACCAGCAGTTCTCAACCTTTTTTTTTTCAGCCGGGCAAAAACACAATTTCTCGCGGGTCGCAACATGAGAATGAACGGGGAAAGAGCGGTGGACGCTATAAGATTAAAGACACTAAAAATGCAGAAATTGATCAAAATATTAACAGTTTTGGATTTCATTTTAAAACTATATTAAACTCCATCAAACTCAACCCACAGGAAAAAAGGGAACATTTTCTTACCCTATTATGGGGTAATTTCGATTTCCTTTCATCAGTGATCCCAAGTCACCCACCTCCAAATATTTTGTTGTTGAAAAAATAGGAGGAACTGAAAGATTTGTGGTTAGTGGTATGGTGATGAGCAAAATTATACTTTTTTAAATATAGCATTTTCATGACAAATCAAACAAGTTGTTGTTCCATGTTTGTTTTTTCTACGAAACAGTCAAAAAATCCCAATCGTCTTGAAGTAACAAATATTCTTTAGATATTTTTCGCTTGGAAGGCATGAGGATTAATTAAAAATTAGTTTTTCCTCATAAAATATTCGTTATTCTAATGTTATTTGTTTACACTAATCGTTACAATGTCAAAAGAAAAATATTATCCCGTAATTCCTTACCAGTACCACATCGATAGCAAAATCGATGCATGGGATTGCTTGACTGATAGAATTTCTCACTAAATTTTTAATACATTGTTCTTAAATATTGAATTTGTTAGTGAAACGGAGCATGACCAGGTCACTCAAAAGGTCCGGCGGGCCGCAGGTTCAGTATCGCTGCACTGGACAAAAGTGATCGCATCTGTCCTGAGGCTGTTACTGGCTTTTATTTAGAGACCGTACAGGGGTTTGAACATCTAACCTCCTTCCTTGTGTGCACCACTGAAAAGAACAACATATATGAAGTGTGTTCAAAGTATATTTGTTCTTTTCCCCTAAAAAAAGTGCTTCTATTTTCCAATATAGGAATCTTAACGTTAATATCTTTCAAAGTAGCAGTGGCGGCGCTAGACCACGCATGGACGTCGACGAAATCAGGGTTCGCGAGGCCTCCTTTTTTCCCAGTCAAGAAAACGTTAAATTACATAAGCCGAATTATAGTTAAACTAATGTATGAGTAAACGAGATTTATTGCTAATCAAATGATGACAAAAATTACACAAATAGAAATTAAAATAGACGAACTTTTCGGCTTTTGGCCTCACTGAACTTTTTTAGGATTATGTCATAACTAACACAAGCCACTATTTCAGCTTCAATTGATAGAACTGATAACGCAGATAGTCTCTCTTGACTCATCGTGCTTCTCAAAAGTATTTCTTAATCAATTTTAACTTTGAGAAGCTTCTCTCAGCGGAAGCTGTACTGACGGGAACTGTGAGCATGATTCTAATTGTTATATAAACATTTGGATATATTTCTTCCAAATTATTTTCTAAAATGTACTGGGTGAGTTGTTTCACGTCGTTGATAGAGTCTAGTGAATTCGTTTTTAAAAGTTGTTCTTCATATAGTTCGAAAGGCTGTATGTCGCTGTTTTCGCCTTCCCGAAGTATTGTACCTAAATCATTACAATACTTGAGAAGGTCTTTTGAAACAGAATTTAAATAACTGATATCATAAATAAAACCAAAATGTTCAAAATATTCATTGAGCGCTTTAAATCGACATTCGGTGTCGACTATAATAGCATCAATCATTGTGTTAAAAAAGTTAACTCTGTACTGCATTTCAAAATATTGAATAGGTTCATCAATATGTTCATAACCGAACATTCATTTTTTTCTGGCTGTTCTTTTTTCTTTAAATTGAGACTCAACTTCGAAAGTACTTTTTTTACAAATAATCGAACTTGTGCACACTATTGTCAAATCCTGTATTACGAAATTCTTGAACCAGCTGAAAAATTTACCGTAAAGTATCAATAGCGACTTTCAAGTTGACTTGAACCGATTGCCATAGTTTGTTTTATGTTGTTCCCCACGTAGTAAAACCTCGAAAACCATACGAGTATCGCAACAATAAACTCAAAACTGAACATTTCATTCAAGACTGCGTCACAGTCGCTTAGAGTTTCAATCATCACTTTATTTTCAGCTCATTCACGCATTCGATAACATCATCAAATTGCAAAAATATTGCTTTTACTGCTCCGATTCTACTTTCCCACCGTGTTTCAGACAAAGGTTTTAATTTAGTTTTTACAATATCCCAACACTTACTTGACTTTGAAAACAGCACATAGATTTTATTGATGATTCCAAAAAACGTTTTGGCTGTTGCAGAAGAGTTAGTTGCATCAATCAAAAGCAAATTCCAACTGTGGCATCCACACGAGTAAAGAGTACTAATCCCTCTCTTTACTCGCGCAACTATATGAAAATAAATAAAAATGAATAACTAAATTTTAAATAATTAAAAACTTTGCGAGGCCCCCTCAAGCTGAGGCCGTCGGTGGTCGCCGACATCTAACGCCGCCACTGCAAAGTAGTACTCTTGGGCTGAAACAGAACAAAATTCTCCCAATGATTCTTTCATTTTCAAAACAGCATAGGAATCCTCTTTCGAGATGGGGCACAAGTCTTCCGACACATTTTGCATGATCCATTCTCAGGATTAAAATGTGATAAATATGATTTTAAAAAAAGGTTGGTTGATATATATCAGGAGTGCTCGAACTTTTTCCCTGTGGGCCACATGCATATGATAATTATTTCACACGAGCTGCAACGTAAAAATTAATAGAAGAAAGAAAACAAATATTTAAGACCATGGCACATACAATCAACACTTAAAATATTGAAAATTGATCAAAATATTTAAAACATTTTTTATATATATAACTTTTGCTTTAATACTCATATGTAGAAAGTCTAAATTTTTAGTATATGCTCATCTTTTCTATTATAATTTTAAATCTCTCCTCTTTATACCCGGCAAATAATGCGCACCTGTAAATTTCGAGCTAATTTTTTGTGTTAAAAGTGCGCGTTATACGCCGGATGTTACAGTAATTGTGAAAGAGTACGAGCCCTCTCCTCTTGCTTAGCGAATTTTAAGTTAAGTAAACGGCGCTCAAGGCATATCTCAGGGCAGGAAACATCTTCGATATCCCTTTTCACCCTCAGTGGTGTTGTCTCGTTGTGTCTTTGAACTAACCTTTTATTCATTTGTGTTGATCCGTCGTACTGGTAACTTCGTTTCTTGTAGCTCGAAAATGTCAAAACGTAAGAGTTTGAACATCAAAGAAAAATAATTAATTCTTCTGGAAGTGGATAAAGGCATTAAGAAACTTTCCTTGCAGTTTTTCTTTCTTTCTTCTTCTTTTTTTTTTGATAGTTAAGATATAATATATAAAATAAATATATATTAATGAACAAAAAGGTATGAATAATTAAATTTTTTTATTTTATAGTGTTTAAGAATTTTAAATTTTTTCTATGTGGTTTATAAAGAAAATTGAAAAAAAATAACCTATACATCCATACTTTTGGGATTGGCACCCCAAATTTTAAACAATGAAACTCTACCATCAAATTTTAAATTAAGTAAGTAATTTTTTTTTTATTTTTAAAAAGGAAAAAAGGTAAATTACTAATTTTTCTAAAAAACAAAATTTATATTTAAAAAAAAATTTATACTTAAAAGTTTTCTCTTGCCCCCTTTATTTTCTTTATTAAAATTTTTTAAAAAATTAAAACCCCCCTTTTGTCAATTTTTTCAAAAATTTACTTAAAAGAAAATTTTTTTATTCTTTGAATTTTTTTTTTATTTTTTTAAAGGAAACTTTTTTTTTTTTTTTTTCTTAATTATATATAATAAAATTTAAATTTTAATACCATGTTTTTTTTTTTTAAAATATTTAAATTTTTTTTTGGGGGTTTTGAAAACCCCGCCTATAAACCATTTTTTCCAATAAGAACTTTTTTCGTTTAAAAGGATTTCTGTTATTTAGAGGTCCGATTGTAGTTCTTTTCTGAACTAAACATCAGTTTAGAATTTTATTTATTGAAAAAATTTTTTTTTTTTATAAAGCAAAATATAGGAGGCCCAAAAAATTTTTGAAAATATTAAGAAGCGATGGTAGAAATAATCTGAAATTGTACCAGCTTTTGATGAAAAAACTACAGTACTCCTAAAGTAAGGTCAATCATCTGATTCAACGTGACGACAAAAATTTTGATGTATCATCTGCAGACATGAAGACGAATGCTGCCCTAATGATCTGTAGATAATTAATTCATGAATACCAAATGAGATAATTTTCCGTACAAAGTAGTGACGACTTAAAATCTTTCCAATTTTAGAGAAAATAATATTGATGGATCTGATGTCAAAATTGAAAAAGTATTTGAATGAGCAGGGGAGCTGTATTGACAAAAATATCACAAAACAACAAAATCTTTACAGAAATGCCATAAAAGACAATGTGACCCCCAAAAAAAACAATGTTTAATACATTGTTACATTTTGCTCTTAAATTATTTAATTTCTTACGGCAATGGGTCATTCATGAAAGCCTGTTGGGCCGCAGGCTGAGTATCGCTGATTTGTATAAATGTCGTTTTATAACTTGCAATCATATGCTTGATAAGATATAACGCAATCATAAATTAAAATAAAGTAATGAGGATGATACCCGACTCTGTTAAATTCGACTACATACTTAATGAAGTCCTATTAAACAAACATATCAGCTTTAATCATCACATGTGGTCGTGGTCGCCTAGCGGTCAAGGAAACGGACTCGTGTCATGACTTCGAACCTAGTATTGCTGAAGACTCGCCATGTAGGGAAAGCGATGCACGTTAAACCTATCGAAAGCTCAAACTTCCACCCGTTGATGTAGTGTGGAAGTTAGGAGATCGGGGTGCCAGATCAGGTGTCGTCATCGTCACTTGACCATGGTTCAAAATTACGAGGTCCGTCGCCAAAAGCCCTTGAGTAGCTGAATAGTGCGACGTAAAAATTCACTCACTCTCTCACTCACTTAATCATTCAGTACAATACTTGAAGAGGAAGATGCCAGCTCAGGTGTCGTCCTCGTCGCTCTACCATGGATCAAAATTACGAGGTCCTTCACCATAACCCTCTTACAGCTTTATAGTGCGACGTAAATAAAACTGTCATTCATTCTAGTCCCGAGAAACAGTGTACAGAAACAAAAAATTATTTATCTCTTACGTAATTAAAGCAAGCGAACCAGGTAATTAATAAATTAAAACATTTTACAATCGAATATGTATGCATAAAGAATTTCGACATAGTTGTAATACTTATACCAATTTTTAATTAACAAATGTTTCGTTATGAATTTAACTTGGATAGCTATCAAAATAATTGCCCGTGCAATGTCCTTGTGGGGATATTCTTACTAAATATAATGATGAATCATTGTCATAATGGAACCACTTAATTAACGTCAATTCAAACTGTCATACATGTTATATTTTTGCTTTCTCATTAGTAAATATTTATAAATCGGAGGAATTATTTTAAGAAGATATCTTGTTTTTTGGGAGTCATATTCTTTTACATAGAGCAAGTTCAAACGCTGTTCCCTTTTTATAACAACCCTCCTCCCCCGATATTTTAAATAATAGGCTCTACGTTTATCGTTAAAAAGTTTAAATTTTGGAACTACAATTTAAATATCTTAACCCGAAATCTATGTACTACATTAAAATTGAAACCATTGTCGAAGGGCAATTTCATTTTTCTTGAGAATTATGACGTTAGGAAAGAACATGGACATGTGAAATCACTGCTTCAAGTTTTGGTCTTAGGAAAAGAGTTGTCTTTTGAAATAATGGGAGTTTTTAAATGTCAAGTGAATTGTGGTGACCGACCTCGTAATTTTAAGCCACAGTCAAACGACGAGGTGCCACTCCATGCCAACAAGAGGACGTTTGAAAAACGTCAAATTTAACGTGCATCAACTCCTCTGCACGGTGGGTTTTCAATGGAAATAGGCTCGAACAGACGACTCGTCTGCCAGGAATTCGTGACCACAACCACTGACCACGACCACAAAACAGATTTCGGAGCACATACATGAAATGAGGGTTTCTCGTTGACAGTGATATGTCCAGCAAGTTGTACTTTAGAGGTCTTTTTAACACGCTTTTATAAGTTTCACTTGTATGTAACGAAATCTTTGAACTCGATTTTTACCCACTTTAAAAGCTCAGATTAATTCGAAATTTTGCACACTTGTCAAGGATCGATGACAATACAATAATTTCATAATTTTGTTCCATTGTCCTGAACAGGATAATCAAGAGACAGGATGATCTAGATTTGGCGACTAATTCATTATACCATTTCCAGATTTGGTGACTAAAAGATTAAGAGTAACCCTAAAAGCGAAAACGTTTTTGCGTCAGCAATTTCTTATCATAATATAAGCAATTGTCCAGTCTTTTTGAAAATGGAAATAAAAAAATATAAATAAATAAATAAGACTCGTGTATGTGAAAAAAATTTATTTGTTCTAACTCAGAGATAGGGCTAACTTTTTCGGTCGCGGGCCAAAAATTAAAAAAAAAAGTGTATGAATAAATGATAATTAAAAAAACTAAAAATAAATGCTATTACTGTAGATCGAGCTAAAAATGAAAAATAAATTATAGTTTAAAAAAACTAAAAAACACGCTTTTATGGTTAATCTAACTAAAAAGCAAAAAAAAAAATAATTCTTAATATAAGAACAAAATGATTTACAAGAAAATTAATGTCACTGTGGTAAAAGCGTGGGGTCTGCTTTGTACTAAATTTTTACACTAACTCAGCATTTCAGAATAGAACTAGTTAGAAATTTTAACAATTGATATCGAGCACCCCACGCTTTTAATCCAATGACATTAATTTTCTCGTAAATCATTTTATTCTTAATCATTATTTTTTGACTTTTAGTTGGATTAACCATAAAAGCGTGTTTTTTAGTTTTTTTAAACTATAATTATTCCCTCTGAACTTACTGATCATGGAATTCGGTGACCTGACCCTAATTGTTCAATGCCAAGGGACTTTTCGTATTCTGAACATGTGCCAAATTGCGATTTCATTTTTATTGACGTCGCACTCTAAGGCGTGAAGGCTGAAAGAAATAGTCCTCCACAATTTTGAACACTGATCCAGTGACGAGGACGATATCCGAGCTCTGGAATCCTATTCACAAAACTTCTGCACCTCTCTAAGGATTTCGAACCTCTACGTATTTAACGTCTAACCTACAACAATGGAGGTGCCGAGTTCTCTAGCATGACCACATAGCTACTGCGGTTATTATTACGGACGTTTTTATAAAGAACCCAAACAATCTTGTGTAGTTGGTTTCAGTTTAGAAGAGTTTTACCGATGCCTTCATGAGGGAAGAGTCAAGAGTTTTTGTGTAGTATCATACTCTTTTCTATGTTTTAGTAAATTACTGTTTTAAGCACTGGCGTAGCTAGTCCTGAGTGGGCCCTGTACCAAAATTTGTTGGGGGCCCTTTTTAGGGCCCCTTATTATTTTACGATATTTTGCTTATGCATTTAGGGGCCCTGAAGCGTGGGGGTCCCGTAATATTGATACGGTAGTAGCATTCACCCCTGGTTTTAAGACACATCTTTGTGAGTTAGTTCCTCATATATTATGTATTAAATATATTAGAAAACACAAAAAAAAATTCATTCTTAACAAAACTAGTAACCTTCGTATATCAAGCTCTGTTTCCCATAAATTTGTGGCGGTGTGATATCTATATGAACTAGTACCAACATCACGCGAAGACGATCGTTTTGGCGTGATTGGTTACGTACTCGCGTTCGGAACGGAAGGTACCCAGAACGAACCTTCATCCTTCAAATTTATTCATCTTTACGAAGAATTTATGGTATTAATTATATTGCACCACATGATTCTAATATATTATAAATGAAATAATCTACATTCATTTCAGAAGGTGAAAATATTCAACATTTTTATTTCGCTCATTCCGTTTTTTTTTTTTTTTTCCCTAGCTGGTTCTACCGTTCTAAGGCAACTCTCATTAAATCCATCATCTGTTCTTTACATTGCCAGATACTACAGGATAAAAGACTACTACTCTGAACTTAAAAATATAGGTATAAATTATTTCTCTGATAAATACCCCTAAATCCACTACTCCCAACTAAGTTCTCGTTGAAAGAGGAATAACATATCCAAGTTCATCTGCCTTCCTTCATCCATCAACACCTTTAATACAAATTCTTACAAAACTAAGCTTCATGTAATCAGCCATACATTGTGAATGAGGGTTAAGAAATAAAATAATCTAACACATAGTCTTGCCAATATGAAATATAAAGGCTATTTTCAGGATTGCTAAACTTTGATTTTAATGGAATAGGCTTAACAAAGGAAAACAAATTCTGAAAACATGTTTTAAATCAAATAAATAACACACTCACCTTTAGAATGCTTGGGGGAAAAAAGCTGTAAAAATGTTCTTTTTCCTTCCCCATTATTTATCTTTCTTTCATTTTCGGTGTCTGCACTGTTTTTGATGCTATTTTTCTTGCACTTAATGCACTTTAATAATTTTAATTTTTATATTCTCTTATTCTCCTGTTTTCTTATTTTAACTTTAAAGTATTTCAAATTAACAAAGGGCAAGAGTCAATCTGTTACAGTCACTCAAAATCCTAACGATGTGAGGTTATAGCTCGAAAGAGCTAGGTAATCAGGTCATCCACCCAACGATATTTTTTTAACTATATTTCAATTTCTAATTTTTTAATACACGTAACGATGACATGGCATTGATTTTGGGAATTGTAGGCGTGGAAATTAAATAACGGGATATACCAGATCAAATCTTTTATTTTAACATTAGATGAGAAAATTGTACATCCTCTATGCTCTAGTGCCGACAAGCGAGAGAATTATCCCTTTTTTAAATTTAAACACAGAGAAAATGCAACGTAAAAAAATCACTTGTTCAAATGAAGGGAAATATGAGTTAGTTTTTGAAATTTCACCACTATTTTTTATTGGGTTAGCCTAGTGGTAAAGGTAACGGACTCATGGTCGGTGTGTCATGAATTCCAGCCTGTTACCGCTGAAGACCCATCGTGAAGGGGTGCGATGCTCAAACCTCCTTTCGTTGGCAGGGCCGATCCTAGCAGGTGTGCAGCGCGTGCACCGCACGCGGGCGGCCAAAGCAAGGGCGGCCGCAGGCCGTATATGGTTTTGTCAATCAAACAAAATTTTTTACGAATTTCTCAAAATTAAATTTATAATAAATTGAATAAATATGATGAATTTTGAATGGTTATTGAAAAATCAAGTCCTGATTTTCCGATATCACAGCATAGTTTAAGAAAAATAGAATGTTAGTGCACAGTGTGTTGGTCGATTATCTAAAAAATTCTACTCTTCAAAAAACATCCTTCATCCGATAGTAAAATTCTTTTTGAAGCCGACAATACCTTTAAAAAAAAAATTTTTTTTTTGCTCTTGTTTAATACCCCTTTGAAGCGCACTGTGGATCAAAAGCAATAAGGGTATAAAAAGGGGTTTTTTGCGAAAGTTGCTTTACGGAAAATATCTAATATAGGGTTTTTATTTAATAATATTTAAATTCAGTATGATTTTGGGAAAAATTAAATTTTTCCCAATGTAATAAAAACCCTTTATAATTTAGAAAAACAAAATGGGGAAAAAAAGTTATTTTTGCCTATGGGTTTTACAACCTTAAAACAAAGCTCGATTTTTTTTTTTTGAGTGTTATACCTTTATCAAAAGGTAGTGTTATTTGGTAAAAAGTTATTAGGGGGAAAAACCCAAATTTTCTTTTGTTTTTTCAATAAATGATTTTCATTACAAACCCCTTTTTTAAAAAGCATTTCCCAGTATTCGAAAGTATTATTACCGTTAGCGAAGTTCAAAATTTAAATTTTGTTTGTCGGGGCAATGGTATTTTAGAATTATGTTAAAAAGGGTTAGTTACATGCGTTTTTTAATTTTTAAATTGTAAAGATGCCATATAAAAAAAACAGGGGGAATAAGCGTTCACAATATAGCACTAAAACAAAAAAAGAAACATTTTTTTAAAACCCAAACCCAATCATATATATATATATATCTGGCCGCTTACATGTACATTCTTAGTTGGGGGTAATTCCTTGTTTCTAACCCCACTTACCCCCAAATTTTTACTTTTTTTTCCCCTATTTTTACAAGCGGGGGGCGGCTCTTTTTTCGGGGAAACTGGACTCATGTCTGAGGCCCCAAAATTTTTGGGTGTGTGTGTGGCATTTGGATCAAATTTGAAAAATCTTTTTTTTTTAAAAAAATGGTATAAAAAAACTTTTTTTATATTATTATTTTTCTTTGGAAACCTTGTCCTTATTTAAATAGCTGGAAATTTTTTTTTAGACTGAATAGAAATGCCGATTACTGTTTTAAAAATTTTTATATTATATATAATGACTCCTTTTTTAAAAAAAAAAAATTTACACTGCGTTGCGATTTGTTGTAAAACATATGGGCCCCCAACCCAAATTGGCGTAACGCACCCCCTCGCGGGGGCGGGGGACTCGGGGCCCCCAAAAAAGCTTGGCTGACGCAAAGGGGGTACGTATTTGGGGCGGGCCCCCAAAAACCCGGTTTTGAAAGGGGGTGCCTAATATTCTCCGTTACGGCATTGTAATTTCCCAAAGGGCTAGGCGATGCCGTACCGGGCCCCAAAACTCAGGGGGGCCCTCGGACCCTGACCAAAACAAGCCGAACTTGCGTTAATTTCTCCCAAATTTAAGATATAAAAAAAAGGTTGCAATTTTATTATAATCATCCCAAATTTGGTTAAAAGAAATTTTTTGAACTTTTGGGGAATTTTCCCCAAAAAACCCTTTTTCAGTTTTTTTTTTTAGTTTTTTACTTACTAAAAAGTTTATATTTTTTTTTTTTTCATTTTCCTATATTTATACTTAAAATTCCATGAAAACTCTTACCATACTTAAAATTTTGGCTCTAGAAATATTGTTTTCAAACACAAGGTTGCTTTTTGGGAAAAAAAGGTACTTCTATATTTTTACAATATTAAGAAAAAAGTATTAAAAAATTTTTTTCTTGTGTTTTTTCCTTCATAAAAAAAGCGGATATAAAAATAGTATACTTAGTTTAAAAAAAAACTCTTTTGTTAGTTTTATATATACATTTATGAATAAATAAATTCACATAAATGCATGTTTTTAAAAGGTTACTGAGTTTAAAAAAAACTGGGTAATTTAAAAAATTTTAAGGGAAAATTTTTTTTGTATATATGGAGGTATCCATCAGTGGGGGGGGTAACGTAACCCCCCCCAGTGGGGCCAAAAGGGTTCTAGTTGGCCCAAAAGCGACTGGATTAAAAACGTAGATTTTTTTTCAAAATTTACCGCTTTACTTTTTAAAAAACAATTTTTAAACGATTTTTTCCCAATTTGGGGCCTTTAAAATCATTCAAAATCAAAACTTTAATAAGCTCATTATATATCTTTTAATTTGAAAATTAAAAAAAAAATAGTTTGATTTTCTGTAAACCCAAAAAGATATAATTTTAAAATTTCTTTTTTTTAATTTTTTTTAAAAATAAATTTCTAACAGATAAAAAAAAGTCATACAGAGAATCCCCAAAAAAGCTAGGAAAAAAAAAAAATTCATTATTAAAATTTTAGCATTTTACTTTGGGGGAAAATAAAAAAAATGGTTTAAAATACTTTTAACCAAAACACAGAGTAATTTTTGGCGTCTTTAGTTTCCCCACACACACCCATGTAGTATTTTATTATCATTTAGCGAAGTCAAAAAATAAAAAAATACATCTGTTTTTTGCCCCTTTTCATGGAAAATATTACAATACTTGGAAAAGCATAGAGGTATTTTTTAAAGATTATTTTGGTCTAAAGGGTTTTTAGTATTCAATCAAATAAAACATAATAAAAGGTTTTCACAAAATTGTTTTATAAAGGGGCATATATATATATATATATAATTTTAATATTTTAAATATAGGTTTTTTTCCTGTACTATTAAAAAATTTTTTATCCCCCTTCTCTCTTACAATTTAAAAACTGTTTTTTTTAAAAAGGGAAATTTAAAATTCCCAGTTTTAAAATTTGGGATTTTGTTAACCAAGACAAGAAGAAATGCGGCCCCAAAATGAGTGGGGATAAAAAAACCCTTTAGTGGTTTCAAAAAAATTCGAAAGGAAAGGAGTATAATATTAACAACCAAAAAATGCACAAAATGGATAACTTTTAAAAAAACTGCAAATTTTATCATCTTGTGCAAGTGCTAATAACAGTAATGAAGGGGAAATTGATGAACAAATCCTGGAAATTTAGATTAGTAATAGTAGTTGTTGGGGTCTGTCCTAAAAAAAAGGAATGTATCAGTTTTTTTTTTTTTCATTAAAATTTTTGCATCATACAAAAACCCCTCTCTCCTTTGTAGTATTTATGCTAAAATATATAATAAACTTTTAGACAAGCTCATCCCCCGGGAAATTCCAAAAAGAAGAATAAAAAGGGAAAATGATACTTTTTTTCTCTCGTAAAATTTGAAATCAAAAAATTATATTTTAAAAGTGTTTTGTCTTTCCTTAGTGTATCATTTTTTTTGAAGTTACCAGGTTATCTGTCGACTTTTGTTGGGGATCCAATTTTCGTTCGGAAACTTGATTTTTTTAAAGGGATAAATGGATAATTTTTATATTTAGTGTCACTTAGATTAGATTACATGTTTTAAAATTGTTTTAAGGATTTTTTTAACAAAAATTTATTTAAGTCAATATTTTATCAAAAAAATTAACAGGGAAAAATCTTTTTTTTTAAAATTTCTCCTTTTGTGAAAAATGCTTCTATTGTATTAATATTTTCCTGTATAGGTTAGACCTTTTTACAGAGGCTCCCAAATATGGGTTTTTAAACAATTCACATTATTTTTAGAGTTACAACCAAATGAAATAATTATCGGTGTTTTTCTTAAAATTTTCTCCCCTCTTTCTGTCCAAAAATATGGATAAACCCACTTTTAAGTTATATATTTCAAAAACCCAGTTTGACCTCTGTAGAAGGTCCCGGCTATATATGGGGTTAATATTATAATAGAAGAGCATTTTTCAAAAAGGAGAACATTTTTAAAAAAAATTTTTCTGAGTTATAATTTTTTTTAAAATATTGTATTTAAAATTTTTTTTTCAACATTTTCCAAAACAATTGTATACATGTATTCTAATCTAAGTGACACTAAATATCACGAAAATTATCAATTTATTCGCTTTTGCAAAATCACGGTTCAAGTAGTCGATCCCTTTAAAGGTTTTCCATTTTAATAAATACCTAAATACTTTTTTAATTTTATACGTTATTTACTTCGTTTACTCAGACGCTGGTTGTTTTTTATATTCAGTTAAAAAGCAATATTTAAATATTTTTACGTGATGTGTAAAATACATTGTCATGGTTTTGCAATCCTTTGTATAAGACCCGGCGGGGCCCAAGGACCTGACCCTGCGCGGGGGGGCACAACTATTTTCCGTTGAGCCACTGGCATCCATGGTTATAGTATATTGGCTTGTAAAATTTCATCTTTGGAATAAATCGAAATATTAATTGATGCTAAATTTTTTTTCATAAGACAGATATTCCACTTCCAGAACGAGACATGCATATCCTTCATTACTATTCATTCTTCATGTGATTCATTGGACTTGTTTATTGTAATTATTAATTTTTTTTTCTGAATCATCAATTATGAATCATTTTTCTGAGTCATGTTAATATAACACATGCGTTTTTATGTGATTTTTCTCTCCCTCTCTTTTTTTTATACATCAAGAAAAATTTAGTAATATTATGTTATAATTATAAGTATATTCTTATAAGTAATTGTGTTATTGCTGTTTGAAGTATCGAAAAGGCATTTCTTAAAAATTCTTTCGTTATATTTATAGTTTGTGAATTAGGACAATAATAGAGGTTAGTTATTTCAATGCTTACTTTCTTTTTAATTTAAAAGAGATAATTTAGAATTATTATAAATTTATTTTCAAATAAGATTGCATGTGTTAATATTTAAATGTTATCGAAAATATCCCGAAATGACATTTTTTGAGGAAGCTAAAACATAGCATTTTATTGGAATGAGAAATATAAAATGTGTTTAATTTTAATAATAACCATGAAAATACTCTAAAACAGTGATCCGCAACCTCCGGTTCACGGACCGATACCGGTCCGTGGATCAAATGGTGCTGGGCCGCCTAAAGAACATAAAACTATTGCCATTTTATTTAAAGTGGTGCATTTCTCTCGGATTTGCGCAACTGTCTACGGAAATCACTTTTATTCATTTTTGGTGTAACTATATTTTATTCTGAAGGCACATTTAAATGTAACTAAATTAAAATTGTTGAACAGAATCTAAAATATAAACAATTAACGATCCAACCCTCAGCGGGCCGCGTAAAATTATCAAACGTTAAACCCGGGCCCGCGATAAAAGGTTGCGACACTGCTCTAAAAAGGCATAAACTGTATAAAATCGTAGGGCGAATTAAAGGCAAGGCTGGAAAAAATTGAGAATTTCGCTGAACAATAAAATGTAAACAATCGAAGGAAAAATGCGATGACTCACTTTATTGAAGAATGATAGCTGAAAGGGACAATTTTAGCCAGTCAAAATATGTACTCAGTCGGCTGCGGGCGTAATTGTTTGTCGCTGGCCTTCTGTAACCAAAGTTGCGGGTTCGACCCAGCCAAGTCGGTAGTTTTTTATGATCAGAAAATCGGCCCATTCTTGATTATACGGCATAAAAAAAGATATTGATTTCCGTTTGGGGGATGCTCTTGGCAAAATTAAACCCCCAAAGCACAAATTTCGCATCGGCAGGCTCGGGGTTTTGGGCCTCTGGGGGAAACTGGGCGTCAATAGGGGTGTGGTATCCCTAAATGGTGACCACAAAAAATTACCAGCTCCTGGGAATGCTGGCTGCAAGGTGAAATACAATATGCACCCCCATTACAAAAGAAAAAAAAAAAAAGTACGAAGTTTGAGATAATGGAAAAATTTTTTAAAGGCATTTTGAATTTGGCCAAATTTATAATCAGTTATTTCAGAATATTTTAAATAAGTCATAAATAAAAAAATAAAAAAACACTATTTCACACTACTTGGGCAGCATTTTCAAAATAAAATCACTATTTTAGCGAATCTTTTCGTAATGAGATAACACGCATTGCCAAAAAAAAAAAATTACACTATAATTTTTGACTACCAGATATTAGTCCAAAAAAACAAATAGTTTGTTATTAGATGTTTTTTAAAATTTGATGGTAAATATATTTTTAAAAAAGTTTTTAAAATACTATAAAAAAACTTTCAGATATGGAAAATTTATATTGAATCGAAATCTCTGAAAAAATTGTTTCCCCCAAATTATTGACAAATTTGCTTCTTAGAAAGCCAGAAAAAAGGGTTTTTTTATAATTAAATTATTTTAAACAGTTTTGTAGAAAAGGGGGGGGATTTATATACTTTTCGTTTTACGAGATTATGCTTTTGTACTTTTTTTAGATTATATTTTCTGAGCATAAATACTGTTGTCTTGCATTTCTAATTATAAAATGTCTTTTTCTTTTTTCAAAGGTAATATTTTTTTGTTTATTATTTTTTTTAAAAATATTTTGTCCAATCAGAACCCATTAGCTGACTAAAAATAAAGTTTTCAAATCAAATTTTATTTGCATTTTATAATGTTTTATTTTTTTACTCTTATATAAAAGGGAAAGAGTTTATAACCTCAAATATATAAGTATTTAATTAAAAACAAATATATAAGTATGCGGTAAGTAATTAAACATATAAGTATTATAATAAGTAAGTAAAAATATAAGTATTATAATAAGTAAATATGTTAGTATTATAATACGTAATTAAATATAAGTATTAGTCAAAATATGAAAAAATCTCTAGAGGGGCGGCACATTAGGTCTTCGCACGAGGGCGGCCGACACCCTAGGATCGGCCCTGTATCGTTGGTGTGGTGTTGAAGTTGAGAGAGGGGTGCCAGCTCAGGTGTCATCCTCGTCACTTGATCATGGTTCAAAATTACGAGGTCCGTCACCAAAAGCCCCCGAGTAGCTGAATAGTGTGACGTTAATATTCACTATTTCAGGGCATGGTTTAGTCAGACTAGTGTAAGCAATTAAGAAATGTTTTTACTAGGGGAATCGCCAATAAATCAATCAAAAATTCAAGATCTAATCCTTTTAACGGGAATCACTAATAAATCTGCCAAAATATAGGTTTTAATCCTATTTGCGAGGTGAAATGAGACGCGTTTGGAAATAACGTATTCGGAATTATGATTTAAAGAAAATATATGCAAGACTGGAGTTTTAAGTACTCAGCTATTACATATATGTATATTCAAAAGAAGACTATAGAACATTTGAATGAAACAGCTTAAGTTCGTAAAATATCAATGATAAACCTTTCATTCTTTTTTTGTAATCTAATTATTTACAAAATAATAAAAGAACTTTGATTTTTAAAACGGAATAAAGTCAAAAATCTACGTAATTTACCCGCTATCAGTGGGGTTTTCAATTCCTGTTAAAATATAATAAATTACGACTTTCTTGAATTTTGACATTTTTATTTTCGTCCATCAAGAAGTTCCAGAGATTTTAATTTTGAGATTGAATATTTTAATGAGCAAATATATATATTTTAACGTTACAATACGTTATGAAAATCGTAACACATTTCACACAAGGCTGACTCCCCCCCTAAAAAAATTGTTTTGAGAAAATAACCTTTATAGAGACCCTTGCAAAATAATTGCTTTCAAAACATCCTTGTTTGTTTCGGCAAAAAGAAAGAACAAAACACCAGATAAGTCAAATTTCCCCTATCGAACGTAGAACTGGTATTTCAGCTCCAGACAGTCACCATGTGTATACAGGTGGAATGCTGCACGTGGTTGTTGAGTCGCGGTTGCCCCATTTCTCATTTCTTGGATGACTGGGCGAATCATCTGTACATGCCATTCGTCTGTTTACTATGTATCGATCAGGTATATTTTATTACGTGGCCTTTTTAACTCTTTAGACGTTTATGACTGAGCGATCTATGAACGCTAAAGTTATCTTGTAATAATAAAAATCTCATATTTTTTTATTAGCCTTTTATTAGAAATATTCTGGTTTTGCAATTGTGTTTGAGTTATAAAATAGGATACGGGGACGAAAACTTTTGTTTATAATGCCATGATATGATTGTGTTCTAAACATGGATCTTACTCAGGTGTTATGCTAAAAACATATCCGATTTTCAAAGGCATTCTTTTATTAGTTTTTGTTTTACCTATAACCGATTTTTAATTTTTGCTTATTAATTTTTAATGAGCGATTTTGATTGAAATGAATTTAAAAAAAAAGGGGAAATATTCCCTGTTCTAAATGCAAAAATGATTCCCCTTATATTATTCTCATACAAATTACAAATATAAAGAAAAATTTCTGTATA
Source organism: Trichonephila inaurata madagascariensis (assembly GCA_019973955.1). Lineage (NCBI taxonomy): Eukaryota > Metazoa > Arthropoda > Arachnida > Araneae > Nephilidae > Trichonephila > Trichonephila inaurata. The sequence goes on from BMAV01013289.1 coordinate 61,337, forward strand.
CAATAGTATTTTTTCCTTATCTGTGGCTAATTTCCTTAGTTTTGCACTATTTATTATGGAATCGAAGTCTATTTTCGTGTTTTTAATAAAATGAAGTCATACACGTTTGCACACACACACACAAATTATAAAAACCTTGCCAGAGTTATACTAGTACAGATATATATTGCTATTTTTTCCTATGTTCATCTCTGAGATATTAATTACGATTAAAATAATTCGTAGTGCAGCATGTATGTTTATTTAATAAATTATAACACTGTTCTATTTTCGTGTAAAGATTTCTAAGACAATATATAAGCATATACTCATTTCCTGAAAAACACGAGTTATTTATATGCATTTCATTTAGTGAAGAAAATTTTTGAATTTTTTCTAACGATTAAAAAATATTTTCCAGCTATCAACAAGCTACTTCTTGAAGCAAATAATGCATACAAAGTAACAAATAGGGATTGCAGTGCGTGGGCCTCTGCTAAAGTGATAATTGATTCACAGCTAGATGGAATTAAAAAGGCAAATACTTACAAAAGTGAAAGAATCATCATATCAAAACAAGATGCTCATATTAGAGTTAAAACTCAAGCGAAACCCGTGATTAACTTTTGTGCCAATAATTATTTAGGATTGTCAGTAAGTATTATAAATGTTCCTTTTGAATAAACAACATCATTGAATTTCAAGATTAAATAATCTGGTTATATTGTTTCACTTAAATTATTGTTGATACTTATTTGCTTCACATCTGGTATGGTGCGCGGTCTAAAAAAACGCCGCACAATAATAAACTGAAGTTAAAGATAAAATTTCGTTCAGATTTAGCTAAATTACATTTTTTTCTGTCTCAAAAATACAACTGATTGATTTTATTTAAAATTCGATTTTGTTTTGATATTTTATTTTTACATAAAAAATATAAAAATTGTTGTTATTGGAAGCACGCTGTAGAATTAGATACTGAGCAACTGCAGGTAAAGTTTATTGGAATGTAATATTCATGTATATGTATTATGAGCTGAATTCCCAAATATACATTTAGAATATAATATAGTTATAATTTATGAAATAATTTCAAACAAATTTTTTTCTATTAAGACGGCTTCTAATCGTAAATGGTGATAATATTCGTACATTTTTAATATTGTGAGAGTGCTCCTTTTGTGCTCTTTAATGACGATAAACACATTTTTGTTTTCAATTACATTTTTCTTTTGTTTCGTGTATCTTTAAATAAACTTTCTGTGTATTTTTATTTCATTTTTAGATTGCGATTATCTTAAAAAGGACATTTTCTTTTTAAAATATAGATATGAAATTATATAAAAAATGTAGACAAAAAGTAACAAATATCCTGATATAATATGTAATCAATTTATTTAAACTATAAAATAATGTTTTAATAAGTTTTATAAATCTAATAGAGAATCAAGCTTATTAGTCCTAGTCTTCAAGTAATGTATTTTATTTACTATTAAAGTACAAAAGCAAGATGTCATTTCATAAATTTCAAATATTATTTGATTAATTAATCAATTTTATAATTTAAATCTTAATTTTCTATAAATAATTTTATCAGAAGGAGGAGAAAAGAAAGTCGAGCAAAATTACTTCACATACAATTCATTTTTAATATATTCAACACACATTTTTTTTTAAAAAAAAATTTAGATGTATGGATTCATATTTTACATTTCAATTTTTTTTACTACATATCAAGCCGTCAGCTAATTATTTACGTTATAAACATATCCCGTTGACTTGCTTTTGTTAAATGATACGTATTTTTCGCTGATTTCTCATGTGGGTAGTGTTGACAGTTTTCAAATTTTTAAAATAATATGAAGTACAATTGGACAATGTGCTGAATTCGTATTTTTAATTGTATATATCACTGGTTATTTTAACTTAATATCCTCAGCTAACTAAAAAAAACAAGCTTTTAAAATTTTATCCAGATTTTGTTTTAATTAGTTTAAATTTTCGCGAATTAAGTAAATAATCTCAGACGAAAAATCATTGCATGTTATTTTTAAAGTAGTATTTATATTTTTATGTAGCAGATGTTTTCTATTTAGAATAATTAGAATTGTTAACGTTTATTTTGAATTCTTTGTATGAATTCTTTCAGAGTAATCCAGATGTAATAGAAGCAGGAAAAATAGCCTTAGACGAATATGGAGCTGGTTTGAGTTCTGTTCGGTTTATTTGCGGAACACAGGTATGTAAGATAGATTTCAATGCATTTATTAAAAAGATAGTTCCGTGTTCGCCTTAAATTCTGCGGCATTGAGAAATGTTTTTCTTTATAGATCTCATTTCAGATTTAAAAATATTTCCTGTACACCTTAAGCTAATAATATTTGATAGAATTTAAAAGCACATAACATTTTTAAATATCACAGATATCAAATTTACTATCTCTCTCTCTCTCTCTCATTCTGTTTAAAAATATATTGTTGAGCTTGAAAATTGGATAAAAAAAATCTCCAGCACTTTAGAATTGCACTTATATATGTGTGAAAAATACAGATAATTAAATTAGAGTATTTTTTTATGTTTTTATTTTCTGTTTATTTACAAATTCAAAAATTACAATTAAATACAGAACAATTAACAGTTTTAAAACCCTGTACCGTAAAGTGCAGGTAATACAATTTTTTTTAAGATAAGATTATTCTATAAGATCTTTTTGAAATTAGTTTTGACCTCAAAAATGGAATGATGTTAAACATTTTAATAATTGTTTCAGACTTGGATAATAAGAATATAATTTTTCTAACCTTAAAATGTATTAAATTCTATTACAAAAGCAATACTTACAAAGGCATTTATCAAGCAAACTTATAAAAACAGAAAGGTAATCAGCATAAAATGTATTACAATTCACATAAAAATGAAATAAAAATAAACTCTTATTCAAAAGTTTAGTTAAATAGAGTTTGATTTTGAAAAAAATGAGCAGGGAATTCTAAATTGTTATTACTATGTCATGCAATTTTTTAAAAAGTTTTATAAATTTTTTAGATAACAAATTATTTTCAATTAAGCAACTAAAGAAAATGCATGTAAAAAAAGTTTGAAATTTGTGTAAGATTCTTCAGTATTAAAAAAATTGATATGAAATCAATGCATTTCCTACCATTGGTCAATAATTGTATTTTAATAAATGAAACAATATAAATACATTTTTAGATCATATTAAAACTGAGAGTCGTATTATTGTCTATTACTTACCATATTCACCTATAATTTACTGAATTTATTTTTTTTCAAAGGTTATTAAAATTCTGAGTAAGTATTTAATTTCAGAGTAAGTACTTTTTTTTATACTAAACGAAAGTGGTTGAAAATATTTTCTTATGTATTTATTTTTCTCGCTATTTCATAATAGGACTTGCACAAACAATTGGAAAAGAAAATTGCCCAATTTCATGGTCAAGATGACAGCATTATATATCCCAGCTGTTTCGATGCGAATGCTGGTCTCTTTGAGGTGCTTTTGACCCCGAGGATGCTGTTTTATCGGATGAGCTGAATCATGCTTCAATCATTGATGGGATTAGATTATGCAAAGCTCAAAAGTACAGATATAAACACAGGGATATGAATGGTAATGTAAATTATCTATCAGTTCATGATAGCTTTATAGTATGATTGTTAAATAAAAGTTCACAAAATCAATTTCTTTTTTAAGCAGATATATATAATCTTTAAACTTCGTTTTCAGAAATACATTGATATTTATAGATTTGTTCTTTTACAAAATGCGAAAGATTTTTTCCTTAACAAAAAGGGATGAAAACTACATTTATAATACAGTTTTTCATGATCATGATAATACTGTTTTTCATGTTTTATTTCATGATCCGCCGCTGGGTTTTAGTTTACGTAGCGTTTTGTAAAGCAATACAAGGGCTACTGGGATGGACCTTGTAATTATGAGCCGCGGTCAAATGACGAGGCCTACGCCCAGAGGCGGATTAAGCTAGTTGGAGGCCCCTGGCAGTTAAAGGTTTGAGGCCCATAGGCTCTCAAGAGTAGAAAAACTAAAATAGTAAAAAAATTCGCTGACTTAAAATTCTGAATATAAAATGTATAGCTAATTATAAAATTCGATGGCTTAAGAAAAATCTTAATGTACTTTAAAAAATTAAAAACCTTCTAAAGCTTACAATTTTGCTACATAACTTTAAGTCTTGATTTCTCTTTGACAAATTCATCAATTATATCTGTCACACACATGTCTACACTCCTGGTCTTTTAAAATTGCGACACCAGGAAGGAATGATCTGACGAAAGTCAAAATCACGTGGAAGAAAGAAGAGCAGAGGCGTAGCTACCGCCGTATCAATGATATGGGGCCCCAACATGTGTAAGCAAAAAATGGTGCATTATTAAAAGTTCCCATTTAAGGGTCCCTAAGAAATTTTTGATGCAGGGCCCGTTCAGGACTAGCTACGCTAGTGAAGAAGAGGTTGGGATATTCAAATATGATTAGTATTTAAGTGCATTTAGAAGACGCAGGAGAGGAGACACGACATTTGAAACGCTTCATGAAAGTTGTGTAGTGGATTTTTCATTCGGGAAGCGTTTTGGAAGTTCGTAATTTGCTCAGAATATCATGTTATGCCTTGAATAAGAAGAAATGCTTACCAGCAAGTATCGGAATTTGAAAGTGGCAGGATCTTTGCCTATCAAGAGTGTGGAATATCGTTCAATGAGATCTCTCGTCGTGCTGGTCGAAATCAACCACTTTCATGCAAATATGAAATCAATAGGTTGCTGAGGATCATAATAAACAGCATACCGGATCTTCTCGTCCTCCCATGACTAATGTTTGAGAGGACAGACATAGTGTGAGGTCGGTCCTGTAAAACAGTACAACCACATTGCGGGCCATTAGTCAGGAAATTGGCATTTTTACAGCATGCCCAGTATCTGCTCGTACGGTGCGACGACTTTTGCAGCAGCGTAGACTACCAGCCCTGCGGTCATAACTTCGGATTCCCTTAACAATCCAGTATAGAGATATTCGACGACTCTGGTGCGTTGAATTACAAAACTGGATACAGGAGTAGAAAAATGAAGTATTAGTGTTATTCTGCGTGCAATATTCTGAGCGCCGTGTATGTTTCTGAAGGCTCCGAGGGAATCGGTCTTCGCCTGCTTGCATTTGATATCGGCATGGGGACCTTACCTCCAGTATAATGGCTTGGATAGCCATTGGGCAAACGACACGCACATCTCTAGTTCGGATCGACAGTCATTTGAATGCAGATTGGTACATTACTGTCGTTACGTCCAGTGTTTGTGCCCAGCATTCAGGCCTGCCAAACGCCACCTCCCAACAAGATGTTGCACGTCGTGTTCTGACCCTCTTTTCACGGGGTATTCGATTGTTACTCTGACCTCTACGGTTTGCAGATCTGTCACTCATCAAAAGCATCTGGTTATGGGTTGCTGAGAGACTGACCCGCCACTTCTCTCCAGAAAATATGGCTGATGATGTGGGGCATAGACTTGAAAGAGCATAGAAGGAGTCGCTCGTTTCTATCATCCAAGCCCAGTTCGACTCCATGGTTGACCAGTAAGGGTGGTTTTCGTTGCAGGGGGTGGCAGGTATTTCTACTAATTTCGCACCCTCTTAAGCCCCCAAACTACTTGCAAACTTAATCATTTTTTCTTCACGCCATGCTATTTACGTATAATAAATATCTTTTTTTGTATTTACTTTCCTTTATGGTGCTGTAATTTTAATCAGCAGCAGTTTATTTTGTACGAAATATTTTGTTCTTTGTATAATATGATGGCCATGTTATATATTCAATTTTTTTTCTCTCCCATAGTACTTCTTAATTATTTGATGCGCTTTAAAACTGAAAAAGATATCCCACTTGATGCATTTGATATCGGTATTGTTAAAAATATTTTCAGAAGTATCTCTGCATTAGGAAAAATCAAGGCCATTTCTCTTACAACACGATAAATTTTTTGTTGGGTCTTCATATATTTTTGTTTTCCTTTCAAAAATTATAAAAACTAATTCAGTTAATCGTCAAAACGAAAAGATTCAATATCGCTTTTGTATCCGCCTCGCCTCTCCTTTAATTTTTGTATAGTTTTCTTCTTAATTTCAGATTATAATTTCTTGTCAAAAAATACAGAGAAGTGTTCTATAACAGTTTTATATATCTCGATTATTCGGGATAGTTCTACTCTTGACCTATCGCATATGATATTGTATGAATTCACTATGGAATTTTCCCTTCTTTTGAATTCATGACCGACTTCTTTACTTTCACTGGAAATAATTCTTCTCTTTTCTTGCCTGAGAGCTTGTTCAGCTTCCTCTTCAAACGAGAGTTATGATAAAGCAATTGCTTCTTGTTATATTTTTCCAAATTCACATTTTTGAAATTTTGGATACAATTTTCTAGAGATTTTAGTAGACCAGATCCTTTTAATAATTCACATTTAACTGATTGTAATTATATGCTAAAATCCTCTTCAGTTCTTAAAAAAATTTATTTATTTATTTCAATTTTCTGACTGAATTATGAAATTTCTGATTTAATACAAAAATATTTAGTTTTCATCTTGTAATCTTTTAAGAAAATCATAGTTTCATTTCTAATACTAAATGTAGTTTAGCTCCCGGATTATTTATATCATTGATTCTCAAACTGTGGGGCGCGATAACCCTACGTTGGAGGTCCGAGCAGTGGCGCACACAGGGGGCAAGGAACAAGGAAACACACCTTGGAACAAGGAAATATATTACAAGTATACGCATTATCACTTAAATTTATCAAATAAAGTTAATGAGTTCATGAGAACGGCTAGAAGGAAATTCTTCTTTTTTGAGTGGCGGGGATTTAATATACGTGCAAATTCCTAAAATTTGATTTTTCACATTTTGAATGGCCGTTAGCAGTGGCGCACACAAGGGGGGAGGTCCTGGGGGTCCGGACCCCCAAAGCCCTTGATTTTTTTCCGATTGGTTATAATTCTAAGTATATAATACATAAAATTTAATTAAATATTTGTCATTAATGATTAATTTTATTAATTAATGCTAATTATTTATTCAATAATTAGTTTTTTACTGTGTTTTGTTCCTGTAAATGGGCAAAATCAAAAATAGCATGATACAAGAATGGTGAACTTTCAACCCCGGCCCAAAGTGCTTATGGTTTTACTAGAGGCGACGTAAGGCGTGGGTGGTGTGCGCCAAATATTTCTTCTTAACACGCTTTTATTAGTTTGATCTGTATCTGTAGAGACGGAATCTTTGGAATATAACGATACGGGACTCATCCGCGGCCCCGTAAACGGAGAGAATAAATACCCTTCAGATCCGTTAATTAATATCCATCGAAGAGCAAGACTAATTCTAGCAATCACGTAATTCCGGCTCCGAATATCAAACTCAAGGATGAATTCAGCAATGAATAAATGATAGTTTCAAAAACTAAAAAAAAAACATGCTTTTATTGTAGATCGAACTAAAAAAAAATTCTTAATATAAGAATAAAATGATTAAGAGAAAATGAATGTCATTGTGGTAAGAGCGTGAGGTGCTTTGTACTACATTTTTACATCAACTCAGCATTTCGGAATAGAGCTAGTTAAGAAATTATAACAATTTAATATAGCTTTTACCCCAATGACATTCACTTTCTCGTTAATCATTTTAATCTTATATTAAGAATTATTTTTGTACTTTTTAGTTGTATTATCTATAAAAGCGTGATTTTTAGTTTTTTTAAAACTAAAATTTATTCATACAAAGAAGCAGGGTGAAAAATATTTAGTAGGGCCTGAATTGTGTGTGTAAAAAACTTAAAAACAATCAAATTTTTCGATTTTTTTATTTTTGTTTTACTATTATAGAATTCAGAATAAATCTCGCCGCATTCCGTAAAAATTACTTTTATATTAATTATCAACCTTTGATTTCCTTTTTTTGTTGCGTTGAGTAAATTTACTTTAAAATAATTTTAAGATATGTATTTTTTTTACTAGATTTGGAGCAAAAACTGCAAGAAAGTTCTTCAGCGAGAATAAGGTTAATTGCTACGGATGGAGTTTTTAGCATGGATGGGAACATTGCGCCTTTACCGTAAGTATTTAAAATTAAGGAGTTTAATTTTTCTGTCACATTCATTTTATCTATATACGAAAAATATGCGTCAAAAACATATCAAACTCAATGTATCCAATTTCACTAATAGTATAACTGTGATAAATTAAAAAAAAGTTCTTGTAAGTATCCTTAAATTTATGTAAAGACTTGACAACACAATTCGTTAGCTTTTCTTTCGTGGCTTCTGCAGCCAAGTGGTCATGGTCAGCTATATTATTGTCAAGTCCAGATGCCACTAAAATTCCATCTTACATTGAGGCTAATGGACGTTAAGGGCATGTCGAGGCTTTAAGTCTTTATATTCGCAAGGAAGTTTGGTAAGTGAGATCTCAAGTGTCGTCCTCGTCACTTGACTGTAGTTCAAATCCGTGCTAGATCGAGCTTCATCGCCAATAGTCATAGAGCTGCTTCTAAGCGCGATGTTGATAAACAAATCATTTTTTTTTCAATTCCTACAATTAGTTCACTCTCTCCATATATATATATATATATATGTGTGTGTGTGTGTATGTGTAATAATTCCCTCTAGCATCCAATTAATTAACTCTTTAATAATATTTAAATAAGCTTGTCCTAATCTTAATCGTAATCAACTACTATAGAAATCTCTTTCCCGCCCATTGTAACCAATCAGAGTTCTTGTTAAAAATAGTCACATGGTCTTCACTGCCGGGTTTTTTAAGCGAAAATCTTTTGTGATTGCGCTCTTTTTTGTGTTCGTCATGTGAAATGTCGCTGCTGCTTTTGTCGCTTCTGTTATATGTGTTTGTTTTCGTGTTCTTACCAAATAGATGTGAAATATAAAGGTGATTAACTATCTACGTTACGTGTGTGTAAATAAACAAGATGAAAATTAATTCTGAAGATATTTTTCCTGAGATCTGATATGCCAACAATCCAAACAAACCCACTCCGGCCAACGATACTACATATATATATATATATATATATCTTGTTCAAATTTTTAATCGTTAATAAAATATTTTCCATTCATACATTCAAGTTCAAATGCACTTTTAAACTTGTAATGAATGACACTTGATGTTAATACAGTTTTTTCAAATGTTAATTCATCGAATTAAATTAAAATAGTGAATAAATTGTAACAAACAAAAATAATAGTCCAACAGCATATAAAAAGGAAAATCGTTCGTAGTGTCCCTGTAGCGCAATGGATAGCGCGTTGAACTTCTAATCCAAAGGTCGTGGGTTCGAATCCCACCTGGGATGCCCTAATTTCTGAGAATGCGATTTCTTTTTTACTATACTAATAGAATAATTAAATTAAATTAAATTAAATTAATGAACAAATAGTAATGAACAAAGAAAATAATCCAACACCATATATAGAAATTAAAATTGCAAGGAAAATGGCTTTCTATTTTGTCACTGAGTATTGTGATTTTGTCATATGTATATACATATTTATATTAATTATAACTATTTAATAAAATGTAACTAAAATAAAATTTTTCTTTGTTGACCTAAGTAGGAATTGACTTAGTAATTTTTTTTACATATTACCGTAAAATCCGGTGTATAATGCGCACTTAGAACACAAAAATAAGATCGAAATTTACGGGTGTGCGTTATACACCGGTATAAAAATGAGAGCTTTAAAAACAAAAAAAGATGATCACAGAAAAAAGTTAGACTTCTATATGTATCAAAATACTATTTTTTTTTGAAAGAAATGACATTCCTTATGATCTTAAAGGCTTGTAGTTTTAGACACATAAGCTATTTATTTCTAAAGCTTGGATTGATTGATTATTAACGTCGCACTACATAAGCTATTTATTTCCAAAGCTTGGATTGATTGATTATTAACGTCGCACTGTTTAGCTACACGAGGGCTTTTGGCGACGGACCACGTAATTTTGAACCATGGTCAAGTGATGGACAACACCTGAGCTGGAACCCTCTCCTAACTCTACCACACCACCAACGGGAGGACGTTTCAGCTTCGACAGATTAAACATGCATCGCGCTCCCACACGAGCGGTCTTATGGTACGAGGCTCGAACTCGTGACAAGGCAAGCCACGGTCCGATACCTATACCACTCGGCTACCGCAGCCACTCTAAAGCTTGGAATAATACATCGAATAAATAACTTTAAAACATAAGAGAATTGTGCACGTACATTTCAGCTTTCTTCATATAAAAGGGGATGTGCGTTAAACGGCGAATATACCTAAAAATTACCGCATGAAAACATAGGTGCGCGTTATACGCCGGATTTTACGGTACTTGTTTCCTACTTAGTTTAACATGCTTGTGAAAAGTGTGGTATATGCTGCTCCACTTGCTGGAAATAAGCTTGATACCCACTGGCGTAGCTTGTTCTGAGTGGGCCCCGTATCAAAACGCTTTGGGGGCCTTTTCTTATAAAAGAATGCCCTGTTTGTGGTACTGTAGTTACACATGTTAGGGCCCCGTGTCATTGATACAGCTGATATGGCGGTAGCTACGCTCCTGTTGATATCCCATTCAGTACGTGTAAAATTCAAAGCAACGAATGTCGCCCATTATTGTACACGGAATACTGTTCAAGCAGTTTGGGTGTCCAAATAAATAACAAAACACTACGTTCTTCGGCCAGCTAGGTGTCTGAGAACGTATTCAGATACCAAGTCATTCGAAATTTGTAAAAAAATTCGCGAATAAAACACTACTACTTCTCATAAAAAAAATTAAGAACGTATTGTTTTGATTTTGTTTAGTTAAATAAAATTTAAATAGAGAAATTTCTTTTTATGTGAACGCTAGTTCGATTTAATTTTAAACTAGACACCAATCGTTAACTATTAGAATAATAGTATATATATATGAAATATATACATATATTTTCGGTGCTAATATTCTTAATTGTACACCTACATGAGCATAACCTGAACGACCAGGTGATACTGCTGACACTTGCCTATGTTGAATTACTCTGTAATAGTTTTTTCTTTAACAGTGATGGCGAACCTATGACCCGTGTGGGTCAGAAGCTGACCCACGCAAGCTTTTTAACTGACCCACGATTGCTAGGCAACCACTTGTTTGTTTACGCAAGTTAATTTAAATTTTCTAATTTGTGTGGACTCTTTGTATTTCATTTGAATTTTTTCAAGCCCATTGACACAAAAGCAATTTAAATGCTAAATGCTGTCTATAACCTTCAGTTTGATCATTACAGTTCCTAACACTGTCGTAGCTAGTCCTGAGTGGACCCCGAATCCAAGTTCTTTGGAGTCCCTTTTTGGTGGGCTTTCAATATTTTGTGATCTCTTCTTACACATTTTAGGGGCCCATGAAGCTTGGGGGACCCGTATCATTGATACAGCGGTAGCTACACCCCTGGTTCCAAAGCTACGCAAACGACAACAAATGTGTATGAAAGTATATAATATTTGAAATAAAGCAAAATTGTTTACAAAATATCAGAGTGTATAAGTTTGCTCACATTTAGTTTGTTGAAAAACAATCGAAAACCAAAGCAAAAAACCATATTTAAAGCACTTTCTTCAGATAAAATGCACTTTAATCAGTTATGTTAGTAGAAAGAGACTTCCATAACACCCTTTTTTACCCATTATAAGCCAATTGAATTTAAAGATGTTTAGTTTTAAAAAATACTCAGTTAAAATTTTTTAAACCTAACTCTGGTGCAAATGGGCATTAGTGACCCACGCGCTAACACTAAAAAAAAAAAAATATATATATGAACAAAATTTGACCCACGTCTCAAAAAGGTTCGCCATCCCTGTTTTAGAAGAACGTCAATGAGTGAGGCAATTAGTTCTCCATTCATGAAATATGACTCATTAAAGAATGTGTGATTTTTATATCTATTATAAGCATTATCTTACATACTTTCAAAACTTTTAATAAATTTTCTTTTCATTACAGGGACATTTGTTTCTTAGCAAAAAAGTACAATGCCTTAGTATTCGTGGATGAATGCCATTCAACAGGTGTTCTCGGTAAAACAGGAAGGTACGTACAACATAATTGGTTATTTAAAATTCGATGTAGCCGCACTCTTGAGGTTTTTATACAAAAAAATGTAATTAGCAATTTAAAAATAGTTATTCAATTACAACATAAATAATTATGAAATGATACTTCTATATAAATATCTTACCTAGAAATATTTTGTGGGTGTAAATTATTTACATTTGATGAAGTTATGTATCAAATTATTTGTATTTATTAATTAAGCAAACAATGAATTGCAATGTTGCTAGACATATTTTTAAAAACTTTTCTTTCTTTTAAAATCAAATAACAAAATTGATATATTAGCAATTATGCATAAGATAAAAGAAATTCATATCAGTTTTGGAATTTTTTCTAAGTGTTAAATTTTAATGGTATCAAGATAATTGTGGAACTAATAATATTTAATATCATTAATCAAAATTAATTTTAAAATATCCGATAAGGAGATTAATTGCAGAAAAAGGTTTTTAAATTTTGGTCTCTGAAAATTTGAAGGAATAGATTGGACAAAAAAAAAATAATGCCTATGATTTTAAAGAGGTTAAGGTTACCACTATTAGCTAAAAAAAGACAAGTATAAAATAAGACAAACAAGAAATCTAATGATCATGCTAAGAACTAAAAAGTAAACATTCAAGCGAAAGCTATTGAGTCCTTTGAGAAGTATGTACAGCTTCTAGATATCATCGCATTGATTCTAAAACAAACAATTGTAAACATTTCCGTTATATTCCGTACGGACACAAAAATCCTTATTTGTGTGGGTTATTGCTTATATACTTTCAACGTAAAAGAAAAGATTAACAGGGAAAATTTTGTTTAATGGATAAAAACGATAGTTAATTCAATCGATGGAATACAATATACATACTGTATTCCATCTAAAATATACCGTAAAAATCCGGCGTATAACGCGCACTTTAAACACAAAAAATAAGATCGAAATTTACGGGTGCGCGTTATTCGTCGGGTATAAAAATGAGAGCTTGAAAAATGAAAAAAGATGAGCTAAGGAATAAAATTCGAGTTCAACATATATCAAAATACTGTTTTTTTAAAGAAATTACATTTCTAATGAACTTTAAGAGTTGTATTTCTGGAAATATACTATCTTTTTAATAGATTACAAAAATACCTCGAATAAATTACTTTAAAGCATACGTACATTTCAAGTTTCTTCGTAAAAAAGGGGGTGCACGTTATACGGTGAATGTATCTTAAAATTAATAATTGCAGCTCTAAAGTATGGGTGCGCTTATACGCCAGATTTTACGGTAGTTCAAACCATTTCTAAGGTTGTTCAGTCGAAAATATTTCATATTTATTTGAAAAAGGCTGCTTCTTTTAACGTTGTCAGCTCAACTAATTGAACATATGTAAATTCGTTAAATTAATTGCCTATTGCTGTTCTCTTTAATGAGCATGATTTCAAGTATTCAAAGTTATCGATATTGTTGGATGCAAACTACATCGAATAATGTCGAATGCATTGCATTTTATATACGATTTATGAACATGAAAACGTTCATGAAAGTTTCGTAAAACTTATGATTTAAAATATAATTCAACTTTTTTTTATGTTCTCTTTAGAGGAACAGAAGAACACTTTAATCTCAATGGAAAAGTTGACATCATAAATTCAACTTTGGGAAAAGCTTTAGGAGGTGCTGCAGGTAAATAGTTTTCTTTTCATATTCGTAAAATATTGAACGTTCCAATTGGATATTGTAATTTAATTATTAATTTTATGAAACTGTGCTTTTCACTTTTATTTCTTGCAAGGTCATATTAGATTAAAATCAAACTCGGAAGTATCAGAAATTACTTTTCAAAGGATATTGAAAACGTCTAATGTATGTGTTTTTAAAGTAATCTAAGCTTCCAGAAAAATACTTTAATTTATGTATAATCAGAATCAGCTCCGGTGGTGTGCCCGCTTCGTAAGCCTAAGGTTGCGGGTTCGATTCCGGCTGGAGTCGATAGTTTCTGGATGAGAAAATCGTAGGCACGCATGACATATGATTACGGGGCATGTAAAAAATCCCTTAAGTATCAATTTGGCTCTGGTACTCTCGGCAAAATTAAATCACAGCAATTTTAGCATCCGACGTGTGCTTGAATTAAAGATTAATTCAAGAGTTCAAATTTGGTAACGAGGTCGCCACTAGATGGTGCCACCATGAAATGGCTCTCACATTTGGGGACTTGCCGAGTCCGCAAAGGCTAAATTGTTAAAATGCAGTTCCATTTGGGGGAGAAAAATACATTCTCAGAACATCTTGTATATTAATTGAAGTTTATTCACTTATATTGTTTATTTCTGACAATATCAGTGTGGTCATGAACTCGTGGTCAGCGTTGTCGAATTGTGGCTTCGAGTCCGGGTACCACTAAAGACCTATTGAGTAGAAGGGGTAATGCATGTTACATCGGTCGAGGTTCAAAGCCCTCACATTGTTTAAGTGGGGTGACCATGGTTCAAAACTACGAGATCCATTGTCAGTAACAACTCTATGTAGATTCAAAGTGCAAAGTTAACAAACAATCAACCGACATTGTTGGCTTCAAACTTCTAAGATGTAATGTCAATCGAATTTAATAAGATATGGATTTGATTAATTGTACACAGCAAAGCTCAAGGTAGAGGTTTAACTGAGGTATGTGTTCATTTTAAAATTCAAAATACCTTATAAGAGACCTTGCAAATATATGGGCGTGCTATATGGAAATTTACAATTTCAAATTATTATTTTTCATTAAAAAATTTAATTATAACTTGGGCTAAAGATCACATGTAAAACCGCAACAATATTTGAAATTTTAATACATGAAATTAATGAATGAAGAGCATTTTGTCTTCAAAGTACGACATTCTAATAAATGTTAACATCTGATACTTATGCTTATTTTTATCGTTCTTTTAAAAAGAAGCGGCATTTAAAAAATGCAATCCATTAAAACATTTCTTTACACTCATGAAGATAATAGGTGGCAATTAGACTAACTCAAAATAGGTACAGACAGTAATAGACTAGCATTAAAAAAAATCAATGAATTTTTTTTTTGTATTTAATTTAATGATAAAAAATAACTAAAGCTGAACAGACGATTTTTTATTTTGCAAAACAATTCTTCCATATATATAATATACTTGATTTTTATTTTGATAGTTGAAAACACATATCAGCTTGATTACTTAAAAAAATTATGGAATTATATAAAAATTGTACAGGTCTTTTTAAATATTAAATTAAATATGCTTATTTTTGGTTTTGCAGGCGGCTATACTACAACTAAAGCAGAATTAGTGGATTTACTGCGTCAAAAGTCTCGTCCATACTTATTTTCCAATGCTTTGCCACCAGCAGTTGTCGCTTGTGGAATTAAGGTTCTATTAGACGTTATGATTTTAATTTGTTACAAATTTGTAAATTTAGTTTCTTAGGAATTTTAAAGAACAAAATAAACGTTTTTAGAAAATAATTCTTTATTTATAATTGTTCGGTAAATACTAAAGTCTATATATAGATATTCAAAGGAATGATTTTTTGAATATAAGAATGAAAATTTTCGAAACATTCCTTTTGACTATTTGCCTTTTTCAATTGATGTAGAATTCTAATTCAATAGCTGTTTCATCTTGTATTATATTGAGAAATTTTATTTTTCAATTGCTTTAGTTTCACACTGCTGAAATTCCTCATCCTACCAATTCCTGTTTAATGTATTATTCAACACACCTTTCAATACAAAAATAATACATAAATTAAAGTGTATATTGAGTTGTACAGATGACATTTCATTTATAGATAGATTTGTGATGCTAATACTCTACTGTTATCTGTAGAATAAATTTTTATAATTTGTCTAAGTTAGTGATTTGCCTATGTGCTTTCCTTTTATATTATGCAATTCAATAAAAACACTTTTGTTTAAAATACTCTAGAAAGTGATTTCAGCATTTCAAATCGGAAACAATTTTTTTAATACAGTCCTCTAAAATGTAATTTTCTTTTATATAAAATGAATGTACTAAGGTTTTTTATATATAAGATATATATATATATATATATATTAAATATGAGCAGTAATTATTTGGACTTCTCTTAGGCTCTAGATATTTTGTCAGAAAATGCGAAACTTGTCCGCACCTTGCAAGAAAATACAAAAAAATTCAGATCAGCGATGAAAAAGTCTGGATTGAACATAATTGTAAGATTTTTTGATATATTTCAGATTTGTTGACAACATACATTTAAACTTTCATAATTAACACTTTTCTTACCTTCGAAATTGGAGTGGAAAAATAAAGAAACCTTATAGAATGCAAAGTCACATGTCCAATGAATCCAATAGAAAAACTGAACTTGTTTTCTTTCTATTTGAGAATGAAAGAATTTATAAAGAAAACTGTAAGAACTGTGTTAGATAATTTAGTTATAGTAAAAGTATGAAATTATATTCTTCCAAACAATATTGAAACACAAATGATATTTTTGCTAGTGTCAAATAAATTATTTCTTCTCTCAAAAGGTTTAAAATAATTAATTTGATTCATTTAAACCTTTTTTTTGATGACATTTCTGTTTTACTTTGAATCATAATTTCGTCTGAAGATTCTCTTCACATATTTCAATCAAATTCCCTGGTTGGCTCAAGAATCATATTTGGCCAATTCAAGCTGCAGACTGAATATAAAATCACACTATACGCCAAATAATTTATTAAAGAAACAATTTTTTGCTCTTCTAATAAGAATTTTTTTTAATAAATACATGGTTGACCAGTCTTAAGTTAACTCATGCTTTCAACTCCAAAAACATTAACCAATCACAAGTTCATTTGAGTTGCATTATCAATATATTTATGAAACCAAAAGCACAAGATATATCTTCAAAACCTGTTGCCTAACATTACATGTAAGTAATTGCTCTATACAGTTTTTATATTTAAAACACATTGAACATATCTTTTGAAGAGTTTTAATTTTAATTCATCACATATCATGTACTAATTATAATTGATTTTCACATTAAATTATCAAATAACAGCTGGAGACAGCCTCTGTGTAAAACTGCTGGTCAACAATTCATATAAATATCTTGGGTAAAAAGACAAATTCATAATGAATGAATACCGAGTACAAATTTCATAATCTGATATATTATTTCTACATATACAATTTTCAGGAAATTATTTATCATTTAAATCTACTCTTTTACTTCCTTCACATTAAGACTTAATTAAAAAGTACATATTCTCAAACTTTATTTTAATTTGGAAAATGAAAATTCAGCAATATAAGCATATATCTTTTCCTCTTAAGCAAACTAAATATCTGTAGATTTTTCAAAGTAGTGTTTTTAAGCCATATTGCAAAATAGAAATAGGAAATACATAATTAAAAATTATGCAAACTATACTATTATTATATTTCCTCTTTCAATAATTATTTATAACATTAATAATAATCTTTAACTTTCAATCATAATTTTTCAGGGCGATGACCATGCTATTTGTCCTGTCATGATAAGTAAAGAGCATCAGGCTGTTGTAATGGCAAATGGAATGCTTGGTAAGATCAACAGCTTCATTCATATATATAAACTCACTACCAAAAACAAATAAATTAAAATTTATCATCACAAATGCAATATAATCTTTTTTTTAACTTGTTTAAAATTTTTGAAATAAATTTTAAAATATTAGTTTGCCTTTATTTAACTAACAAATAGTCAATTTCTTCAAGGCTGTCTTCATCAGAATGAACAGTGGACGTGGTAGACTAGTGGTCAAGGTCACAAACTCGTGTCATATAAGTTCGAGCCTAATATAACTAAAGGCATGCCATGTAGAGGGGCTGATACAGATTAAATCTGTCAGGGCTCAAATGTACTTCTATTCATGTGGAAGTTAGGAGAGGGGGTGCCAGCTATCAGGTGTCATCCTCATCACTTGACCATGGTTCAAAATTATTAGGTCCTTCACCAAAAGCCCCTGTGTAGCTGAATAGGGCGACATTAATATTTGCTCACTCATTCACCAAATGAACGAGAGCCTGAACCTAACGTGAAGCTTATTTTCTGACAGAAAAATGTCTCAATATTCATGAAAATTTCCAACACTGTTATTCATAAGTCTGTTTATAACTAAGCATTTAAAAAATTATTCCATTAATACTTATTTATTTCATTTAAATACATAAAGGAATACCTCATTTAGCATTACAATATTGGAGAAAATAATAAAAAATGGATCAACTTAGATAAAATATGTTGCTCTCTCTAGGATAGCGAAGCTAGAATATATTAATTCTTTTAAATCTGAAAAAAATAATCAAAATTCAGGTCCTATTCTTTAACATGAAGTGAAGACAGCCTTAAGCCTTTTTATTAAAACACACAGTATCCTTTTTCTCCTTTATTATAATAACATTAAATACAACTATTTCACACTTCAAATATATTAATATATTCTGATTGAATTTCAGAACGGGGCATTTATGTTATAGGCTTCACATATCCAGTAGTTCCTAAAAGTAAGTTGTGATTTAATTTTACTTGCATAACAAATAAAACAAAAAGAAAGTTAAAATTCATTAATTTTAATTTTCAGATAAAGCAAGAGTTCGGGTTCACTATCTGCAAATTTACACAGGCATCGCTACTGTATGGTGCGCGGCAGCGATTCATTTTGTGAAGTATGTAAACTGCAGCCCCTAATACTAAAAGTTTATGCTTGCCATGGAAATACAGGACAGTTTTGAAATATATTACGTGCAGAAACACCTATATTCCCCAGTGCTCTTGCTGCTGTAATGTACCTAAAGTATGTAAATAAAGGAATGATTTCATAAGAGTTTCTTTAAGACAAATTTCTTTTCAAGATAGATTGTCAGCCCCTGAAATTTAAGCCAATAGCCTTCTGACAAATATTAATCACATTTTCATTCTAATATTTCATTTCCTTTTAATACAAAAATGAAGCTATAAAGCAGGTACGTCTGGGGGATCCGTGGGTCTAATTCCACATTTAAAAACTAGCGGCTCCACCAATGGCAGAGCTAAATTAACGTGAACGCATATGTTTAAGTATTTATTTCGGTAACAAGAAAAATGGTAAATTACTCCAATTTTTCTAAAAAACTAATATTACTACTTACAAAATAAAACTTTACTGATCTAAAATAATCGTAAGTATTCATGTATCAAAAATTGACCATCCTATTCACTTAGTTTAGTTGAAATTTGACACTGTATATCTGCGACAAGTCTATCATATTGTGGCTGGTACGAGCTTATTGCAAAAAAAAATTAATTTATTAATTAAATCTTCATCTGTTAAACGCGACCGATGTTTGGTTTTATATGCATCATGGTTGAAATAGCAGATTCTCAAAGATACGCCAATCCAAAGTATGAATTAAATACAAAATCAATTCTCAGAAATTAATTAAAATCAGTATCGCTAGATGCTCTGATTTAAGAAATATATCGCATCTTAATTTCATAATTTCTTTTCCTCGAATCGCGACTGATGTGGTGTACTTCCATTAAATGTCCTATTTTTCAGATACTCCATCAATGTTGACATTTTCATTAAAATGGAAATATCATAAAATTGAATATTGCTTCCAACCTACTAAGTCAGTGAATCTTCTTTCTCAAACAAAACATCTAAGTAAGTTTATTTAAATCTTCTCAAGTCTCGGCTTGGATTATGGATGCACTCTTCCACCATGTTTTTGAAGTTTCTCAATTCATGTTTTCGTAATTGAGACGCATACCTTTTATCGCTTTCTAGAAAGTTTTAATCACTTCATCATGTCTGTTAAATATTTCTTTCCCTAGGTAGATTTAGGGTTTAAGTCGCAAGTTTTTCAGTGATATCGCAGAGAAAAGCTAGTTTCATGGAGCCATTTCTCATCTTCCACCCAGTAATGTGCTCCCTTTCATTTTCAGAAAATTTATTGGTAACAGAATACAAAATCTTTTAAAAAGCACCACGCCGAAGGCCATCTCATGTCTGTGTGCACAAGAGACTCGCATCTGATTCAGTTTCTTTCAAAAACTGAGCATTAATGCTTTCTGAAGACTTATTGAATTGACGATTTTAAAAGCAATTTTGCATTATATCATTAGACTTTAGTATTTTGAAACGCAATACCTGTTGATGGTAAATAGTTGGTAAAACTAAATTTCTCGCTATCATTACGCGCCATAGTAACAAAACCAATTCACCTCAACCATTGCTGGAGCTCCATCTGTTGTAATAGACCAATTTATATATTGGAAATCCTGTCTTACTGGCCAAAGTCTTTAAATGAATTGTAGATATCCAGCATATCATGGTTCTTTTCAAAGGAAATTATAGTTAATAACTCTCTTTGAAGTCATATCTCTTCGAAAACCATTCTCACAAAATGCATAACTGTGCAATGTCACTAATATCTGTGGATTCATCAAATTGAAGTGATAGGAATCCAAGCTTTTAAATCGCTATTTAATAAATCCTCCCAAATTATTATTATTTTATAGCTTCAGTCCATCGTGATCACACAGTGTGTTGCGTGACAAAGAACTATTATTTATTTGGACAATATTATTTCAGATTTGTTTTTAAAACGTAAGTTAAATGTCTTCTTCCCGCTTCAGAAAGCTTTTATCAATTCTCCATCTTCGAATGGTTTTTCGCTTTTGTCAAAAATCTTCCGTAATTTTAAACTAATTCAATGTTACTGTTTAGCTTGGTGCCTGGTTTCAGAATAACGATTGCCGTAATTGTAAATTTGACTTTAATTCATCCAATTTTAACTTCTTCTCGGGGTTCACTGGTGATTGAAAGTCTGTAACGATTTAAGTGCATGGTTTTAAAATGTCTTCCAATGTTTGATTTTTTGGTAGTGACACACTTGAGTTACATATGAGACAAACACATTTCTCCTTCACTATAACAAAAAGAAATCATCTTCTCTACCCAATGTGATGATGGTATGTTTACTTCTTAGCACTGGTAGCTGGCTGAGCTATTTGGACGGCTGTTAAAAAACAACAAGTACCATCGCATCATGTAGGAAACGATTCAAATTCAAAGACGCATTAACTGAGAACTGAAACTAAACGTATGGTGTTACGGTAGACTAGTCGACTGGACGCTGCCGCTATCATCGTGACCGCAATGGGATATAATCTAAGCATCCCACTTTGTCAAGTTGTTTCTATTTAATTCTCCACTGTACAAAAACAAATTCATTGTATTACTTTGCACATTTTGTTTTAGGTTTTAAAGCGTAAACTATAGTAAATTTTTATTTTAAATAATTCATTAAATTCTACGTCATAAGTCGTAAATTAAATTGTTAATATCAGAATGGTCGTGCGGACTACCTAAAATGTCTTCGCGGTCGACATCTTGGCCACCCCTGCTATAAAGGATGCAAACACAAAATTAACTTGAAGGCATTAATTTAAATATGAAAGAACTGTTACCTCTAAAGAATTTTTTAGATACCACACCTTCAACTGTAAGCTAAATATATGAATCTAAGAATGGATTCAAAATTCAACAATTTTTAGACAATATTTAAAAGAAAATAATTACCTTTTTAGTTTCTAATTCTTTTTAATGAGGGAGTAATTTTTGTTTGAAAAAATTTGGACCATGACATTTTCCCTTTTTTCAATTTAGTTAATGTAATTCAAAGAGAAATAGGGTTTGATACAATATGACATGCCCCCCCTCCCCATCCCAAGCAAATCTCTGACAATATGCATTTTTGCAATAGGTAAGTCAATTTAGCAAAATGTTCAAAAGTACCTATATGAAAGGTTTCTTAATTACAGCTTTTACTTATATGATTACACTGTAGTGTTATATTTATATTAAGATCATTTTCTGAGACTATAAGAATTAAATTTTGTATAAACAGTAAGAATGAGACAGAACTAATGCATTCCCCGACAAGCATAATATCTAATGACTCAAAAGACTGTAGCTAAGCTTGACATGTGTTTTAGTTTCATATGTGAATAAAAAAAAAAGGAGCAAAATTTGTTAAGATATAACATTTTATTAAACAACAAGCCTAATAATGCTGTGAAGAAACAATATTCTTTTGTGATAATTAGAGCATGAAAGTATTTTGATAATTTTAAGGCACTTTAATGCTCAGATTTCTTTAGTAAGCCTTAAATTTATCAAAGTTCTCAGCTATTTATAAAATAAGGATAATTATAACATGATACACAATCCTAACATATTAGATAATTCAAACATTATAACAAAACATAATCATATTGTGCGCTAACAACAGCATTATTGCACTCTGCTGTATGTCATAAAAATAAGATAATGTAATACATGAAGAAATAGTTGGATGGGATGAATAATGTCCAGTCATTCAAAATTTTCTTATATACAATTAGGAGTTTTGTCAGGAGGGAAAGGAACAATTTTGAGCATTCACATCAGAATTTCACATTTCTATGTTTCTTTTAAAATATAAATAAGAATGCACATAAAATAGCAAAGTATTTTCACACAATAAAATACACAAAAATTCACACGATAAATATACACAGAAAAATTCTTCATAGACAGTTCATAGCACTGTTTATATTATTATTTAACATTTAACTTGTCAATAGATCACATGAAAATTACACAACTATTTTATAATATATCTTTCTTTTCCAAAAAATGTCTTTAAAAACGATATTTAAATCTGAGTCAACTATAATGCCACAGTGAAATAATGATCCATACAGTTATTCATTAAAATATGTTTAACTTAAAGAAAATCACAATAATATAACATCAGGATAGTTTGAAATGCATCTCTTTCAGAACAATATCACTAGATAAGAGATGTAAATGTTCATTTTCTTTTAAAGAGTATATTATTTCTTGTCATTTGATATGATCACACACAATTAGATAATTTTTTAAAAAATAAAATAACTTTGAGAATGATTGGGAGACCACTAAGAATATAGCTTCAGCTATTTTCTGAAATGCACATGACTTCAGCAATTGCTTCGAAAAATAATCATGGAGTCTATTTTGATGCAGATTAAAGAGAATCTCTCTGAGAGGAAGTTCTTGCGCCATAATTTTCTTGCTAATTGTGATGCGCCTTCATTTAAGACAATACTGGAAAAGAGATTTAGAATCAGGCTTATGAACATAATTAAAAATGATTTACAAACAGTCCCTTCAAAACTTTATACTCAATGAACCAAGACAGCAATGCAATAAGAGAGAATGCATACTATACTTCTGTTTTTAAACAAAATAACTTAGTAGTAAGTAACTCATTTTAAAGAATAAACTGTTATTACCATTAATTTATTTAAATAAAAATTTTTTTCGCCTTTTTATGAAAATTGCCAACACACTTTAAAAAAATAAAATTTTAACACACAAATTATAGAGATATTCATATTTAAAAACAATTTAGAATAACTTCACATGCAAATGTTGTTATAAAATCAATAAGTGTCCAGATAATATAAAAACATTTATTTTTTGAATTTTTTTTTAAAAAAAAAAAGCCAATGAATTTTTCTTTCCAGCAATATATACAGCTTAATCTAATATCTCTTAAAAATTCTAATTACATGTTGGAATTTTTTTTTTCTACCTCTAAAATATATTCATATTTACAGTAATTCAGAAATTTTTGACTAATTTTAAGTGAATTATAGCTAATTCATTTATTAACAAATTATTTCAATGGTAGCCAACTTCTAAAAAAAATCCAATTGCAAGACATTCTTCACAAACACCTAAAAACTGGTCTAACCTCACTTACAAAATACACAAAAGCAAAACAAATCATAATAAAAAAAAATATTAAACCTACCAGCAATTTGTACACAAGGAATAAGGTCTACAATCCATAATTCGAAAACCATCTTTAATCATGCGTCAGGACTGTTTACAAAATGTTAAACGATTTGAGGCCAGAGAACCAAGAGATTTAAAATGCCTTCGAGTTCTACTACTGCTTTGAGAATTCCTATGAGGTAAAACATCCTGTTTTCGCATAGCTAAAATATTGGATAAAAAAATGAAACATTACAGATATAACTTTTGGAAAAATAAGAAAATATACAAATCAAAAGTATTCAGATTTAGGATTATAAATGTTATTGCTATGTTTTATTTCAGTTGGTAAATATATTATTGATGATCACTAATATAAATTAATGAACTCAACAAATAAAACTAATACAGTGCAATACAGATTATCCTGTGTTATGTATTGTTAGTTACATATAACATTAGAGAATAAAGTTCAGAATTAAAATTAATGGAAGAAATGTTACTTATGTAATTAACACCAGCAAAAATGCAAGAAATCATATGCATTTAAAACATTTCACATAACTAATTTCCTAGAATTTCACCTCAAAAGAAAATCAAACTTGTAATAGTCGAAAAAATGTTAAGTTTATTTTAATAATTATAATTTTCTCTGTGGGTATGGCTATAAATAGTTTTAAAAAAGATCAATCGGACTCCAATCCAGTGGCCTAAAAATTATACTTTTAATTTTTTTTTCATCATGCATGCTCTAAATTTAAATGCATGCATTCTTCACAACATTAATAGATATATTTTTTCATTTTCTTTACAAATGTGGTTTTTATCCTTAAAAATTTTCCATAATTATTAGTAACAAGCCTCAAATTTCAACAATTTAATAATCTTAAAAAAATTTACTTTTTTTTTGAAAGTGAATACTATTTTTATTACAAAAATCATGAATACCATTTAAACTACCTTTCAAAAGGAATACATGCATATTGCTAAAATTTCATCCTTAACACTTTTCCTTTACAATTAAACAAAACACACTAAAAATAATTATACCCCCTGCTGGGTTTTAAGCAGTACAAGCAACTATAATGGTTATCTTTTATAGCTTCAAACTGTTTAAAGTAACTTCAATCAAAGAAAGATATGATATATTTTCTGAAACATTAAAATGAATTTTGTTGTAAACAATACATAAAAGATCCATTATTTGGTTTTTTGCTTATAAAAAATAATGTTTTAAGCTTTTGAACCTATATAAATACTAGATATATTCCTACCACATTATCCAATAACTGCCTAAATTATAAGCATTATTCCAAATTACCTTGAAGATCATGTTCTGTAATAAACTCTTGTGAATCACTATCTTCATCATCTCCAACAGAATAATGCAGATCTTGGAGATATGGTAAAACAGTCATACTACAATACTCATCTTCATTAGAGCAAGGCAAAATATATGAATATTCTTCTGCATCTGAATACTTCTTTTTCACCCAACTAAAATAAAAATGGTGAATCTGTATAAAATATCTTCATAGAACAAACTTTAATAATAATGCATACCGTTAGAATTATGACTTGATAAAAAATTAATCGGTAGTGAATTTTTTAGGATATTCAAAGTCAAACTCATATCCCCAGAATTATCACTATACAATTTCATAGCCAAACATGCACCAAACAGTCAGAGGTCTGATTATAAAGCAAGTATATGTTTGATGATTAAAGAACACTTGTCATACTAGTTGCTAAATGACAAATGGAAGTGTAGAAGCCAGAACCAACATAAGCAATTTGATAAATAATAAATGTGGTTGCAACTGTGTGATTAGAATCTTTTGTATTTAATAAGAGTCACATTTCAGCAGATGATTAGCATTTGATCAAATAATAAATTTAGCAAGAGAGTTTCTGGTGTAAGAATCTAGCAGCTTTTTTCAATCGATTCAAAAATGGAAGATCAGAGTATGATAACCTCAGTAACAAGTACATGAGGGAAATGCTATAAAGCATAAATGTGAGTCGACAACTACCGTATCATGAATTGAAAGATCATCCATCCACAATGAATGAATAGGTTGCTAAAAGTAAAGTGTTTGGTTGTTCTCTAGGCTGATATTCAAGCATTTATTTTAACGTTAGCATCACAAACACATAAAAAACACTTTAGTATCACAATTCTGATGGATGGCTTTCTCAGTGATAAAATTTTTTAAAAAAAGTTCAAGTGCACAGCACAAGCTGGAAGACATCCAACACAATTAAAAATGCTCTAGCATTCAAGTCTCATGTTGATGGCTATAAATAATTAAAATCCCAAGTTTGATCATCAGACTTTCAAAGCAAATAAAATAAATTCACAAAACCTATTTAAATTAAAATTATAATTTTTGATCTACACTGTAGAATGGAAGGATATTAGCATGGAATTACTAGAGGGCCTATGAAACAAAATTTTGATGAAGAGAATTCATGACATAAAATACACAACTGTATTATAATGCAGTAAGCTACATGAATAGGAAGAACTTCATTAAAGATAACTTTATAGTTAGAAGTGAGAGGTAAAGGCCAATGGCCTTGCAGGGTGAGTGAGTGAATATTAATCTCACACTATTCAGCTACTTGAGAGTTTTTGGTGACGTACCTCATAATTTTGAACCATGGTTAAATGACGAGGACGACACCTGAGCTGGCACCCCCCTCCTAACTTTCCCACCACACCAAACATGAGGACGTTTGAGCCTTGACAAATGAAACATGCATCAGCCCCTTTTGCATCACAGGTTTTCATCAGAAGTTGGCATGAACTCATGACATGTCGGCCACAAGTTTGTTACCACCACCACCATTGTCTTGCAGGGAACGGAGTTAAAAAAAATCTGGCCAGAATTTGAGGTTTAGAGCTTTATGACAATGTCATTAAGACAACATGATTGCATTTGAATAACTGCAATTTTTGAGCATGAATAAATGAAAACTATTGTGTAGAAAAAATCAGATATCCTTAAAATTAAGTCCTTATACAGCAAACAAGACCTAGTCTTTATTCTGGTAAAAAAAAATTAGTTCTAAGAATTAACAGAAAAATAAGCAACAAATATATTGTTTATTGCAATTGATTCTGCAATCCTTTTACACATAACCACTATGAATTTGAACAGGCACTTGTGAAGTAAACCAACTGAAAGTAAATTAGCAGTTCTATCTCCAGAGGTGAAATAAAATCCTGAACAGAAATGTTACAGCTATTATATATTGAGAAAAAAGTTTGATTCATTAGTCTTCTGCAATAATGCAACTGGTGATTCAAAGTGCAACCTTTGCAGCCATTCATCTGCAATTTTACTATGACCTTTCTGCAGTCTTTTTTCTCTTTCACATTGCTGTAGAGCAGCGATACTCAACCTGTGGCCGCCGATCTTTTTTAAGTGGCCTGGCCATGGCCCATTACTCTGAGAAATTCACTTATTTAAGAAAATTGTGTAAAAAATTTGGTGGGAAATTCTTTGTCAAGAAATATAATATATCAATTTTGCTTTATGTTGTTGGTATCATATGGGTACAAATTGATATTCTTTTTCTATTTGGAACAGTTATGGCTAGTAATAACAGACAACAGTGGAATGAACAGTGGGTGGAATTAATTTTTATTTATCTTTCATATCTTGCAAGCAAAAAATATTCGAGAAAATATATCGTTTCAAGACGATTGGGAAATTGACTATTTTGTAGTGAAAAACAAACATGGATCAGTAATTGTTTGATTTGTCACGAAAATGTTGTATTTAAAAAATACCAATAAACAGGAATCATTCAATGACACTTTTCCTCGAAGATCTCTTTCAAGAGGTGATAAATAGGTTTTTTCTTGAATAATCCTTGAACAGCAACAAAGTGTTTTGTTAGTGGTAATATCACAGCCATAACAAAGACATCCTATGAAGTTTGTTGTATTATTAATCCTATGAAACCGTTTACCGATGCATAAATTGTGAAGGAGTGTTTCCTAAATGCTTTTAATTTAGTGTTAGTAACAAAATAAAAAAGTAATAATTAAAAAAAGCAAAACAGGAGTTATAATATTTTTATCAATTTCCACATTTTAAATTTCCTAATGTTACCTTGATCTTAAAGCATTTCTCCTCCCCCTCCCCCATTTATCCTCATGTTGCGGCCCGCGTGAAATTGGCTCACATATGTATGCGGCCCAGCAGAAAAAAAAGGTTGAGTACCCCTGCTGTAGAGGTTGTCAGAAGATTTGTTTTTGTGCATTTAAAATACTTTTAATTAATGTTAAAAAATTGTAATTGTTAATATGCTGTTCCTTTATTCTTTTGATGTGGTAAAGTAGGTTAAGGAGTAAGGAAGAATATGTAGTATTTTTAAACTACTTTGGTGACTTTCACATGGAAATCTCAGACTTCCTTGCACACTAAAAATGTCTTGACGAGAATCTAAATTTTGTAGTTAAAATATTTGATTTCAATAATTGAACACAAGAAAAATGTTAGAATCACATCAGGAATAATTAAAAAATGTTTGAGATTTTTTTTTTTGATTTGCTAAAAATAAATAAAATTAGTTATTCAATCGCAACAATTCAATAATCTATTCCAAAAACCAACACTTCAAATATTTTAAAATTTTATTTTTAATAATTCAAAAGTAGATTTAAAGCATTATTCAATTTTTAAAAACAAATTTTAATGCTTACTCATGTTCTCTAATAAGCTTTAAAGTAAATCTTTCAGCAGGATCTTTACGAAGCATACCTAAAAAAACAGAGAGGTTACTTATAATACAATTGTGGCTATGAAAAGGTAGTTTAGTTATACTTAATACCCAGTGGTGTACAAAAGGCCGGAAGATTAAAATCTTTTCCATAGACAAACAAATTTTTTTATTTTTAGCATAAAGATAACATTTTTGGGCTTTTTGTTCGTGTTTTTTTTAAAAAAATGTAACATCTCCCATGATAATAATTTGAACTGTTTATACCATTATACACTTCAATTCTAACGATAAAAGAACCCCTCTGAATGACAGATAATTTAAGTACATTAATTTGTACATCTCTTTATGATCTATTACAATTTAAATTTTGCATTTTTTAGTACAAGCAGCATATGAAATAAACAAGCTAAATAAAATTCATACAATATTACTTAAGAAGATTTTGATTTGTTGATGTTCAGTAGGTTTATATGTGTATGAATAAATTCATTAGACATTTATCGCCCCATGCTTATTGCAACAAATATTTTCTTGTTCAACAATATATTTTTTTTTAAAAAGGAATTCTTATTTCTTTTTAAAATGAATAACAATGTAAGAACATATCACAGAGCAGCTTTACCAAAGATAAATGTTGATTGAGCAGAAACATTTTTTAAATGCCATGGAAAATATTTTCAAAATGAAAATTTGAATTTGATTTACTCTATCCCACTAATACATTACTTGATATATACTTGATTGAAGATACAAGAGGCAAAACTTACGTCATATATTCATATTGAAAGGTGACCTTTAATTTAACAAAGTTTCATTTTACGGAAAAATAATTAATAAAGAAAGGATATGAATTTGTTTGCTTGGAAAATACAGAAATTTTTATTCACTTTTAATAAGACATTAAGTTATCTATGTGCATATAATTATAATTAAAAAAAAAAAAAATTTTTTTTCCCTCTGTTCTTTCATTTGATTTTAAGATGTACTTCATTTCATTAACAAATTACTTAAAATGTTCCCTTTCTTGAAAATAAAATAAAAATAATAATAATAAATATTTCAGAATACCTTAGAATATGAATAAAATTTACAATTATAAAAATAATTTCAGGGAAGAGGACAGGATGAATATTATAGAAACAGCATAAACTTTTGAAAAATTATCTGAAATCAATACTAAGTATTGAATATTATTAATATAATATTACATATCAGCTTTTCTTTTAAATGTACAAAACAAGTTTTTATATACCCAACAATAAATCTTGTAAAAGTGGATCCAAGTCATTAGGAACTTCGAATTCTCCTCTACCAATATTCTCAAACAATTTATAAATATTATCCCCTTCAAAAGGATATTTTCCAGTAGTAAAATTGTACCTAAAATAATAATACAGTAACATTAAAGCATTTATAAAGATTATCTGTAACAATATCCAAAATCCAATAACTTTTTCATAAGCTGTAGTAATATAGCAATAAATCAGCTCATTACTGAAACAAAGAAATATTATTTGTTGCAGAAAAAGATTATTAACTTACAAAAAATTTACAATATTGTGTGAAAAAATTTAATACATTTATTTGATGATTTATCTTCATTTTGCAGTTTCTTAAATCCACTAACAAATTTAAATTAAAAGGAAAAAAAAACTATATATTAGCAATTATGATATGCAATGAATAAAAATTACATTACTCCTATAATGATGCTTCTTTGAATATTCATTCATTATCAAGTATTCATAACTATTTAAGTTAAAAAAATATGTTGATAATGATAAAACTGAATTTTTTTCAAATCAAACAGTAACCTAAAAGATTTATTATGTATTTCACTTTTAATTTGAATGAAGTACAAGTAAAAGGTGAAAGTAATTAAATTAAACTAATATTTTTCCAAAAAAAATTGCATTAAAACTTTGGAGCATCACTTTTTATTTTTTTAACTACGCTGAGGAATGGGCCGTATAGGCCATTTCCCTACAAGCAGTCCAATATAAACCAGCCTTTGCAGTAAAGTTGTCAGAAGAAAAGTTAAAACCTGTGTTGGCCAGGGAAGCACAAACTGTCAGGTGAACAAAATTCATGGCCTCTCTATAAAGACACAGAGGGCAGTCTGGAGTGTCTTTCACACCAATGTAGGTGTTGCTGAAGAAAGTCACGGCCGGTCAAAGTTCTAAAAACAGCAGAAAAACCTGTCTAGGAACATCCATTGGGACTGGACTATGGAGCAGGGTCTCCCAGATCTTTCCCCTAGCCTCATTCTCTTGAATTTGGCGAATGTATTTTCCCACGGATCTGGAAATATTTGAAAAGACTGTCTGCATGACAAGCTACCAGAAGGCTGTGGGAGATTGCAGCCATGTTTCGCCAGAGAGTCCACCTTTTCATTGCCTAGGATTCCGCAAAGGCTAGGAATCCATTGAAATATAATAGTCCAGTCAGTACTGTTGAGTTCATGAATTTTTTCTCTCACCTCCATCGAGTCACTATTGCGTAAGGAGCAGAGAGTGAGGATTGCAGATTGAGAATCTACAAGGAAGACAGCTTGTCTATAGGAAGTAGACGGATTGGTTAAGTGACATATTGCTTGTCTCACAGCCTCTACCTCCACATCAAAGTTTGTAGCACCCAAGCCTGTTGTCAAAGAGCCTTCAAAAAGGTTTTCACAATAAAAGCCAGCCCCAACTGAGCCGTCATCCTGGGCAGAACTATCAGTATAAATGTGAAGCCACATATCCTTTGGTTATAGTCATGATGGTTTCAAGAGCATAGGCACAAAGGGCAGCAGAATTTTTTTCTGGAAAATTATTGATAAATTTAAAGTTTGAAGGCTGAGGGTGGGAGGAAAACTTTCTCTAAAGCCAAGAGGCTGGCAAGGAATATTCATTTTTATATTGTAATTCAATAGGTCCTCAGATCTCGAATAGAAAGAATGATGCAATTTAAGTCTTCTTGGAGGGGGAATATATTGTTACCAGTGCAGGAGTGGCAGTCTGATGCATTTTTTCAAATTGCTTGAGTAGTTGCTTTTCCCTCCTAACCCCCAGGGGCTCAATATTTGTCTGCAATTTGAGGGCAACAATGGGAGTGGAAGAGGCAGCAGAAGTAATAAGCCTGAGGGATTTATTTTGAATCCTGTCTATTATACCACCACAGCTTTTGGATGCTATGATCAAGAGTTCTCCACCATAATCAAGGACAGGTCTTACATATGACTTGTATATGGTGGAAAGAACATCAGGAGATGATCCCCAAGTGACCCCAGCCAATCTTTTGAGGAGGATTAATCTTTTCTCCTCTTTTTTTGCATTTTCCTCTGCAAGTCCCTTCCAAGAAAGCCTGTTGTCAAAAGTGGCAGAATTTAAGATAGAGTACTATTTCTCAGCTTTTATAAATAAGTTAAATATCTATTTTTTGCACATAGATAAAACATTGAGGACAAAATCTCAGTTTATAAATGAAAATATATATGGTAGTCACTATTAATATTTAAATAAACCAATTAAAAAAAAATAGCAACTTACAAGGTAACACCTGATGACCATACATCCACTTTGAAACCAGAGAAACTTTCTAAACCAATAGCAATTTCTGGTGGCTGAAAAGCTGGAGATCCTTGACTTGTATAACATATGTCATCTCTGGCAAACCGATCTAAAGCCTTAAAGTAATATATATACATCAGTATCATTTTCTTATTTTTTAATATATTATTTACAGATATATTTCTCAAGATTTACATCCAATATGAATATGTATCAGTGTTTTGAATGATAAATGTACATTTTTATTTACTCAGTTTAACTAAATGATCACTATACATTAATGGCATCAAACTCTATGGCTAACTTGAGCCAAATAAACAAGGTTTAACATTAAGTGGGTTGCAAAGAAAAAATCAATATTCGTAGAAACGAAGATTTATTTTGAATAATGCATTATAATAAACATATATTATTGTGTGCTGATACATTGGTTAAGCCGCAAAAATATTCGATGCTGGCCGCATGAGGCCTGTAAGTTTGACATCCCTGGTATAAATGAATTATACATAAAAAATTTTTTTATTGAGATAAATATGCAATAAAACCGAATTTCCATAAATTTGGTAAGAAACTTTTAAAATAAAATTTGCTCAGTTCCTATCTTTGAAATAATGTTGCTCATTAAAATTGATCCAGATAATCTATTAATGATTTATTTACTTTTTAGAATTAAGTTTCCAGTACTTTTAAATTACTTCAAATAAAATCAGAAAAAGAAATATTTTACAATTACAAATTCAGTATTTCTAAAAGATATGATAAAACAGATAAATACATACATTCCATAGTTTGAAAGTGAGAGATTAATAAACTTAATAACATAAATCAAAATTTAGCTAACTAGTGCATCCTTTCCCATGAATTATTTTTTGAAAGCCAAAACAAATTTTCAGTGAGATTTAGATTAAAAATTGTAGCAATCTATTGAAACCTGAATAAAAAAAAGTACTTAGTATTGAGTCACAAAGAAATAGTATATCAATTTATAACTTGCTTTAGAAGATGTTTTAAGGGGTAAGTAGTAAATTTTTTAACAATTAAACGATAAAATATTTGATTAATTATTTTAAACTAAATTGGGAAAATTATCTTTAATACAAGACTTTTGTGTAGAGGCTTTAATCTAAATTTCCTGCTAAGACACTTGAAATGAAGTCTACATACATATATCAGTTTTTATTTTTTGCAATAGTGATTTTTCTATCAGAAGCTAATTAATAAACAAACTCATCATCACCATGAAAGGTTATATTTCAGAAATGACTTCATATTCTTTAAATTTATCAATATTGTGGGACATGTCATTTATCATAAAATACCTTTAAGTTTACATTGAATTTTCTAGATATATAACAGAAGAAATTATAAAAACAATACATTATGTGTAACACTTAATGATAGTTTTAGTCTTTTACTGTAAAAAAATAGCAATTTAGATGCAAATGAAAGTTTAACTTCTTTTGCTTAAAAGATTACTATTAAAGATCAATTTTTAAACAGCTACAAAAGTTAGGAAATCTAATATTTTAAGTCCAAAAAATAAGTTCATATAACAAAACAATGTCCTAAGCCTTTTCAAACATTTGCATATAAAAATAATGTTTCAAGTAATTAATTATAAAAACCTGTATAACTATAAAATATTTTTACACTATATGGCACTAATTCATTTAGTAAGACATCTATGCATTCTTTCTCCCTCAATCCATTTTACTATAATTAAACAAAATAAGAAGTTTGAACAAAAGCAAATTATAATACAGATTCATTTTTTATCTCAAACTATGAAACAAACTGATACAGACTGTCACAGAAAATTAAAATATTTAAATAGCTATATAAGAATTTAAAAAAAAATTAAATAAAATTTAAAAGCTAAAAAGTAACAAAATAAAACAAGATTACCCGTCTAACAAATTTTATAAAACATGCAAATTTTAAGAACACACATAATAGCAAAAAATTCTTACCTCAGCAACACCAAGATCTGATATTTTCAGTGTTTTACATGTAGTTAGCAAGAGATTTCCTGGTTTAATATCTTTATGTATAATTCCTTGACTATGTAAATACTCTAAGCCATCTAACAATTGACAAAAATACCTAGGAAATATAATCACCATGATATTTTGCACATTTGAAATTTATGTCTTTTAATAAACAATTTTATATATTTATTTACATATTAAAAATAATATTCTTAAATATTTATAAAACTTTTTCTCATAACATGACTACAATTTTAAAGTCTTAAAATAGACCTAATCTATATTTTGGATAAGTGATTTTCAACCTTTTTTTGTTTGCTGTGGTACACTATTAACAATTTCAAAATTTGGTGACACACTAACAATAAAATAAATTTAAAAGAATTTTACTTATTTGTTATACATTTCCATCTATCCATGAAATAATAAGGAAGTATACACCCTTAGTTTATCTCTATAAAATGAACAAATGATTCAGTTCCAGATTTTTTTACCCCCCAAGTATAATCAATAATTTGAAAAAATTTGATGCCACACTTCCAAAATTTGGCAGAACACAAAAATGTTATGGCACAGTGGTAGGGAATCACTGTTTTAGATGTTAATGCATTGCTTTGATCGATTTTCTTCTGCCAAAAAAATTTGTTTAATTATAGTCATTAAATGAATAAAAAATATGAGAAACACTGAGACTTAAATATAAGAACATGCAAAAGTTTATTGGATCATAATTTAGAATATAAAAAAAATAAATATCTAAGGCAAGGAAAAAAAGTATTCTATAACAATAAATATTAAGAAAATTTTAAAAAATTGTCAAAAAACGCCAGTAATATATACATAGCAGTATTTTAAACATTTAATTTTCTAAAAAATAATTTTATGAAACAAAATATAATAGGATAAAAAGTTTTTTTTTAAAAAATAAGACTAATTTAGACAATTTAGTGTTTCCTCTCAGGAAAAAAACAAGAAAGAAAACAAAGAAGCTTTTAAATTATTTTACTTGAAGGAAACAATTATTATTTGTTTAACAGAGAAGTGGAACATAACACAATAATGTGTTATATTCCATTTTAATTTCAAGACTTATTTCAACAGTAAAATAATTATAAAAAAATGTTATTATCCAGTTTCAGAGAAACATAAAAATGATAAGAAAATATTTTTCTTCTCTTCTTTCACATAAAATACTTGACAACAACAAGAGTAAGATAAATATTTAACTTGATATGGGTGAGAAGTCGTTGATTCTTTCCACAAACCCTCTAATCTCCTATCAGTATGAATTAAAGTGCTTCTCTAATTTGCTTTCAAATTTGTAAAAGATCTAATATAGGAAATTATAAAAATCAATAGCAAATCTGAGTGCAGAAAAGTAATCTGTTTGTATGAAATAGAAAATTAGGTGGAAAAGTTAATTTTGTGTAATGTCAAAAGGAGCTTCTGTGATAGTCAAATGATATAGATTATTGAGATGTAATGATTATTCAAATATAATTATAATGCTTGAATAAAATATGAAAATAATAAGTGCTATAGAAAGAGAAAAGAGGTAAAAATAAATAGTAACATTTCAGATATATTTAATGAAAAGTTTCACATCTGTATTACATACCCATGAGCTTGACCGATAGGAAACTTTTTATCTGGCAAATTTTCAAGCATTTGTTGCAATACAGACACACAATATTCCATAACCATGTACATCTTTTGCTTTTCTTCATTATATAAAACATCCACTAATTTAATGACATTTCTATGATTTAGTCGTTTTAAAAGTAAAATTTCCCTAGGAGAACAAACAAGACAATTTAAGATATTTATGAAAGTAATGTAATACCAATTCATTATTAATTTAGACAACTAATCAAATATCTATTTAAAGCTAGATCAAATAAGTAAACAGAAAATTTATGCATACAAAATTTTCAATACAATTATATAACAAAAATTTACCCTTTCTCTGAAATTTTTAATTACCAAAATAAAATTCAAATAATTTAAAACTTGTGAGGGACCTAAAGTAACTGAAGCTACTTTTTGAGTACATATCTATCTATGGCAATAAACTTATTTTCAGGAGAAACAAATAAAAAGATGAACAGACCAGAAGTGATTTCAAAGAAAACTTAATGACTTATTCAAAAAATGACAACAAAAAGAAATTTTTTACAAATAGCAGCTATGCAATGTTTTTTTAAAATTGATGTAATTGTATTTCTTAGCAGAAAATGTTTTTATGTTTGTATGTTTTTCATTTAACTGAGTTTATATAAATTAAGGATTAATTCACAGCTAAATGTGAAAGTACAACAACCTTGTTCTCTAATTTGATTTACTTTCAAAATAGAAATAAAGAACTGGAAGAAATTTTCACCTCAAAAAACTTCTTACTTCTTCTTATATAAAAATATATTCTAAATTAATGAATCTATAATATAAAATGTAAACAAAAAATTAGGACACACAAAAACTGCTAAACTTCTCCTAAAAAAATATAATTTTTCACGAAAATTGGTGTTAGTGAAATAAATGCGATAAAATATTGATAATTTCTGTAACAAAAAATACACCAAAATAATCTGAATTTAACCTCTCACTGAGATTTTTATTTCCTCCTACAAATCATATAATAATTCATAAAAGAAGCTGAAAATTTACATGTTACAGTTATGCCTTTGATCAAAATATCAAGTAAAAAAAAATAATAATATCAAATATTATATTCTTTGATCTTGTTAAATATTTTCAATCAGATGAAATAAATTGTTAACACATAATTATAATTCAAATTAGAATTTTTTTAAATAATTTAACTTTATATATGCTACTAGATTGAAAATCCAAATCACTAAAACTTCTGTGATTGATATTGCTCTTGCTAAATACAAAATTTTTTAAATATCTGCATATATTCATTAAAACAACTCTGAATAAGTTTTACAATAGAATGCAATCAATAAGTTATCTTAAATAAAAGAGAGAGAGAGAAAAGGTTACCCTTAACACCTTACATATTAGTTGATATTTTACTATCAATTATATGAAACTGTTTACATTTAATATTTTTTTTCAATATTACAAAACAATTTTATCTAATTAAATGAAATATATATTTCATTTAATTGAATGCAATGAAACCTTGATTTAGTTTATTTACACATTTGTGTGCTTTCTGGAATAATTAAAAATTCATCTCTTATTTTGGTATGAAAAAAATATTTGTGATGTAACACAATATTCTTCCTTGTACAGAAATGAAATTATATATAACTGATTTTGAATGTAAATTTTTAAAAAAATACAGTAATTAACCCACATAGAATTTTTGTTTTATTTTGAAGTTGAAAATTTTCAGTTTATTTCACACTATCCCCTATATTAAATTGTTATAAAATTTTTTAATAATGAACACTAATCAGATGTAACACGTGCAATTTTATTTAACAGAGTGAATAAGATACAGGCGGCCATGGTCACAAACTTGTGGATTCGAGTCCAGGTGCCACTGAAGATCTGTGGTATAGAAAGGTTGATGTACATTAAATCTATCGTAGCTCAAAGTCTTCATGTTGGCATGGTGAGAAAGTTAAGAGAGTGGGGTGCCTGCTCAGGTGTCATACTCTTAACTTTACTGTGGTTTAAAATTACAAGGTCTATCAACAAGAGTCCTTGAGTTGCTTTAGAGTGCGATGTTAATAAACACTCTTTGAAAAATGATATAGAACATTCAATGCAACCATAGTTTTAAAAAATATTCTTAACACTGGAATAAATACAAGATTTTTTACAGGTGCACAGTCCATTACAAGTATGTGATGCTTCGGGCAATCTTATTAAAAGTGGTATAATTTTATTTACAAAGATAAAATGTTTAAAATTTTATAACTACAGCAATTAAGAGCTGTTTTCTCCCATGGTAAAATAGAATTGTGAATTAAACTTCTAATTTGAAAACAGTGCATGGATGGAATAGAAAGTTGTAATACATACAACAAATATTCGTTTTGTTTAACAGCTCTTTACAAAATATTTTTGTACAGTAAATTTATCAAACAGATAAACTTTCATTGCGGATTATTCATTGAAACTTTCTTTTTCAAATGTAAACACTTAAATAATTTGTAAAATAAAATTTTATGATTATAGTTTTTGATTAGAAACGTGAACATTTGATCAGATATAAATATTTAACAAATCATTGAAAATTTTTTTTCAAACAATTGTTTATGCCTTTTATAATTCATAACCAATAAAATTATTTTTTCTCACATAATATACTTACATTTGTACATTTTGTTCCCCATTCGGAATTTTTCTTAGTTTCTTCTTTTTCAATATTTTCACAGCTCTTCTACATAAAGTTTCCGAATCTAACATTTCTTTTACTTTACCATACGATCCTTCTCCTAAAATATCACCCATAACATACTTGCCGATAATTTTCGCCTTTTTTTTACGTGTTTGGTAAATAATTTCTTTAGAATTAACACGATGAAAGACGAGTGGACCATCATCTTCAGGCTCCGTTAACCAGTTATCAAGAGGCCGTGTATCATCACCTAATTGAAAAAATGATGTGCCTCCAGCTGCCTCTTCTCTTTCCATCGGCATTAAAAAAATTAACAATAACAGTTTGAAGTATCACAGTTTAAGGCATAACAGACAAGTATAATATATATAAAGTACTATATTTAGGAAATAAACATCTAATTCCAGCGGCAGACACTCCCGCCATGTCCAGATTCTCAGCTGAGACACAGCTAAGTTTAGTTCGATCGCAGCATTAAACTTCTTGCAACATTAACCATTAAGCTAAATTTTCGCGCTTTTGTATATCTAGTCTTGTTCTTAATTGCTCTTAGTTTTAGTTTATGTAACTGACAGTAGATGGTGCATGAAAACATCTAAAATGAAAGTGTATTCGTCACAAGTTCAAAGAAAAGCATTCCTTACATTTTTCAGCTCGAATAAAAAAATAATATTTGGATTTGTTTGCCATTATTAAATTTATTTGAATTTTATTCAAGTGGTAGAAGAGAAGATAAAATTTATCTGATTAATTTTGCTTTGA
Organism: Trichonephila inaurata madagascariensis; assembly: GCA_019973955.1. Lineage (NCBI taxonomy): Eukaryota > Metazoa > Arthropoda > Arachnida > Araneae > Nephilidae > Trichonephila > Trichonephila inaurata. The sequence goes on from BMAV01013289.1 coordinate 100,654, forward strand.
ATTTCTGTAGTTTATATTATGTTGAGCAAAACTGCAATTTTGTCTTTGGTGTTAAATTATAAGAAACAATTTAAACGATAGTCTCAAAATGATAATTTATTATTCATTTATTCTTATATTCGAAGTGATTGTGATAATTTCTTTGGTTTTATCTAAGAAATAGCCTAATTGATAAAACATTCCTTCTCGGTCCATTATGTAGTCTTACTTATCACTCTTGGCTCTTAGAATTTTGTTTTCATCATAAATCTTGCAGAAAACTTAATTAAATTTATATTGAAGAACTTTCAACAAAAAAAGGATTAAAATATGAAAAAAAGGGAAATTAAATAAATTTTCAATATAAATTTGGAAATAAATACTAGTGACCATTTTATCATTTTTTATTTGGCAATACCCGGTAGTTTTTCTTTGGCAATGTGAAAGTAAATCAAAAAAAGAAATTTGGATGTATGCTGTGGGAGTGCATTGCTATTAATTATATAAGCAGAATTTTGTCATGAATGTGATCTAGAAATATGATTTGTTATAATCATAATTTATTTTTGTGCGAATTTTTATTACTTTAAGATTGCATGGGATGCTTTAGAGTTAATTAGCAGACGACAGACAACACCCATTTTCAAATAAAAATACTTCGTTACTATGTTTTCAAATCGTACAGTAAATCCTAGTCCAAATCGCACAAGCATTAAAGAAGCAAATGATCATTTACAATTGCTTCATGAAAGAGTTATGGAATTGGAAGCTACTACTCAAGAACAATCCGAAGCTTTAAAGAAAAAAGATGAATTATTGCAGACAACTATAAGAGATATTACAGACTTAAAGGATGCCGAAATTCACGACTTAGCTACCATAATTGATCAGTTGAGAGACAGAATTAGAAAATTAGAACATTTAATACGTGAAAAGGATCAGCAAATTGAACTTCTAAATCACAGATGCAGTATTGCTGAAGATGTTGCATCTTACACGCCAAGTGTTGAAAAGCTCCTAAGTGCTATGAAAAAATTACCCTACAAAGGTTCAAAACATAATTCTTCAAAACCCAAAAGCAGGTCGCTACGTTCCCACAACCAAAAACTTGACAAAAAATCTTCTGCTGATAATAGTCATTTTCATGATGGCATGACCAATTCTGTTGATGGACATGTGTCTATTCCAAATCAGTCATTTGCTGATTTAAGAATCGGTAGAAGTTTCAATATTAATAGTAATTTCTCCTTGTCTGAAGATGACGAGCCAAGCGAAATGTTATAAATGTTTTTGATGGTGTATCGTAGTTATTTCTCTCTTCACGGAAAATGTAGTGATCAAGGAACGCAAAGGAAAAAAAGCTTAAGGCTGAATTTTTTTTTTCCTTTTTCAAGCGTCAACGAAAAATGCTTTGCAGGAAAAGTTTAATTTTCAATGACATTCTATCATTTGTTTTTATTTTATTTAATGTTTGAATAATATTCATCATTTCATTGAAAATTAATAATTTTATTATATTAATTATAGAATAATTAGGATCTTTTTTGTTTCAGTAGAATCCTTTTAAATCCGAATTTCGATTGAATTTTAATCAATGAGGTACTAGACTTTTTGTAATTTAGCTAAGATTCCACTTAAGAATTGCAGTAAATAATTTCAGTTGATTTAAGATTAAAAAAGTATTGCTTAGTTTTTGAAAGAAAAAAATTTTTTTACTTATTTTTTTTTAGAAATTTAAAATTAGTAAAAATTTTTTTTTTTTTTTTAAAAAAACGATGCCCTTTTAAAAAAAATTTTTTAAAAAATTTTTTTTAGGTTTAAAAATTTAAAATAAATTCAAAAAAAAGATGGCTTTTTAAAAGTTTTGGATTAAATTAAAAATTTTTTTAAATAATTTTTTGTTAATAAAAAGCATTTAAAAAAATTTTTATTTTTTCTATGTTACTTTCAGATTTTCCCCCCCTTTTTAAAGGGAATTTTTTTTATTTTTGAATTTTTCTTTTTTTTTTTAAAATGTTGGGAATTTTAATTTCTGATTTTTTGTTAATTTTTTTAAGTTTGATATTTTTAATCATTTAAAAATTAATTTAAAAATTTAAATTTAATATTTTTGGAAAAATGAATTTTTTTTTTTATTTTTTAAAAAAAAATCTTTTAAATTTAAAAAAAAAAGCAAATACATCCAAGTTCTTTAAATCATTTTAAAAATTCTATTAGTTTAAAAAGAATTTCTTTTTTTTTAAAAAAAAAAAAATTTTTTAATTGGAAAAATTAATTGAATATTTAAATTTTATTTATTAATATTTAAAAATTTTAAAATTTTAAATTTAAATTTTTTTAAAATTTTTTTTTTAAAAAAAAATTAAATAGTTTCACAAAAAATAAATTTTTTAAATTTTGAAAAATTAATTTTTTTAAATTTTATTTATTTATTATTTTTATTCTAAAAAAAATTTATCAGTTTAAAAAAAAAGGGGGAAAATTTCTTTTGATTGAAATTTTTTTTCCCCCCATATTGGAATTTTATTTTAAAAAATTTATTTTTTGTTTTAAAAAATATCAATTATATCTTTTGTTTATATTCATTAAAAAAATTTTTATTTTAATTTTTACTTTAAAAATTTTTTAAAAAAAAAAATAAGTAAATATTGAAAAAAAAAAAATGTTGTTTTTTTTTTAAATAAATTTTTTAAAAAAAATAAAGAAAAACTTTTTTTTTACTTTTTTAAAATTTTTTCATATAGTTTTAAATTTTTTTTATTTTAAATTAATTTTTTGTAGGAATGAATTTATAAAAAGAAATAAAATTTAAAATATTAAATTTTTTGCTGTAAATTTTTTTTTGTTTTTTATTTTTTAAAAAATTTTTTTTTTTAAAAGTTTTTTAATTAAAAAAAATGAATTTTTTTGATTTTAACTGTTGGGGATTTTTATTTTTAAAGGTTTATTGGGTTTACTTTTTATTTATTATTGATTATTTATGATCATAAAAAATTTTAAATTTATTTTTGTTTTAAAAAAATTTTTCTTTACAGATTTTTATAATTTGATTTTAAAGCTAGCTTTTTGTTGGAAAAAATTGCTGGGAAATTTCAAATTTGACTTTTTGAAACAATAGGCAAAATAATTTGTGGGATTTTTCCAAAAAGGTTTGTTAAAAGGGATATTTCTTTAAAAAAGGGGTTTTAAAGGGTTTCCCTTGTTTGTAAAAAATTGCGTGAAAAAAAAAAAAATAAAAAAAAAAAAATTTTTAAAATGATTAACATTTTTTGAAATTGTTTCAATTCGAAGCCTTTTTCCCCAATGAAAAAAATTTTTCAACTAAGATATTTCAACTTTTTTTTTTGGCTGTTGGACCCTTGGGAAATAAAAATTTTGGGGAAAAAATTTGAATTTGTCAATTTTATGTTAAATTTTCAAATTGATGTTTTCAATATAAAAAATTTTTTAAGTTACATTTTTTGAAAACTATTTCTTAATTGAATTTTAATTTATCTACTCTATGTATTCTGCGGAAAAGTAAAATGAATTATACACCTTTAAACATTATTATTTTGAAATTTATTTTTAGTAAATAAAATTATGGGTTCTTGAAGTTATTTTAGCTCTGATATTTTTTTAAAAGCCACTACTTGAATTCATAAAGAAGTGTTAAATACAGACACTGTTGTTGTATATGGAAAACTTGAAAATGTGGGAATTTTTAAAATTGAATGAAGAGTGTATTATTGACACAGAATATATCTGTAATAGACAAAATGTCAATTTGTTTCTTTTTTCTTTCTATTTTGATATATATAGATGGTACATTACAGTGTTATTATTTGGAAGGTGTTAGAATTATGCTACCACTACTCTAAAATAACTACAACTCGGATTTTTTTCATGTGCGTTGAAGTAATTTATTTATAAATGTATGTTTGTGCTGTTGTTACTTATGCCATCTGATTGATAGTAACATCAGATCAAAGGGCCCAAAATTTATCTGTCAAAAGGGCTAAATGCATGCCGGATTTGGGGAGCTTTGAGGGTTTTACAGGTGACAGTGGGTTTTCCGTTCCCAACGGGGAGAACCCTGGGGATGTGGTCATTAGCCTCCCATCTCTCTTCCCCCAATCTCATGAGAAGACTTGAGCTCAACGACTATTTAGAGTACCCCCATACCGCAAAGGCACTATATATTTTGAAACATCCTTGCCTTCTCTGGGATTTGAACCCTGGCCCAACAGCACAGCAGTCAGTGTTACTAACCACTATACTGGATAGGCAGATGTTTGTTGCAGGAGGAATAAAAAACCGTATATTGATGCACGTGAATTAAAAATACATTGATGGAAAGAAAAAATCCCAGTGCCAAGAAAAAATTATTGCTCTGTAATGAAATTTTGGGAATACATTTATCTAGGTAACATTTAATTGATAGGTTAATGTAAGTGCGAGAAGAGCCATTTTAAATGTGAAATAATGGTACATTAATAATGGATGTAACCACCAGAATTTTAAATGGAAGCATGCAGACATATGCATTTTCTCATGCAGGTGCCAAATGTCAGTTTGTGGGATGGAGTTCCATGCCTGTTGCACTTAGTCAGTCAATACAAGGACAATTTATGCGGTTGTGAATGATGTTAAAATTGTCGTCTAATGATGTTCCATTCACATGCTGGATTGGAGATAAATCTGGTGATCCAGCAGGCCAAGACAACATGTCGATATTCTGTAAAGCATGTTTATTTGCAATAGCAGTATGAGGGCGCATGTTATTCTGTGGGAATACACCATTTGAATGCTGTTTATAAATGGCTGCACAACTTGTCGAATCACCAAACTGATGTACATGTTTGTAGTCAGGGTGCATGAAATATTTACGAGAGTGCTTCTGCTTTCATTAGAAATTACTTCCTAGACCATAACTCCAAGTGTAGGTTCAGTGTGTCTAGGCAGCAGACAGGTTGGTTGGAGGAGTTCACTTAGCTTTCTAACCGACACACGGCTGTCACTGGCCTTAAGGCCGAACCTGCTTTTTTCAGAAAGCACTGTAGTTTGCTTGACACTACTGATGTTGCAAACCACTGGAGTTAGGGATCAGTAGAATGCACACTACATGACGTCTGGCTCGGAGATGTTCTTGAAGTAACCTATTTGTAACAGTTCATTGTGTCACTGTGCTGCCAACTGCAGCTTGAATTTCTGCTGCAGACACAGTCATTCCCCGAACACAACAGTTTTCCAGTCCTGTCATGGACAGTTCTCAGTCCTGTCATGTGGCTCACTGAAACTCGGTTTTCTTGAAGCAGTATCTTCCCTTGACCTCTACTGCCAGCAATTATGCACAGTGGATGCATTCCTGCCAAGTCTTTCTGCAATATTGCAGAAAGAAAATCCACTTTTTCTTAACCTTATTATCCGACCTCGTTCAAACCCAGTGAGCTGTTCATAATGGCTTCTTCGTTGTCTTAAAAGCATTCTTAACTCAACTTCCTACGTCAAATCCCAAACGTTTACGTATTTAAAGTACACCTCATTCGTCTGTTCTTAGTGGTGCTGCTAGCGCCACATTGATGCTTTTAGGCCAGGTGATTCAATATATACCTTCAGCTACGCTTACCAAATTTCGTTTATCTAGCTAATTCTTGATGTTGGGATTTTTTTTTATCTATCTATGTGTATGTTCTTGTCTGAATATGCCTTATCTGATAATTGATATAACAAAAAAGGTACTTGCATATTAGTTTTTGGATCAATAAATTGTCAAGGAATTTTGTGCCAACGTTTGTTTACATAAATGACTTAAAATTTATATATAATTTTAATTAATTTCATTTCTTAAATTTCATTATTTTTCAAGTGGCTCAAACTCTTAATGCATTTAAAATACTGATTCTTGAGTCTTTTTTTAGGAAGAGGATGCACCACATAAATTTAGTATGAATCTAAATGCTGTCATGTAGTTGCGCAATGTTTTTTGTTTTACCATTTCACTGTACTCCGTAATCTTTCAGTGTTCTATGTATGTGCGCCAGTATTAGGGTTAACAACCAATTGTTATATATATATAATTCTGGATTCTTCTAACCTTGTTATTTTTCAAATTGATTATTAATTAAATCCCAAATTTTTTAATTATTTTTTGACAGAAATTAATAGCAGTAAAATACGACAACTTATAAATAAAAGTTCAGTTAGAGCATGAGCTGGAAAATTTTTTCTTCTATTGGTTGGCATTTGGCGAAGGCTTGCTTTGGAGAAAATGTTCAATGACTAATACTTAAGTACCAAAAGGTGTCTCAAATTGTTATGCCTTTTTAAAAAATTAAAAAGCTAGTAAGATAGTTATGATAGATTTTGCAGAAAGGAATAAGCTTAATGACAATGTCAGAATTGTGAATAAATTTTCTATAGCAGAAATAATTAGTCTATTTTTTTAAAAATATTTTAAAATTTATTTAAATGCCTTTATTAAAAAGTTAGATGCTAAAATGTACTAAAAAACTTCAATGAAATGCTATCTATTTGGTGGCTAGAAGTAATATTAAAAATAAAATGTGAAAGGAAAAAAAATTTTAATTTTTCATCAAAAAAACATACATAAATTTGTTACACTTGTTTCGATACAATAACTACTCTGCTCCATTAGATCATTTTATATTTTTTTTTGAATTCACTTTTGTTATTAACATAGAATAATTTTATTTTATACATTTATGTATAGAATTCTGGATAATTTTAATGGTGATTTTCATGGGCATTAAAAACAATTAAATTATTTATTTAATTATTAATTTACTTTATTAATTATTACTTAAGAACATTTAATAAAGAGAAAATTCAGTAACCCCAATTTTCAGACTGTCAAAAGATAAAAAATTCTGTTGTGGACATCATTACACTATTGAATGATTTAATAATCTTAAATGGATTTTTCTTGGAGAATATGTAAAAATTGATTTTGTGTTATGAAGCCAAGTTCAGCTTATTAGATCTAGCATATTATAAGAAAGCCTATGAGATTTATTATAATACTTTCTTATAAAATATAGTTGTTAACTATAATGAAAAATATTGATAATAATGAAGCAGCATAATTGATTGGAAACATTCTAAAATCCAAAGAAATATTAATTAGTGTAGAATTTCAACTTTCAGAAAATACTAAAAAAAAAAGATAGATAAAAAAATCTAATTTTTCAGCAAACTTTTAAAATTTTAGTTAAAGACACATAAGTTTACACATAAATGTGGGGAAAATTATTATATTACTTTATATTTATTTTGTCTGTTTATATTTTGTATTTCTTACAGTATTCAATTTCATTTTTTTATTGTACATATATACACACACATAGAAGAGACTTGTTATTGAAAGAGTTATAAAATATTTTATTTTTTTCACATTAACTTTTTATTATAATTTGTTATTTTTATTTGATATATCGTATTGAAGTTTTAAAGTATTTTTCGTTGTATAGACATTCAGCTGTGGATTATTGTATAATTTATAAATGAATTATTAGATTTTATGAATAATTTTGTAAAAAAAAAAAGGAATATTACAGACATATATTTCAAACTGAATTTTAAAATATTCAGTTTTTGATATAAAAAGTTTTCTTAGCTTATTCTTAGTCATTAAATAGCTTATTTTATTTTTTTGATTAATACAATACGTTTTACTTTCTGTATTTTTCTGTGCCATAATAAAAGTAGGACATGCTTTTTTTTAAAAAAATGGAATGTGTGCATTATTAGGTTTAATATAAATTGTGTTTTTCAAATTGAAACAATTAGTTTAAATATTGTATTTCATTGATTTGTAAATTTTGTGAAATAAGAAAAGAGGAGAAAAGATTGTAAGAAATTAATATTTTGGGCCTTAAACTTGTAGTAGAGATCTGTAATATTTTTATATTATAAAATAGACCTTGCATCTATTTTCATGATCATAAAAATGTTTTGCACATATATTTGAAAGTTACTTTTTGCCATGGAAAAATGTGAAAATATGCATTTCCTTGTTTATGTTGAAAATGTGTAAAAGTATATATTTTATAGAAATGTATCTGTGTGTATTGTTGTTTTAGTTATCTGTTTTAGATGACATAAATACTCTTGTAATGTATATGAAAAAGCTATAGCAAAAATGATATACTGATATTTTGTTCATCTGCTTATCAATGATGTGTAATTAAATTTATAAAATATCTTGTTTCTTCTTTTTAATACGTATGAAATATATTAATCATCCGTCCGTATTAAATGTTAAATTTTTCGGTTATAGCAAAAGCTTATTTATGATTATACACAATATGGAAGAGAACCAATTTTTTGCACATTATATTAAAATGGTATTCAGTTATTTTCACCATGTATAAGTTATTGCCAGAGTACTGTATTGTGTTTGTGTGTATCTAAAAAAGTAATGTTTTTAGTATATACAAATTGCTTCATGTGAGAAAAGCAATTTTTGTGTCATAAAGCCCAAATATATTACATTTATATTCATTCATTGTGTGTATAGTGGATGTGCAAAAAGAATACGAATTAAAGGTGACAGAAAAAAAAACGGATTCATTGGTGATTTTATATGGCTTAGAAAGAGACATCTTACTTTTGATTATAATCACAAATAAACAATAGCGCAATTTCTAAAGGCTTTGTTACTACAATATTATTTTTTAAACAAAATGATATCTAACGCTATATTTAATGTAAGATTTTGCGTACTGGAGTATTGATTCGTGTTTTTGTAGGAATCTACTTTCTATGTTTTGTTTTCTTTAAAAAAAAAATTAACATTTTATTGCGATCTTCAATTCCTAGATTTAGAATATCTTTGAATTATTGAATTATAATTTATCTGAAAATTTTTAATTCATTTATTTTCATACTCTCAAACTAAGTTTGTAAAAAATAAACATCATTCTAAACTTTTTTATATTAGGATCCAATCAATGCTCATATATGCCTCATTTTTCAAATAATAATAATAATAATTTTTGCATTATATACTCATAGTTTTTTCCCCATATTTAATTTTAAGTTGAAAAGTTCTTCGGCTATTGCAGTGTCACTTTAATTAAAAATTGAACAATTTTTAGCCATGTTTTTGGGCGCAATGAGGGGGACTCTGTGCCAGAAATTCAAACCAACCAATCTTCAAACAATAATAAGTTCAAATTGAAAAGGATTTTCACGCCTTATTGTCACATAACTGCAATCATGTTTTTCCAATTCTGTACATAAATTCGTGTGATGTCTTTATCATAGGATAAATGCTATCACGTGCTTCCAGCCAATCAGTTCATGCGTATCGCTGTTGCCAACTTTTGCTTTTTGCGGAAACTTTCTTTTGTAGTTTGGTAGGGTGGGAGCACTTGGTTCTTCTGAACCTTCTCATCTCCTTTCATGACATTAAAACGCTCTCAAATTGCCCTTTTCAATAAATATTTAAAATTTAAAAAATAACTACTGTAAATTAATAAAATTCTTTTAAAATGTACATATTTGTCAACAGAGTAATGACGTACATTGGTAAACAAAATGCACTTAATTTAAAAATCAAAGTAAATTAGAAATTTTATTTAAATTTTACACACACACAAGTAGGAAAAGTAGAAGATTAATGTCACGTGAGAACACATGATTGTGCATTTATCATGTGACCATCGTAAATTTAGTTCATTCTTATAGTTCACCAAGGCGGCATATAAACTTGAAAAATATCCGCTTTTTGAAATGTCGAAGTTTTTATGAATTAAAATAATAAATTTGTTTCAACTGGTGTTAAACACAAATCTTTTAAAGAAAAGAAAAGTTATATAAATTTTATTCAATTTTTCTTATTTAAAAAATTATAAAAATGAATTCTTATAATGTTCTAATTTTTATTGAGCAATGTGTAATAGATTCCTTTTCAATTTTGTGATTTCTGTATAATTAAGATTCTATTCAATGAAACTTTAAACTGATGTAGATTCGTTATGTAGCAGCTCTCGTAATCTAGACTGCATTATCTTCCACATCTTAAAATTCAATTTGCATTTAAATATCGGCCTTACAAAATCAAAACTTGATGGCGGTTAGAATTAAATTATTTAGAATTTGTAGAATATAACTGAAGAGTATATTTTTTTAACTTCAACCAACACTGAAAATTTGTTTGAAGTCTGTCTGAAATATATGCAGGATATAATAGGGGGAAAAAAAGTCTTTCACATTACATGATGTACCGTATATTATTGCACAGTTTGAATAGTTATGCCTCATCGATTTTATTGAGAGAAAATTAATGAACGTATTGTTTCCCCGTTTAATTTTCTTCTTCCCCAATTCAAACATAATGTATATATTTGAATTCAATATAGGGGACCCAAGAATGCAGAAAAGAATGAAGGTTTTTGTAATAATGATATTTTTCTCCGGTTTTCGAAAATATTGCTTAAGGATTTGAAAGTCCACTCGGTGCTGGTTTATCCATTGAGTGCTTGGGGCCCGGATAAGTTGGACTTACCCTAAAATCCGGCGTATAATGCGCACTTTTAACACAAAAAATAAGATCGAAATTTACGGGTGTGCGTTATACGCCTGGTATAAAAAGGACAGCTTTAAAAATGAAAAAAGGGTATGAGAATAGTAAAAATTAGACTTCTATATGTATGGAAATACTGTTTATTTAAAAGAAAACGCGCGACATATACATTTATATCTTATCTGTAGGGTTTTAGTTCTAGATATATACCAGTGTTTCTCAAACTGTGGGGCGCGCCCCCTTAGGGGGGCGCGAGCGTATTGAAAAGTCAAAAACAAAGGATTATTAAAAAAATTATTAATTTACTGAACAAAATACATTCTGACACAATAAAAAAATTAGCTACAAATTTACATTTATAAATATATCAGTACTGCACAATGTATTTTATAATTAATTTAACAAAACTAAGAACAAATTTAATAATTACCAGTGATATAATTATAATAATTGTCAAATATAAAACTATATGCAAAAATTAACACTTATCTTGATAATTTGTACGATTTATAATTGATCCCTTAAATGCCGATTAAAAATTAGGCGATTCGCTCCCCAATGCCACGATTTAACAAGTAGGCGAGCGTATGTGGTGTAGGGGGAAGGATTGAAAAGGAATAAATAAGCAAATTCTCTGAAATTAGTAAATCCTTCGCAAAAGATTGTACTTTGGAAAGACGTATTCATACGTCCAGGGTGTAACGTCGTCAGTAGTCAGCACACAAGAAAATTTGTCACAGCCATATTTTAATATTTTAACAGTATTTAATAGCTTCATTTGTTATTAAAAAGTTCATTAAATAGGTAAAACCGGGGCGGTGGTCCTTTTCCTCGAGTTAATCAGCATTCCGCAAGGCGCAATAAGCAGAAATCCCGCCTGCTTTTCCGGGCTCCTGGTTTCTCCATGGTTCTCTGTTTCCATTCGGGACTCCGTCAAATCTCACTCCAGAGGCTCTATCTCGTTCAAATCTTTTTTCCAAGTCTCTTCAGGTTTCACCTGCTTTCCGGTTTTCTCCTCCGTCCGTTTCTCTTTCCAGTTCCTTCCCTTTCCGTCCAAAAATTAACCCCTTTTAGAAAACACCAGGGCGAGGTCCACCATACGCCCCTCGTCTTCTGATGGCAGGCCAAAAGGTCTGCCCTCGTCTTCATTGAGTCAAAAAGGTCTGCCCTCGTCCCGGGCCACTTTCGTCTCCCATTTGCGCGGCAAAACAAACACATTCCTCGTCGTCTGGAATCCAAGGGCGCCATAATTCACTCATCTATTCATCTCACACCTGGGCCTCACAGCCCCCCTCTCAATGCATCGACTTACAGGCCTCGCCTATTCAAGACTTTCATAAGGAATGCCTATTGACACCGGCATTCTTTAGCCGTGTAATTCAGACCAGATGTGCAAGCGTAGAGACTGGCGAACAACAAACAATAATTATGGCCACCTGCACTTGTCATCCAGCACTCCTGTTTGGGATGAAAAAGAGATGGGAGCTACTTAAGATGTGAATTGATGGGTTAGGTTCACTTTAATCGAAGACGTCACAACTCTTTCCCCTGAAAAGGTCCATTTCACTGGACTTGCTCTGGCCTCAGAAGAGGCTGGATTCAGTTCTTAATATTTCACACCGAAGGTTGTCTTTATCCTATGAGACAGCCAGGACAGCAATCAAGTAATAAATACAATCAAAAGTAAAATAAATAAATAAATCCAAATTCTATAAAACATTTCGCTTTACAACTAAAAACTTAAATCCCCAGTCTTGGATTCTTTTTTCTTTTCTGCTTAGGGAACACATCCGCATAAATTTTCAGGGTTTCAAAAGTTAAATCAAATCTTGTATTTGACTAATTCAGCCACATTAAATCGCTCAATCAATTGTGTTAAACATCTCTGTGAGTATTCACCTTACTAAGAGACACAAGATTTTCAATAACACATAATATCCTTCCACCTTACACTTTTACACAAACATATATACCTCACAAGTATTAATTCACACACCTAGCACAAATCAAAAGAATTGCTTATTCCCATCTACTTATTCCAGTGATATTAAATAAACAAAATAAAACACCTATAAATTCCAAGCTTTGCAAATAACATTAAAAACAATTTTTTTTTAAAATTAAGAAGTTCAAATCAAGACCTTCTAAATTAAGTTAAATTTTGGCTTTCGGTACGGCATTCTCCACAACCATTATGACAAGTTATTCTGGTCATGAAGAAAGTACATTTATATTCCATTGCGTTAGTTATTGAAGTAGACACTTTAATTGGGAATATATAATTAACTTTATACTTCATTGGCTCATGCAATGAATTTACTAAGTCTATATTGCTGTGCATGGAACAAATTTTCCGACGGCTCTAATTTTCATACTGGTCGATCTGACTTCCAAGGCCAATCCAACCGGCCGCTTTTATATCAAGCTGCTTTACACGTTTCCAAATCTGCATCAGAATGTCCTATATCGACCATTCGTACATCAATCTGCTACAACCATTTTATAACCTGTGTCGTTAGAGTACATCCATAAGAGATGCATACAAAGGCTTAAATCTCACTTTTCTTAATAAATGGCACATGCCAAATGGCATAACGCATGCTTCATACTTCAGGATAACTCTGGCTATCATGAGGAACAGCGAAAATACCACTTCCACAAATCCAGTACAGTGACCCACGATACCGCGCTATTCTTTCTACAAAACCTTCCATTTTTAATAAAAGATAAATTTCGGCAAAATTCACCTGGTTCAAATTCACTAAACTTAACACATTTAATACGTGGATACGGGTAATAAACCACTCTTCCCTAGCAAACAACGGGCAGAGTACGGTTCGGCACTATCCCGTTTATATCTAAATCTAAAAGTCCTGCACTTATCCTCTCAGCGTTAATTAACATCTGGGGATGTACAACAAGTTTTAATTTTGAACGGCTTTCCCGTATTTAAACATAATCCTTCACCAAAGAAATCATCCCAAGATATGGAAAACCCTTCTTTTCTTTTAGTGTTAATCATTCTTAAATAGTTACTTCGATCAGGCGGTAATTTAAAACAGTTGGAAACTTTCCCTTAAAACGCCTGAAAGTTAAAATCCATAAATAGCTTTTACCGAATAGAGAATTTCGGTATACTTTCTACTATTCCCTTCGAGCTATTTTTTCCTAACCAAATTTACTAAATTAAAGCTTCTTACGTACCGTTTTATTAAATTGAGGACGATAAACTGATACTGCGAATCGCTTTTTCCGGGTAAATCTATCTCGAAATTAAATTCGAAGGCTAAAACTAGACTTATTATCCGTCTCTAAAGCTGTTCCTATCAAACTCTTTTGGTTTTGAGAGGCAAACGCATTGTAACTCACCTCTCAAACCTCCCCACACATCAACTTTACGTGTTTTCTTTTCTTTTCATTTAACTGCCCTGCTATCTTAGCCATTATATGATTCAAAAGGCCTTCACGATTCGCAGTGCGGCTTACCAGCATCCTGCTTTGATGACATATACCATCGAGATCCATGGCTGGGGTGTGGGATTATCAAAATGATGAACATTTTGGATTCTTAATACAACTTTTATTAAGAATAACTTATGTTACTTAATTCTAATTGACAACTTTCTTAAAAGTGAGAGTTAGCACAATTAAACTTTATATTCAAGTCAGATCTAGCACCAACTAGATCATTTAATAGTATAGCCAAGAGTGAAGGTGATTCATCAGACTTCCTATGCAAAATATTACCTTTTTCAGGGTACTCCTTGGCCTTCCTTCAAGGATTGAGTAATACCTATATTGTAACTTTATATGCAATTCCAACTGCTTTATATTTTTAATTTACATAGACGTATCTTTCTTCCGAAGATCTATAAGGACCTCTAACTCTTGATCAGGGCGGTTCCACACTAAGTTATCTCTAAACTTGCGCTCTTCTCATCAAAGCTTCTATCCTTTTTAAAGTATCTCATTTACATATTCTATTCGTTTGTGCTTCTTGGTATTGGGTTGGAAAGGTTTTGCGTATCGTAGCCCATCAAAAGAACACTAGGAGTTATGTTGTTAGAAAAAGAAGGACGCGAAGAGAGAGACGTCTAACTGTTAACTGCTTTTCACCACCTGTTAACGTCATACTAGTATCTTCTTTTTCTCGCATTCCTTTCACAACTCTCAAAATTTCAGAGTTTTACTTTATTCTACTATCTGCTATCAACTTTCTAAAGAATCAGCTCTTATTTCATCAAATTTATTACCCGCTTTGCACACAGAAGCGATTGCTTTCGACACTTTTTGCACCTGCAAACGGCCGCAGTTCCGCCACACAATGACCAATTCTATCCACATTGATTTCTTTCCCTTTTTCAACCCATAAACTTGCTATTCTTTTTCTGTTTTCCTCTATCCCTCTTACTTCAGAAGGGAAAAGCGTTCATCTTCTCACTGGGGGAACAATTCTCCTTTTCAAAATCTCCAGACATGGCGTTCTCCGCTTGAGTAACAACCCTGGTTAAATAACTTGACCTACACTTATTAACCGGTTCACTAACTTCTGCTGTACGTTTTCCTGACACACAATAAACATTTGCGAGATTGTTAGTCCTATTTACTGACTTCAATTCATTTTTCTTTTAACTTATTTCTGTGTTGGAAGCTCTTAGTCTTTCTAACTCAAATTCCCACAAGCTGGTCGCTCCTCAGATTCATGTTCCCGTCTTTCATCCAAAATACCCTCTATACAAATATTTAGCTACTTCATCAGTATAGTATTTACTTTGACAAATTCTCTTATTAATTTCCATCCTAGTTGAAGTAATATCAACTTCTACCCTAATTCTTTCGCAACTTCACAACATTACGTCTTTTCTTTCCTCTTAACTAGAAACGCCATGATGCACTAATACACACACAAACCAAATCTAAGCTTAGCGTTTACAAAAATTATACACAGACTCAAGGTAAACTAACAATACACTAGACCTAGATGTAACTATATTTTACAAATGTGCGCAAATCTAAAACCAACACAATAACCTGCTCAACACTGATCCTCAGCGCTACCAGTATAACTACTGTATACCAAATTTCACAAATCTATAACCTCAACAATATCCTACAAAAATTTGTACAAACACCACTATTTATAACTCCCTATACTAAATTTCACAAATCTAAGACCACAACAATACCCTACACAATTACTGTGCCAACACAACAAGTATAACTACCATATACTAATTTTCACAACTCAAACAAAAATACCAATATCGCACACATTTATACACTTCATACAAAACTCAAAAAATCTTTCTAGTCTCTTATTTTTTTACAAAATTTTTACCTATCTATATTCCTTATCTCAACATTTTACATAAAAAAAACAATACTCAGTTGCTGTCCCGAAAATAATCTCAAAAAAAAAGACTCACCTTAAAATTTGTAGACGTAGACATGAACACTCAGGAACTCTCTTTACACACAAATCACTTCTTAAAAACCGCACTCATCACAAACTGACAGGAACTCGTGACTTCTTAACACTCTGGGGACTCTTGAAAAACGTCCCTCAAAACACACGGGCAAACAGGTCCTCTTAAATTCTCGTTGATTCATCAGGCAGGAACAGGAGACACTTGTATCCGGCTCATCTCACAGCTGGGGACTCCAGGAAAACATCTAACAGGCAATTCCAAAAATCAGGCGAGCACACTTCATCACAAGCAGGAACAAAACCTCTTGGGAAGTCGGCTCTCCCAAAATCAGGCAGGCATTAAAATTCTCTCATAACATTCGCACACGGCTGGCATTTTTTTTTTCTATCTTACTAAAACCAAGGATTCGGGCATCTATTTACTCCAAATGCCGGATCTACACCGCTTACCACCAATTTAATATATATATATATATATATATATAGCTGTAACGTCGTCAGTAGTCAGCACACAAGAAAATTTGTCACAGCCATATTTTAATATTTTAACAGTATTTAATAGCTTCATTTGTTATTAAAAAGTTCATTAAATAGGCCAAACCGGGCGGATAGTCTTTTTCACTCGAGGTCAATCCTTATTCCGCAAGGCACTCGACAATCCCTTTCTTTTCCGGGCTCTAGTTTACTCCATGGTTCTCTGTTTCCATTCAGGTCTCCGTCCGTCTCACTCCAGGGCTCTATCTCCCTCCGTTCAAATCTTTTCCAAGTCTCTTCAGGTTTTCTCTTTTCAGTTTTCTCTCCGTCCGTTTCTCTTTCAAGTTCCTTCCCTTCCCTTCTCCGTCCAAAATTAACCCCTTTTAAACACCAGGGGCGGGTCCACCATACGCCCCTCGTCTTCCTTATTGGCAGGCCAAAAGAAAAAGGTCTGCCCTCGTCTTTCCCCAAATTTGGGAGGTCAAAAAAGGTCTGCCCTCGTCCCCGGGCCACTTTCGTCTCCCATTTGCGCGGCCAAAACAAACACATTCCTCGTCCGTCTGGAATCCAAGGGCGCCATAATTCTCATCTATTCATCTCACACCTGGGCCTCACAGCCCCCCTCTCAATGCATCGACTTGCATACAGGCCTCGCCTATTCAAGACTTTCATAAAGGAATGCCTATTGACACCGGCATTCTTTAGCCATTGTAAATTCCAGACCAGATGTCTGCGCTTGTCCGAGGCCAGACAACAAACAATGACCCCATGGCCACCTGCACTTGTCATCCAACATCTGTTTGGGGATGAAAAGATAGGGCTACTTCAGATGAATTGATAGGGTTGAGTTCACCCCAATCGAAGACGTCACAAGGGCAATTAATTCACTGGCTGAGTGAGTTGTTTATATACGCTGGTAGCACTTAAGAATTTAAAGTCGTATTGCAGGTTTAGCGTCAAGGTATAGTGTTATTGAATTCAATATATTGTTATTTATGGAGGGGGGGGCGATGAAAATTATGAGTCAATATTGGGTCGCCAATATTGAAAGTTTGAGAAACACTGATATAGACTATTCTTTCGAAAGTCTGGGATAATACCTCGAATAAATGACTTAAAAACATTGTGACGTCTCTCGCGTCCTTCTTCTAACATAACTCCTAAATTCTTTGACGGCCACGATAAATGGCAAAACTTTTCCAACCCAATACCAAGAAGAGAAACGAATCGAATATGCAAATGAGATATACTTTAAAAAGGATAGAAAGTTTAGGTGAGAAAAACGGAAGCCTAGAGAAAAACTTTAGTGCGGAATTGTTTGGGAATAAAGGTTAGACGTCTTATAGCTCTGGAAGAAGGATACGCCCCATCGCAATTGAATATAATAAAGATTAAAAAGCCTGAGTCTTCTCACCTACTATCAACATAATAGGAATTACTTCAACTTAGGAAGGAAGGTGACTTTATAAAGGTAATATTTTGTATAGGGTTAGATTAGACAGTTAATTAAATATAATTAAGATAAGTGTTCTAGTTGCGCGATCTGACTTGAATATAAGGTTTAATTGTTGGCTCATTTTCACTTTAAGAAAGTTTTATTTAGAATTAAGTAATTTGTTATTCTAATAAAATTTTGGTTAAGAATTACATAATGCTCATCATTTAGATAACCCCACCTCAGCTTAGGGAATCATCCCGACATAGTTCACAGGATGGCTATGTCTCAATCCCCCGCTTTTTTTTATTCTGGGTTAGGAATGGGGTAGATGTAATGTATTCCTGAAATGTATTTTTCGGGGGTCAAAAACATTTTAGCCTGAAACAATAAGAACCAAATACGTTTTTTTAAACCCCAAGAAATTTGCGTGCTTTTTTAAAAAGTCACCGGGGGAAGGGGGCTAAAGGGTTGGTACCAATATTTGGATCGGTGTTAGTAAAATACAAGGGATTTCGCGCGCTCGGTAAATTTTAAAGCTTTTCCCGCGGTAAAAAATAAGAAAAATTGAAGCAAAATTTTTTTTGTTTCAAGCAGGGAAGAAACGGAACCCATGTTTTCGTGTATGATTTTTTAAAAATTAAAAAACATTTAGAACTAGGAAGTCCCAGGCAGTTGGTGGTCATATTTTAGTTCGACTCGAAACAATCCGGACTATTTGGGAAGGGCAATCCGCAAAAACGGTACAACTTTTGAAATCTTAGCAAAAATTTGAAGAGAGGTATTCTTAAATTAAAAAAGGGTTCCAGAAAATTTAAAGTAGAAAGAAAAGGCAAAACGCATAGGATGCCAATTTGAAAGGGAGAAACGGAGGTTCTGAAGTTGGGCGTAGACCAAATAATGGTAGAAATGATTTTTTTTGAGAATAGCCGTCGAAGTAATAGAGGGTTTGAGAGGAATAGATTTCAGAATAGAGATCAGAGATTCAACAACAGGGGCTTTTCTACTACCTCGAAAATGAGCTGAAATGATAATTTTAATAGAGGGACCGTAGAAATAAGGGTTCGAGCAGCACCAGCCTGAGGCGATAGGATGCAAAGGGGACGATTAAATATTGTAAAAAGCTAAAAGATCAAACCCTCAAAAGTACCGAAACGCTGGCCTCTCAAGCCTTCGATATGTATATCACCCGTAGAACTTCCCCAATGTTCCTATTTTATTAAATAACATATTTTGCGCCATGGACAATGGAGCATAAATCATTTATATTTAAAAGAAGTATATAGAAAATATTCTTTGCAAGCAAATTAAAAAATCGCGAGCCCAGGGTAATAGAAAGCACAGGGTGCAAAATGCCAAAAACATGGTCAGAATTGAATATTCGCATCAGACAATTTGAAAGAATTCGTCATTTCTATGTTGACGGATTTAGAATACCCATGTATCCTAGAAAAGTTGATTTTATAAGTGGATCAAAGATTATTTTAGATTTTGATCGAAAATCGTTGAAAATTGTAGATTCTCAAATAAATAAGGTGGCTTCTGAACCAATTAAAGAGGAAAAGGTTGAGATTGGATTTGTCTAAGACAAAATTGGGGAGGTAGAAAACAAAACTACAAAATTTGTTTAGTAGTTTTATGGATTATTCTCAGACAAACCCGTGGTCTTACTCTATGTTTTATACTATGAAATTGACACGAGATAACCTACCAGTAGCTTCCCGGCTAAGGGTAGGTATCAGACTGGACAAAGCAAGCAATAATTGATTTTCATACAAAAATGCTAAAGAGGAAACCATTTGCCCAATTCAAACTCCCCGTACGCGTCACCAGTTGTGTTATTGCAAAGAAAAGAAGTCCGGGCGGTGTTTAAAGGCGCCGTACAAAAGTTGACACTACAATGAGTGCAAGTATTTATTTTGAACTTTTATGGATTTGTTAAAAATTTTTTTTTCTTTTGGAGAAAAACAAATCGTAACGCACATTTGTTTGTTTCTGATGTCTGACTTCGTGAGATGCGACAATTCCTTTGGTTATCTAGTTTTAAATTTTGTTGATTTGAAAATGTTTTGCAACTGTATAATGTATGTGTACATATATTTTGTTAAGCGTATTGTTCCAGAGTTATGAGACATCTTGCCTGTGTTCCGGCGTAGCTGCATACCAAACAATATCATTAAATGGCTCTGCGGCTTCCATATTGAGAGTTTTAGGAACCGTATGTGTATTGAGATGAAAAATTCTATGTGACTACAAATAATATATAATGCATAAAAATTCAGAAACTTATTGGTATTATGTAAACATGAAACTGAAACAGCAAATTGAGAGTTTCAATACTTGTGGAGACATGACCGAAAATCAATAGAGTAATAGGATGATACAATCCCCTAATTGATGGGAAAAATGTATATAAAACAGGCCCATATAAAATGATAGATACAGACAAAAGCCTTGGGTTCCCCAAGTAACCCAGGAAAATTCCCTAGAAAACTTCTAATGCTAGTTACCTTAAGAGTATATACAAAAAAGTGAGAGTTTTATAAGAATTAAACAGCAATTATTAATGCTGGGGTCACAGGCTTAATGGAGTAAAAAATTTATTACCGGTTTAAATCTGAAAACTTCAAGTTGAATATTAAATTTAACTTAGGATGATGAAAATTAAAGTCGCATTAAATACGGAAAATTACGTTAAAAATGAGGATCTAAGATTAAAAATTTAACAAAACTGGTAAGTTGTGTTATATCCGTAGGTAATTTAGGCACGTAATTTATTAGCGCATTTATTGTCCTTTTAAGCGCAAAATCACGCCTTTTCCTTCTTTGGAGGGCCGTGGACGTCTCCTCGCGTCCTTCTTCTGCAACATAACTCCTGTAAAGTTCCCGACGTCACGATTAATGCAAAACTCCTTCAAACCCAATACCAAGAAGAGAAACGAATCGAATATGCAAATGAGATATACTTCAGCGACAGAAAGTTTGGTGAGAAAAACGTGTTTTCCAGGAGATAACTTAGTGCGAAATCTGCCTTGGAATAAAGGTTAGACGTCCTATGGCCTTTGGAAAATAGCGATACGCTCATCTAAATTTAAATGTCATAATAACACACCGCAAGTCAACAGTTTGCTGAACACGGCGTTTTCACAATTATCTAGTTAATTAATAAACTTCTACTCTCGTTAATTTTTAGTTTAATTATAGTTACTGTTGCATTGCTACTTTCATTACTTATCTTTCTGAAGTTGCATTGCATGTTGTGGAAGCTTTGGTAGTGGTATCAATTTGGGTGATATCTTCGTCATCGAATTCATAACGCAAAACATTTATGAGGTTCGTGTTTACAAACAATCTCGAATACTCAATAAACTATCAATGAATCAATTTACAAAGTTGCAATTATTTACTAGGCATTTTATGTACCACATGACCTTAAATTAAGGATAATTCAGAATCACACGGAAATCCAACGCAAAAATAAAAATATCACCTATAGAATTATCATACACATCTTTTAAAAATAATATTCAAACTACAGGAAGCCACCAAATGACACCGATTGTATGTCACAATGACGAGAGTATAAGAGAGGGGTATACACAAGAAATGGTGACAAGGAAGTAAAAAATTGTTCACAAGTGTTTTGTAAGCTGCTCAGTGCCACAGCGGAATAGTTATGACACAGAGAATGCGCGTGGATGATTTTATACTTGGTATATACCAGAAACCTAAATAACATAAAAACGAATGCGATTGCATAGCGACTAATAAACTCCTGCACCTGAGCGTGTATTAAAAGCTTTCACTGTTCGTTTCTGTCGCGCGGCGCGATTTAGAGTTTGAAATATTTTTTGAATTTAAATATCGTGGGCGCTGGCTCAACCTTTCGTATGGCCGCCCGGGGCCATGGCCCCTCTGCATCCCCCACGCTACGACACTGGCCACAGGTACGAATATTTGTCACGCAAACCCTGCACAGACGTTTGGGACATATTACCCACACGCTCGTTGGCCTGCTTTCCGATGTAAGCGTTCCGCTCAAGGCACCTTACCCGCCAGCGGTGGTGGTGGTAGGTGGTGGTGGTGGTGTGTGTGTGTGGGTGGTGTGTGTGTGTGGTGTGCAGGCGGTGGTGGTGGTGTGTGTGGTGGGTGGTGGTGGTGGCAGGTGGTGGTGGTAAGGTTAGCTCGCGGTGAGTGAACATGCAATGTGTGTGTGGACATCGTCACGGTGGGATTG
Organism: Trichonephila inaurata madagascariensis; assembly: GCA_019973955.1. NCBI lineage: Eukaryota > Metazoa > Arthropoda > Arachnida > Araneae > Nephilidae > Trichonephila > Trichonephila inaurata. Next base: position 122,735 of record BMAV01013289.1, read on the forward strand.
TGTGATGTTTTCCGACGAGCCCAGGTTTAGCTAGCACTCTGATTCCCGTCGGATTTTCATATGAAAACGCCCGATTCCCGTTTCCACCATGACAACATCAATGAACGGCACCGTTACGGTAGCGTAGGATTGCTCGTTTGGGAGGAATTGCACTGAGCTCCAGAACAGATTTACATGTTCAAATCGAAACCAGCCTGGCAAAATTTATCAGGATATCATTCTGAAACAATGTGCGTTTGCTTAGGGGTGTCATGAGCTTAGAATATGTGTCTATGGATGACAATGCCCTTCTTCACCGAGCAAACATCGTATACGAATACCTTCAATATGAGGATATCATACGTATGGAATGGACAGCATTTTCACCTGACTTGAATCCGATAGAGCATGTGTGGGACATCCTTGTCCGAAGAGTTGCAGCCCTTCAACCACCTCCTACATGTGTACCATTATTTCGGAAGGCATAGCTTGCTGAGTAAAGTAATCTTCCCCAAGATCAACTTGATAATTTGATACTCAGCACGCCTAATCGTTATACGAGCTGTGTTTCACCGCATGGGAAACATACAATGTATTAGCTATCATACCAAGAATGTAATATTAAGTTTCTGTAAAGGGGGTATTTTTTTATGAATAGTTTTCACAGTTTTTAGAATGGTATCATATATCACCATTTATTTTGTTCTTTATCTTTTAGTTGTTATTTTAATAAATGAGCTTTATGAATGTGAATCACATTTGTTTTTGGTTTCTGAACATTTATTGCCGGGGCTGGCATTATCCTTAATTTTTGGACATGAGTACAGTTTCATTTCGGTAGACATTAGTTGTGAAATAGTTTAGGGTATTAGATTCATAACCGACAAAGTTCACATCTAGTTATGGGTCACTATATACAAACCATCGGGACGGGGGTTCTGTATTTAATTCAATTGAGTTTTGGACTCTTTATTTGTTGAAGAAATTAGGTGAGATACCATTTTCATCTTCGTCACTTGAACGTTGATTCAAAAAATTATGTGTGACAATATCTAATATATAACTTTCGAGTAAGTGTGTGGAATGAAATTTTCTCGAAATGCTTCATTCTCCTTTAAAAAAAACACATCGGAAAAAAAATAGAAAAAGATAAAACTCACTTTTTAATTTTATTTTCAACTTTATATTTTCGATAAATCTTTGAAGAAAATTATTTTTGCCATTACATCTGTGCAAAATATATTCTAACTGTTAATTTTTTAGGCGGTTGTATAGTTGTGAAACAATATAAAATAAAAATACACTAAGAAGCTTATTTAAATCAAGATTCCTGAGTGAAAGAGAAATTTACGATCAGTTCTGTCGTATCGTGTCTTTTGATACATTTTTCGTCTTATAAATTCTTTCTTATTCACTGTACTTCTTTCTAATGAATCTAGAACTTTTATGAGTTCCTGATAAATTACATGCAGACTTCTTCGGAAAATAATGGCTAAGCACTGATATTCTTATTTATTTTGATATTATATCAGCTGGCATTTATAAAGCAAAAATCGTGACGACTAAGTTTGATCAAGCTATTCACATTGCTCTCCTTATTTCTTCACTGAATTTTTCAAAGACATCATTATTTGGAAAGCAATGTTGAATATATATTTTAACAAATGATGTAAGTGTTTTTCTTGAATTCACAACAATAATTGTCCTTTTATTATCTTATTTTTTTCAAATGCAAGGAAAAAAACTTGCAATTACATTATTATTTAATTTAATGTCCCAAAATATATGACAGTTAAATAATTCCAAGTGATTACAGTTTTTTTTTTCATAAGCAAAACAATTCAATAATTATTTGTATATTGTTAACTTTTGATTCATTTCCTCTTATCGTTTCCGTCTTGCTTGTTATATAATCACACGAATCACACATTTCCCACTATATTTTATAAAACGCAAATTTATAAACGAATTCGTAAAAAATTATACGAATTCAGTTGGATGGATAATTTCAGAAATGTGCTTTTAAAAATCCTTAACATTTTAAAAATTTAATCGTTGGAAACTAAAAGAAATGCGATATATTTTCGAATATAAGCCTATCCGCATATAAGCAGAGAGTACATTTATTTTTCAAAAATTTACCCAAAATTCAAAACCCGTATATTTAAGCCAAATAGGAGAAAAAAAAGGCCCTGTAATTTTCAAGGGGGCGAACATGTTGATAATTGAGTAAAAGGGGTGACATGTTTTCCAATCGAATTATTGTAAAGCGCAGTGGTTTTCAAACTCTTTCGGGGAGAACTCCATTCAAGTCTTAGAAGGGTATATCGAAACACGTCACGTATGTTGTTTCCCCTTAACAATATCTCCCTGTGGGAAAATTGAGTTTTACAGGCAAAGTTTGCTTCCTAGCATGAACTTGAAAAATAAGATTATGTTAGCCCCAGAAAATTTTACCAGGGTTATTATATAGGATGGCGACATATTTGGCAAAAAATGCGAGATCGCCAAAGAATCCTCGAGAAAGCTCTAGGATTGGTCTTTCTAGGAATTACCATGAGGTTTTTTAAAGACCTGTAAAAAAAGGTTGAGTCAGAAGAGGTTGTAGTTCACATGAGAATATGCAATCGAGACCAGATTCTACTTGTTCGTTGACTGCTACAGGAGAAAGACTATCTGTCTGAGTCCCTGAAAGTGGAGCTGTTCTACAGAATCCTTTATGGAACGTTGTAAGAGCTTGTTTATAATGAGTGTCCTTTGCACTATCGTAAATAATCTATTATAATATTTCTTAGTATATATCCGTCGATTTGTCTTTGTATAGTCATCTGTTCGTTTCTGTCCATTAATAACCTGTTATTATTCAATTTATAGGAGTCGTCAGCTGTTTTTCACCTACATGTTATAGGTACTTTAAGTAAAGATAATTAAAGGGAAATATTGTATACTTTTATTTAAGTTTTTAAATTTAATATTAATGCGCAATTTATTCATTAATAGAAGTCATTTGCATTGGTAAATTGTTTGGTAACTGGGATATATATGTATGACTGCACTTTTTTACACAAACTGTCGAAGTTTAGCTCTATTGAAGCCGTCGACGTTAATTTGCTTCTATATTTTGTTTTTGTTGACACATACGTAGAGAAATACTTTTAACTTAAATATACAGTTCAGAACGACATTAAAATGCCTATAACTGTGAGAGAAGCTTTTGGTTATTCCGCAAATTTGCAACTTAAAATTTTGGTGATGTTTTTGATTAAATTTACATTTTAACGTCAAATCTGTGGATATGTTGGTAAGTTGTTCCTTTTCCTTCATTGTCAAGCTTTCTGATTTATACATTCATTCTTGGTTTTCTGCTCTGGGAAGTATTTTTTAGGTGTTAGGTGGTTTTTTTAAATGTTGTTTTATAAGCAGATTTTGTTTTCTTTTCCTGTTTTTTTTACAAATTGAAAAAGGTTCCTTACTGTATAATGTTTAACATTTTCACTAAGAATAAATTCTTTGCATTTCGCTGCATTTAGCTTTGAAAACATTGCACTGATAAATATAAAATTATTTTGCATTACATTATAATAAAAGTTGCAGGAAATTACTAAAAAGACAGGCTGTCCGGCACCGAACTTATTTTTAAGCTTTCCTCTGTGGGACCCTCGTTGGGAAATACGGATTTAGATACTTGTGATCATACAAACTCCACAGAGAACGTGTGAATCTATTTTGTATACATATCTATTTTCATTTTTACTCATTTTTACTCTCGATTCTACTTCTACCACTTTTTATATATATATATATATATATATATATATATATATATATATATATATATATATATAATATATATATATATATATATATATATATATAAAGTGGTAGAAGTAGAATCGATTTTTTCCCCAAAAAATAATTAAATGTAACATTACTAGGGAAACAGAAATAAAACCGATTTCAAGTTACTGACCCCCTCTCCCCATTAATAATGCGTTGACTCTGATGCAAGCTGTTTTCTGGCTGGGTATTGATTCGTAGAATTTTGGTGGATGTCCTTCTGCGAGATTGCTTACCATACACTTTCTAATTGGCTATTCTTGAGGGTCAGAACTTGTTTTGTTGAAAACATATTTGGCGATCAAGATGGCAGGGAATGTTGGAAAAGAACAAAGACAACAGTGAAAAGACATACCGTGCGTGGGATGGTATTATCCTTTTGGAAGGAAGGAACATTTCTACGAAGCGTAGAATCTCATCCTTTCTACATGTATGTCAGGAAGATAACCAATGAGCCAAGGTATCAAATAAAAGGGCATTCCATACCATAATTCCGGTCGCATTGTGTATCAGATGATAATCGGGTGAATATCGTTGGTTATCGAGGCTTATTTCGAAGTTGACTCATCAATGGAAACAATTCAATGTCAGTCCGTGAGATTCTAGGTTGAATGCGCTTTACACCACTTCATCACTTTCCTTTCACTGAGTCGCCTATCGATGGTGATTGCAGCTACTGGTGTCCTAGTTATATTTCAAATCATTGACAAGGACGCATCTCTGGCTGTGAGCATCGATCGGACGACCCCTCGGACCTCGCTGTCAGTTAACCGCTACCTTCTTGACATTCCATACGACCAAGATTGTCAAATGTGGTTGCATTGTTCCTACTCAATTCGAGTGATCTTATCATTTGACAACCCTGCTTCTTTTAGTCAAATTGCGCGTCCTCTCTCAAATGCTGCATCTGCTGATATTGATCACGAATACAACACCAATGCATTGGTATATTCTACGTGAGTCGACGACACCACATTCGTATATAAGTTTAGTACTGAGATGTCCTCTCTATCTTATACACCATCCTAATGTTCCATTGCAAAGTGCTGGAGCTCCATCTGGTCAGTAATTGGTCGCCATAAGTCAATCATTGGCATAATCTATGTAAGGTATATGCATATTCATTTTCTTCGCATTCGAATTATTCTTTCTTGATCTGTCACTTTTTATGCTATAGAGCATGGGTGGGAAGACTTTTCCAGGGTACGGTATACTTTTAATTTTTTCAAGGTGTTGCGGCCCACCCAGCGTTGATGGCGCCCTCAAGGGGGGGGAGGGGTTCACGGGTCCAGACCCTCCCTCATAGCCCTCGATTTTTTTCCCCAATTGATTATAATCCCACGTATAAATAATGTAAAATGTAATTTAGTATTTGTTATCAGTATTTTTTTATTAATTACTATTAATTATTTATTCAGTAATTTATTTTTTGCTCATTTTTGTTCCCGACAATCGACAAAATAAAAAAAAATGTTTGGCTACGTATTGGGGTATGATACGAGAAAGGAAGAACCTCGACCCCCTTGAAAAATTCGTGTGTGCGCCACTGTCCAATGTCTAGGTGTGGTGAGGTAAGGAAAAGTTATTATTATAACTTAATAATTAATACGAAACATGTACTTGCCTACAGAACTAATATAAAAAAAAAACACTTTTAAAACCGCGTTTAAAGCAAAACGTAAGATACACAAACATAATAATAATAGCCACAAATATAATTATATCACATGATGGACATTTATTATGAAACAATTAAAAATATATTAAAAAATGAAACATTTTTATCTAAAGTTAATTTTCGTTGTTATAGTCAGTAGAAGACTCTTAGTCTGCGTACTGTCAGCCAATCTTGAATTTTCCGTATATAATTACTGCTAAAATCTTCAGGTGGTCACCCCAAAATGTTTTGGAGGTCCACCAGTCGATCGTAATCGACGTAATGCTCACCCCGGTTATAGAGTGTACATACATAAATATATATTTATTGCAGTTAAAAGATTTACAAATACACAAAATTTATTTTGTATGATATAAATTCTTAAAAAAATAATAATATAATTCTATTCAATGGTAATTTTTTTACAAGCAAATAAAAAAACAATTTAATACAAGAGAGAAAATTTACTGGTTCACATTATAAGAAAAAGGATTGAAAAATTTAGGTTAAAAAAAATTAATCTTGACTAATTTAGTACATAATAAAACTGATATCTAGTAAATGAAAAGGGTTTATTATGTATTTTTTCTTTTGTTTCATCCGTAACTATTAATACAAATGTATATCAATAGAAACAGAGGCTCTGGGTTGTAGCCAACTACATATAGAAAAAGAAACGAAAATGAATAAATAACCTGGTTGGGGGGAGAATAGCGTCTAATATTTTGTCTGTCATACGGTATAATCTCGATTTTCAATTTATGGTTGAGTAAATGTTCGAGATAAAAATATGTTAGGAATAAAATATATTTTAAGTGATCAGACTCTTCTCTGTAATTCTATATGAATTGTACAACTCGTCAAATTTACATCCAGTACTTCCAACCATTTGATAATTTTTTGAATATCTAATATTTCTGTTTTTTAATAACTTTTTAAAACAAATAAAAAAAATAATAAAAAGATATTAAATAGACTTCCAAATTTTTCACATATATATTTTTTAAAGGGAAATCTTCAAAAAATTTTTACAGCGTTTTTATTTAGAAATTTTTTTTTTATGTTATATTTATTCATGAGACGTAAGATTATATCTTTTTGGAGTAAGTGAATATGAGTTCAAGGCACATGATTTTCTTGGAATTTTATTTGTTAAAAATACATTAAAGAGAGAAATTTTATTGCAAGAAGCTTATCCTACCAAAAAGTATTAAAGCAAATTTCTTGAGCATTTAAACATAGAAACTTCCTAAGTTTAATTATTGCATAAGATTAATTAAGAAGTAAAAGAAGTTAATGTATACTAGATATATAGAACATAACATATCTGTTAAAAAATAAATTCAATAATAAATTTATTTTTGAAAAAAATAAATATAAAAAAGTATATTTATTGCACTTTTTGCAAGTATTAGTTGTAATAATAATATCAATATGAATTTTTACAACTGCTATTTAAGTTTTAACGAAAAAAACAACACCAGAATTATTCTTTTTTTCTGCTTAGAGATCAGAATAGATTTAATGGTTTAGTTTTTCAAATAGGCCAATCTCTCTACTATTAGTTCTCCGTAAACTGGTGGAAAGAATCTTTCCAAAATTAAATGACCATTTAAATAAAAAATCAAATTATTTTTCCCCGGGGAGCATCACGGTTTTTGGGCCCAAAAAGCTCTCCCCACCCATTTTTTTTACTTAGAACAGTATATTACATTAAATCTGGCCACAAAAAGAAAATGTACACCGGTGCAGTATTTCTAGGCATACAAAATGCATTCCACCCCGTCTGGCACACAGGTCTATAAACTAATTCAATACAATGGGCCAACTCCATTAATTATCCTGTGATTAATCCCTACCTTTCAGACAGAACTTTTTTTCTGTCAAAAAATCAATAATACCCTCTCAAATACTAGAAAAATTTCTGCTGGGGTCCCCCAAGGGTCTCTTCTTTCTCCTACGCTCTTCAACATGTATGTCAACGACATTCCCACCACTAACAACATTGAAATTTTCATTTATGCTGACAATACGGTGTGTGGTGTGATACTTTGTTAACACAAAGAACCAACCTTCATCTCACATATGTGTGTGATCACACGATACCTATCACTGCTTGATCTCTGGTTTACCAAGGGGAAATTAGTCATCAACACTTCAAAAATAGAAGCCATATTTTTCGCTAGATACAAAAAAAAAAGCACCAGACATCTGCATTAAAGAGAATAAAATCCCCTGGTCTAATCTAGGAATTGTGTTCTTGATAAAATCATCACTTTCAAATAACATTAAACTTTTATTAGAGAAAAATTTAAATATAAGCCACGCATAACTCTTCAACTTAATTTCCAGAAAATCAAAACTAAGTAAGAGAAACAAAATTATTATCTACTTACTGATTCTAAAACCGATCATGACCTACGCCTCACCTGTTTAGGGGAGATGCACAGCAAATACCTATATTAATTATTTAGAAAGAGCTCAAAACTTAATTGACAGGCAAATTCTTAACACTCACAGATTCATAAGGAATGTAGACTTCAGAGCCGCGAGTAAAATATCCACTATTAGACAAACGATCAGGAGAAATGCTACTAATTTCTTTAATAAAATTGACAACTCTGATGATAAATCGAGAGATCACTAGTATCGAGAAATATACTCCTGATCTCAATTTCCACAGACCCAGATTAATCCTAATTGATCCTGCTTTTCTTTAATCTCTAAATACGTTCTCTTTAACTTATATTCTTCTTTTAATTTTACTTTTAAATTATCTCTATTTACTACTCAATGATTAGTCGAGCTTCTCACCAAACTTAATTTCAAAAATAGCTGACCTCTCTGATCAGCCATTCATAGAAGCTCCACTCGATACCACACAATTCATTTTATCTTTTTACATCTAAATATTTTCTCTTTTTAACTCGAACTCTTTTGCTACAACCGGATTGGTTAGGCATCGCCCCATAAACTCTCATCACAAAAATTTCTCAAAGTCAAGATTTTTTATCAATTTTTTTTCCTTTTTTTTTATTTTTTTAAAAATTTTTTTTAAAAAAAGTAACCCTTTTTATTAATTTAGAAAATTTTTATACTTTTTAAAATTTTTAAAAATAATTTATTAAAAAAGGGGAATTTGAAAGCGTTTTTAATGTCATCTAAAATTTTCATGAAAGGAATGGGGAAAGTTCAAAAAAACTAATGGCTCCCCCCAACTACACCTACTACTACTACTACAACTACAATTCTTCTATTTATATAGTTTGTTTATTATGTCTATTTTCACTTAAAGTATTGAAACAAAGGTTTTAATTATGCTACCAAGGAATTACGCAAATATTCAGAATCAAATATGTAAGCATGCCCGTGCGTATTGGTGGAATTGTGACTGCGGAGGGATATAAGCGTAAGGTGGATTGTCAATTCCGAGTTTCACGGTCTACATATGCCAGAAGATTTCACGAGAAAGGGTTTTACTCCAGAAAATCATTGTTTGCGTTCCTCTCGTACTACTTCACACATGAGAGTGTGTTTAGCGTAGAGCAGGCAGCCTGAATTTTGTACTAGACTTCGGAGGGGACCATGCTTTATACACATGAATCCAGATTCAGTTTGAATACTGATTATCTATATCTGAAGAAAGTCTGGATGATATCATCCTTCCCTCATCAGAGAAAGAAATCATTATGAGACAGTGGCGCATACAAGGGGTTCTGGGGTCCGACCCCCAAAGCCCTTTGATTTTTCCCGATTGGTTATAATTCAAGTATATAACACGTAAAATTTACTAAATATTTGTTGTTGGCTAATGATAAATTTTATTAATTAATGCTAATTATTTATTCCATAATTAGTTTTACTGTGTTTGTTCCTGAAAAATCGACAAAAATCAAAAATAGCATGATAGCCAAGAATGGTGAACTTTCAACCCCGGAACCCCTTGAAAATTCCTGTGTGCGCTACTGTTATGAGGGGAAGGTGTAATAGCGTAGGCAGGCTTGTTGGAAGGCCCTGCAAGTGCTTGACAAAGGCTCCCTGATTATTATGAGATAAGAGGGGAGATCTTACGCGTCCTTACTTTCGACTTTTCTGGGAAGCAGTTGTACTGGGTTCCTGATATTGGACAACAATGATCTTTCACATACGGCTTAGACCAGATCGCTGGTCATCATTGGGCGCTGGGACGCGAAGCGTCCCTCCGTCCCATACCAAGGCCATCTAGAAAAGGACTAGGCCGTGACAGCATTTTGATGACGTCACGAAGTAGTAAGTTTTCTTTACCGCGCATTCGCTCTGTGAGGAATATGTAAAGCTTGAAACATTTATTTCTTTCATGCCATAGGCTAAAAATACCTCTCCGCATTTATATTGATTATTTTTAAATTTTACTGAGAATATTTTCTTCTGATGAAAGTTATGCATTAATACGCTAGAATTTATTTACACATTTTCCCCGGAAAAAAGGGACAAAATCACTCATGAAAGGCTCCCAACAGTATAAGAAAAGTCTTAAGAAAAACTGGCTCAATGTAAAATAATTTCAATCAGATAAAAATAAAAAATAACAAACATTTACTTGCAAAGAAAATTTGAAAAGTGAGCATTAGAGGCATATTAATAAAAATCATGTGAATTTAGAAACATTTTGTTGAGTTCCTTTTTCCTGTAAATGTGACATTTTATGCTCATAGAATCAATGAATCATAACAAAAGAAAAGAATTATAAAAAATGCATGCAAAAATATATTCAAATATAGAAATGACAAACAAAGCTCCTAGATACCGCCAGTAATTATATATAGTAAAAATAGATTCTAGATTATACGTTAAAAATATTCAATTTTCATTCATTCAATATTCAAAAATTTTAAAATAATTTCAATCCAATAAAATAAAAAAGAAAATAGGAAAAGTAAAGTATTTGAGGCATATTATTATAAAAAAAATACATGCAAAAATATATACAAATATAGAAATGACAAACAGTTCTAGATACCACAGTAATTATATAGTAAAAATAGATTCTAGATTATACGTTAAAAATATTCAATTTTCATTCATTCAATATTCAAAAATTTTAAAAATAATTTCAATCCAATAAAATAAAAAGAAAATAGGAAAAGGTAAAGTATTTGGAGGTATATTATTATAAAAAAATACATGCAAAAATATATACAAATATAGAAATGACAAACAGTTCTAGATACCACAGTAATTATATAGTAAAAATAGATTCTAGATTATACGTTAAAAATATTCAATTTTCATTCATTCAATATTCAAAAATTTTAAAATAATTTCAATCCAATAAAATAAAAAAGAAAATAGGAAAAGTATTTGAGGCATATTATTATTAAAAAAAATACATGCAAAAAATATATACAAATATAGAAATGACAAACAGTTCTTTATACCACAGTAATTATATAGTAAAAATAGATTCTAGATTATACGTTAAAAATATTCAATCAAAATAATTCATTCATTCAATATTCAAAAACATAAAATAATTTCAATCCAATAAAATAAAAAAGAAAATAGGAAAAGTAAAGTATTTGAGGCATATTATTACATAAAAATGCATATGACATGAACAGTTTAGACACCATAATAATTACATAGCAAATATAGGATGTTAAAAATATATATACATTAGTAAATACACTTACCTATAAATAATCAGAAAAAAAAACTTTTCATGGAATATATCATTAATGAGGCAACGTACTGATTAGTTTCAAATTTTGAATAATTTGCATTTGTGATGATATTATTTAAGCTATTAACTACATTATTTTTATGCATATGCATTAAAATTCAATATTATGCTATGGTAAAAATATCTAAAAATCAAACAAAAGTTTTGAAACTAAAAAAATAACATTTTACATACTTTGAATGCTAAAATCTTTATGAAAATAATTTAAAAGAATATCGTAAATAAATAAATAATTTTTCTTCATATAATAGTTATATGAACAATTACACACGTTCATAAAATGTATGTAGTATAAAAAAATTACAAGGATATACATGCACAATGAATAAAATACGATTTGTAATTGAATATTTAAATAAATAAAACAGAAAAATATAAAAAGCAAACATTAATTTAATTGGCCTTAAATTTCTTCATTTTTCGGTTATCCTTCACGGTTAAAATTTCTTCACTGCGCTTTTTTGAATAATTATTTAAGCATATGTTCCCAAAATGTAACGAATACTTTTAAAATATGAAAATGCAGGAATGTTACAATTTAATAAGGTGAATGAAACGAATGCAAGACATTCCACAACCTCGTGTAATTCCAGATACGCTTCTGTTATGCTTAAAGCAAGATAATTGGCAATCAACTTAAGAAACTTCGATTCGCCTGAATGTTTCGATATTAACAAATTAAAATGAAATATTGCGTTGAAATGACTTTCATAACAATATCTGTGGGCATTTTAACCCTCCTCTATCCAGAAGTCTCAAATATTTTGTCCCTTCGATATTTTCCGAGGCGAAATTAATCTGCTTATTTTCCAAACAAATGTATGCTTGCAATCAGAGCATTCGAATTTTATATTATGCACACAATATCCCGCTATATACATTAAAGCTTGATACTCTTCTATTGAAATATCATCTGGTTTATTTCTAATATTTAATATTTCGTTGAAATCTGCAATATCTACTTTAACATGAAATATCTCACCTGAATGATTTGAAATTAAATTTTTTAGTGAGATAGCACTACATGGTCCGAGTGCAAAGTTAACACACTTTAATGCGCAACTTTTTCAGCTTGCAAAATTTCCTGCACAGTGACATGATAATTCCGCCCTTGCGAGACATTTGTCTGTATTGCCCAAATCTGGCTTCTAAATTATCAGTTTGGAACTTTCCAGTTAAAACATATTTGAAATTTGCCTCGGTCAAAAAGATACTTTATTAGTTCTGGGATGGTATTTACCGTATGCCCCAAAGCAAAAAAAATGTTTCCTCGCTTAAACAGCCTTCTCGTTTATTTCCTTTTGTTTTAAATTTTTCCAGCAGTCCGTAGCCACTCGAACAAATTTTGAAAAAGAAAGTGAATCTATCATCATCCATTGATGAAAAGGAACAATTGATTTTCAATTTAAGATTTTGACCCTTAGTTGACTTTTAATATTCATTATTTGCCAGAAATCTAAAAATATGTTTGATGCAATATTGCAGTGTCCCTAAACATTTCTGGTAGCCTAATTTATCTTTTTAATATATTATGCAGTCACATTGCTTTCTTCAAAATTTTTAAACTACCCTTAACATTTTGTTTCTCAAAATTTGTTGGTTTTTAAAGCTTTTAAACATAATTTAGAGCCAATTTAACAATAATGTTCATTTCTTCGTTATAAATTTTAAATAATGATGAAAAAAGATGCTTTTCGGATTTGAGAAAATTCTGAAGGATCAGGATATATTAAAGAAGAATCAGCATCTTTCTGATTTAACCAATTATTTCGTATAGATTTGATAAGATGTACTGAATCAAAATAAGATGTAATTTTTTGCATTATTAGCTGGATTCTTAAATAACACTCTTTTATGGTACCATTACACAATTTAGAAAAACAATTTCTATTTACTCTGTTATTATCACTTACAATGCAAACAACTGAAAACCTACTTTTCCATTAGTGACAAAATTTCTAAAAGTCATAGAATGCAAGTCTTCAGCATTCATGTTCTTTTTACAGGATTCAGTGATACTATTTCTTTTATTTTTTACCAATAAAGAAGCATATAGAAACATTTAACCGTAGTAGCTGCTTCTCCTTTCTCAGTAAATCCAATTATTTTATTACATTTATATGTAATCGCTGATTTGATGAAAATTTCATCAATTTGTAATATTACCCATTTCTCATGGTCTTTTCAGTTCTTTACACCTAACACCTCGTAGATAATTTTCATTAGCCTTAGCACAAACCTGAGTAACATTTAATCCAGGATGTAACTCTCTGTAATTGTCTCACACTTGGAAGAAGAATTATACTCTTTATCTCTTACATAGGAATAACATGTGGTAGATTTAATGTACATGCAGAAAGAAAAAACCATTAAATTACTGCTATACTTACGGCTATGTTTATTCAAATTTAATAATTTCATTTGCTCTAAATAAAATTTGCTGCCTCGAAGTTTTCAGCATTACAGTTTTCAATATACTTTTCCCATGATTGAATAGCCATAACATGATGAGGAACAGAATTAATGGAAGAGATTTCTTCAAAGATATTTACTGTATTAAGAATATTTAACAATTCGCTGAAATATGTTAACCTAGGAGGATTATTAAGAATTTTTCCAACAGAAGGTATATTTAATTCACGATTACATAAATAAAACAATAGAGAGATCTGTATTTATTTTCAGGATTTTAAAAAATGGAAGGACAATTTTCGCAATTCATAAAAAAAGAAATGTTATGCAACTTTCACAATCATGTTTTAGAACATTGTTTTTAGATAAGAAATCAGATATGATTTTCTCGCATTAGCAGATTTCTTTTAAAACATTCAAAACTGGTAATTTCTGTCTTTTTCTTAATGAAATTAGTAAACAGTTGTTCGGGGTTCCAATTGTTTCATTTTTTCCTTTCGTTGAATTGTCACTGAGCGTTCTTTAATTTTTTCATTCAAGTAGGATGGATTAAATCAGGGAAATGCAAGGATATGCATTCTGATAATTTTGATACACTCTAGGTATTTCTACAACAATACCAGTCTTGTCTGTAATTTTATCTTTTTCACAATGAAAGATTCAGGGAAATGTTTAATGCACACTACACTATTGTTAGTATTTTAAAACTCCTAGAATTTTCCTTTTCCAAGTTTGTAACAACTGTTCATCTTTTTGGAAACGAAACACAGAACGTACGGTTGCTGCCCCGGTTTATTAGAGGAACAATTTGGTACACAACAGTAACGAGGCATTATTATGAAATGTGTACAGTTTAGGTTAAGTTATTAATAATATTTTTCTTTCAGTTAATTAAGATTTACTAGAATAAACAAAACACTAATTTCTCTTATAAAACAAAATATCTTTTTTACAAATAATCAAGGATGTTACATATATGCGTCAGTTTATTATATCGTGTTCTCAAGACTCAAAAGAATGCAAAAATTCAATGATAAGAATAATACAAATATCGTACCTCTTTTCGGTGGTTTAATAAAGAAATCCTGATTAATCCTTTTGCAGAAAATCCACGCAGTCAATTTATCCTGAATAATGAATATAATTACACGTGGATATCCTATCAACATTGTCAGCATACAAGATGGAAGTGGGAATGTAATCGGTTCTCCGCCAAATTCGTTCCCTCCCTTTAGTCACGTGACCAGTTTCAAGTCAGTCCAGAAGTGTCAGGGCTTTCTCTTCTTCTAGATAGCTTTTGCCCATACTTGGTGTATTGGGCTCTGGGATGTTGGCTGAGAGGCCTTTGGCTGACTGCAAGCCCTTCCATTGGTGTCTGGACGGGAAGGTAGGCGGGTTAACTTGAGGGTATGGAGTGGTAGAGAGGGCAATAAATCATGGAACTGGGAATTCGGTTGCAGTGATCAAAACACTCTTCTCGTTGCACTGGAGTCGGATAAGATTAAACTATTGAGTCGGAAGCCTGAGTGGGTCGCATGGAAATTAAAATAATAAAAATAAAAACAATTATTATTGAGGGGCTCGGGAAACGACCGAGAACCATTATTAAGGAGGATTATAAGAGTCCGGTAAAGCACCTTCTGGGCCTTTTCTTATTGTGATTTGGATCGTAGTTCTCTTAGATTTATTATATTTACATTATTAATATTAGGTAGGTTATTGAAGAAATTTTTTGCAAGTTTTTGAATATAAGATTTTAAAAAGTTAAAAAGTTTAAGAGAATTATAAATATTTTATTGCGAGTATATATACAAAGTATGGCTGATTGATCTAATTAATGAATTTTGAGCACAATCTAGAATTTTAATAGAAGAATTAGCTGCATATCCCCACACAGGACTTCCGTAAGTTAATATGGGCCGCAAGACGGCTGTACGGCTTAGACCAGTGCTCCGCAACCTTTTTATCGCTGCGGACCGGTCAACGTTTGATAATTTTACCGCGACCCGCTGAGATTCGGACACGTGGATTGTTTATATTTTAGATTGTTTTGGTTTAACAATTTTGATTTAGTTACATTTAAATATGCCTTCAGAATAAAATATGGTTACACCAAAAATGAATAAAAGTGATTTAACGTGGAATATAAAGCGATTTCTGTGGAAAGTTGCGCAAATCCGAGAGAAATGCACCACTTTGAATAAAAGGGCAATGTTCTTTAGGCGGCCCGGCACCATTTGATCCACGGACCGGGGGTTGCGGATCACTGGCTTAGACGGCCAATGATTACTTCGAAAGAGAGTGTATTCGCCGCTTTGATTGATCAGCCAGTTTTCTTGACATTAGCCCCTTGGAACATTCCTGGGATGCTTTTGGGAGAGCAATTGGATCTCCATCCCTCTCTTTGGGAGTAAGTTCATTCCCCGATAAAAACCACATTCTTCTGCAGGTGTGAGCGATCGCGCCGTATAGCGCGCGCTTCTGCAGATTCTTCAACTGCCTCCTGTCTAATATACCGTCAAGCTGTGTGATGCTTCTGGTTGTTAGAAGGAATCCTACTCTGTATTTTAGGCCCATTTTCTGATATCACAATGTTGATTCTAAACATTCGTGCACTAGGAGTTACACTCATAATGACTTTTAAATCAGTCTCTTTCTCTGTTAAAAAAGTACATTCAAACCAAATATCCTCAAAATGCATCCATTATCCAGAAAACGCACCTACGCACACGCACTACTTAATTAACATTTACTTATAATTCTCCTCATATACGAGTATTTTTTATCTAAATCATAGATACGAATGCCCAATTTCAAATTAAAACTTATATTTTGACAAATTTATTCGTGATTCCTCATCAAAGGATCAGAGCTCGAATTTGGGACTGATTTATTCCCGATTACTGAGGTAGAAATGAGGTCACATTACACGTAAAGCTTTTTACCGAAAGAAGTTGAAACTTTTTCCTAAAACACTTAAATAATTTCTGTAAGTAACTAATAATATTTTTTTCCACCTAAATGTGTGACTATATTATTTTTTCGTTGCATCTTTCCCTGTTTTTCCTTATACTTCAAAAAAAAAAAAAAAAAAACCCGCAAATGGGATAATTTCTTTTTTGCTTGCTTGGTACTTGAGCTGATAGGATGTTGAATTCTGTGTTCTGATCTTAAAATTACTTAAATAAGCGATGATTTGATTAATATTTAGAACTTTCAATCACACCACAACTACAAACACAAAATATATAAATATCTCTTTACATGATATATACACATGCAATTATTCCGAAATCTTGCTTGAGGTAGTTTTGTGTCAAAGGAGCTTTTAGTATTTATCACTATTTTCGTCTTTGTATACTCTGTAACTCGTAAGGAAGCTTTGTGTGAAATTTGTAAAATATAAATATAATAAGGCATAAGTTCTTTATTTTAAAATTTTCAAACTGGGAAGAATAACTTTAGATTTACAATATAGATAAATGAAAAAAAAAGTGTTATAAAATTCGGAAAACATATTCAAATTTATTAAAACTTTAAAACATGTTTCGAAATTTTCACAACTGCACTATATTTGTTAATAGATTTAAATCTAAATCACTACTGCTTTGTACAATGAAAAGGAGCAATAAAAAAGCTTTTAAAGGAACAAAAATAGAAATTTTGCCTTTTTGTCCATCAAGTTTGATTCTCTCCACGTGATATCGACCCGATGACGTCACATCGACAACAATTTGGCGGTTTCGTGAAAAGACGATTTTCCTCGTATTCTCCCTCATTGGTCAACACAACAGCACCTGCCGGTGAAGGGAACAATACAATATTCGGCTGAAAAATCGTTTGCTATTTTTCGTGGTAATTTTCCAATTTAACCTTTCTGGTTGTAAAAGCTACAATGGAAAACTTTTTGTTTCTTGTAGCAAAAAAGCAGTAATATTTCAGGTAAGAATAATTTATATCCCTATTCAATATTTTTTCTTTGTTTCTTTATTCCTCTTAGATCTCTTTTTTATCTCTTGTATTTCTTTCCTTTTTTCTCGCACTTACCTCTTTTTTCTCTTCTGAATGAATGATAAATACGTAAACTTACGTAAGACCAGTATCTTTTGATATAAAAGTAAATGAAATTAATCTCCAGATCCCACACACATTTTATTTTCTCTTATTTTCGGATATATAAATGACGTTATATTCCGGAAAAAAGACGTTTTTAGGAGAGTTGAAATTGTTCATTTATTGAAGACGAGTTTAATTATAATTTTTATTTCTGATAATGAATTTCTTATTCAAGAATAATAAATTTTTTTCTTGCCAGTATTTAACATTTCTAATACGATTTCTAATATTTCGAATTATTAGAAAAAATATAATTTAATGACAGAATTTAAACAAAAAACTGTTTGTGGCAATAATTTAAAACACTCATTATTTTTATTTTAAGCAGTTTCTTAATTGAATAACCATTCAAATAAAGTTTCTGTAAGTTTTTGTAATTTATATTTTCTGTCAATACTATAGTCTGTCAATATGATTAAAGTCTATTAAATTCCAATCCTAGTAATACACGATTAAAGTTTATGAAGTATAACTTCAGCTTTAATTTCTTTAGTAGAGCCAGAATTATTAAAGTCAGAATGCTCAAGACATAAATTAGTAAGGAAGTTTTATTAAGTCGCTCTTTAAAGCAACACGATAGCTATTGAGATGGACTTCGTAATTTTGATCCAGGGTTAAGTGACGAGGATGACACCTGAACTGGCACCCCACTTTTCTTACCTTCATGCAAAACTAACGGGAGTATTTTGAACTATTATAGATTAACGTGCGTCAGCCCCTCTTCACAATGGGTCTTCAGTAACATCAGGACCTGAACCTGCGACTAGAGAAAAACCAGTCCCGAGTTCGTGACCAAAACCACTAGGTTACCATGGCCTCAAAAAGACAAAAAAATTAAATCTATTTAACATTTATTTACAAACTGTCAGCTTAAAAGAATTGAAATAAGTAGCCTTAAATTTTTTTAGGAAACAGTAGAGCAGGAGAAAAAAAAGAATAATCTTCAAATTTCAACTTTACAAGCAAGGTTGTAGGTTAAATTTACTTCAATTTTCATAGTGTAGTTCAGAATATCGGAAAATCTTTTCGATTTCCGTTAGAGGACACCGTTATAAATTAAACTAGAGAATGCTGTTCACTTCCATTTTTTGTAGATTTGCATAACCAACTTCAGAAAATGAACGTGAGTTCGTCAGAAGAAGTAGAATCGATAAAACAAAATAAAATCGTGCTAAACGAATGAAGAAACATATAAGAGGACCATATGAATTTTTGAATTACGCGTTTGAATTATAATTTATTATAATATTTTTAATATGGGATTATTCTACCTTTGTTACAATTTTTATTAATTCTGATAGAATTAAAATGTCAAATAATTCATTCAACTAATAATATATTTTTTGTGCAAATTGTTTTAAAAGCTTTTATTCTAGCTTTTTTTCGAAATTGAATCTTTAATCTAACTAATTAAAATCAAAGCGGAATTATTTGGTTAGCAGAGTTTGTACCGCATTTATAAAAAGCACTGCAATTTTTAACAGTTAAAATACTAGTTTCTAAAAGATGATGCAAATATATTGTGTGTGTGTGCTATACGGAAGAAAAATTTTGAGAGTACATTGACTTGCGTTAAAAAAAATAAAAATAAAATGTTTTACAAGAGATATTGACGAGTCATTCAGATGCAGAATATATAATCTACAAACCAAATAAAAAGTTTTCATTCATACTTGCTTGCTTTTTCTTTCTTAAATAAAGCTGTTGTGGCAACTATTCAGCTCTAACTTTCTTACTGAAAAATCAATAACTATTTTCACTTCCTTGTATGTTTCTTTTTAAATAGAGTATTTACTGGAATAAATATATGTGGTGTGTAAATTTATTCGAACACTATAACGGTGAGTGGGAATTCTAATCTATACTAACAAAAAGGAAGAGTATGTGTGTGTATGGATGTCGTACTACACATAAAGACTAAAAGCCTATGTATATGAAATTTGATGCGCTGAAACTATAGATGATCTTGTGAACCTCGAAGCTGTTGTTTGGAAGTTCGCTTTAGAGTCTTAAAAAATCCAATGTTGAAGCTATTTTTGATATATTTTTCGGCCTAGATCTTGAACAAAACATCGTTGGATTGCGATTCTTCCATCATCTGAAATATTCAGGTTTTCTTTCTAACAGGTTTTTTTCAAAAAATAACCATATTTTTTGTATATCGGAGACTTTCATATTTTAGCTTATGTGTTCTATCGGGGATTAAAATAAATTGAAAATAATATTAATAAGATTCCACAAAACACATCTAAAATGTATTGAATTGTCATCTTGTTGATAAACTGTCTAAACTTTTTCAGGAATATTTTTAAGTATTTAATATAGAATGCTTAAAAAAGAAAGTTTTCATTGAAATATGTTCAGACTTTCTTATAATAGCTTTGTTTTGCTTTGAAGGTTTTAGTTACTAAGGCGTCGACCTTTAATTAAATAGTATTCTTAATATGATAATTTATAACGCACTTCCAGAGAGAAAAGTGTTGATCTCTGTTCAGTTCCAGTAAAAAGGTATGCGTTATTACTTACATTATACATTTTTAGAGTTAAACTTCTTTCATCCTGCCGAAAAATAATTTACAAAATTATATCGAAATAATTAACTTCTTTATGAAATTCTCAAGAATTTAGTCTCGCTTTTTTAACATCCGAATGCATAGTGAAAAAACATATTTGAAATCATACAATAGAACAAACTTAATATTTTAAATTTTAAATTTTTAACAGAATTAATCTAGCTTAGGAATAAAAACATTTCAGTCCAGAAAAACGTCGTGAATGTTTATTTAAATAAAGTTATTTTAATTCAATATTCTATAGATACATAAATTTGTATCTTATATAAAAGAGCTGAACTGAACGAATAGAACGAGCTTTAATTATTTTTTGAGGACTATTCCTAAACTAGTTCTTCAACATTTTTAGTAAAAGAACCAGTTTGGAATAATTCTATATTTAGTTCCATTTATGAAAATACACCTGTAAAAATACTTTTCTCTAAATTTCTTTGATAAGATATTAAAAAGTTTGAAGCATAAATTTGAGATATTTACTTAAAAATGTATTAATTTTTTATTCTAATAGAGTTGTGTTGTAATAGTAATTATTTTAAACCATTTAATTAAAAATTTAAAAACATTTATATCAGTTCGGAAGTGAAAGAATAGTTTTGAGTATATTTTAGAAGGCACTTAAGTAAAAGCACAAGTATACATTAGAAAAGTTGCACTACTGTAATTTAATTCTCTTTAGTGAGAAGATTATGCCAAATCTAATTTGAAAACTGTTTCTGTTCGACAGATTTTAGGGAATTCAATTCACACGTTATGAACTCTTTTATTAAAATAATTTCTTTACTGGATTTCACAATTTAAAAGGTAAAACAAAAGAAAACAAACAGAAAAGTTTTACAGGAAAGTTAAAATATACGAGTTGTAGCTGAAATTGGTAAAGGTACATACTATCTTAAACCTAAATCGATGTACTCCAAATTCATTTAACGAAAGAACCCCAACAGCAGAGTTGGGGATATAGGAGAAGTAACATAATTCTAAAACATCTATCTCTCATTTTGACGACGTTCCAAGCCGAGATTATAATGCAATTCACTTCAGCTCTTGCATATTTATATAAATTATTTCGGGAAATGTACATAGGTTCGATAGAAGAATCCATAAAATATAATAAAATCATCAATAAAATACAAAACTAAAAAAAGAGCATTTTTTTTAAAAAAATGCATTGCAGATTTTATTTAGGGAAAAAAAATCGAAATATAATTGTTTTTTTGCTGTGTATAGTGATAAAATTCAATCACATATTTTTCCATAATAATAAGCGCTGAAAGACAAAATCACGTTTTTTAGAAACAATCAGTGTCATCCCATTAAAATACAACCCGGCAAGGTATTTTGTCAAAGTGCTCTTCTCCAAAAACCCATTGAACTTTTTCTAGAGTGCCTAATCGAAATGTTGGTAACGAAAGTGAGGATCATCTCACTAACCTGGTTTCTCCTTGATCAAATATATTGGTCTGCGCGACTATCAGAGCATATCAGCTATTAACTCCAGGAACCCGGAAATATAATCGGTTCAGTATTTTTGGAAGGAATCCCCAAGAGGGAACCTACCGCATCCAAAATAAAAAGAGAAATTCAATTACGTTGATGAGGAGTGGTGTTCAACGAATGATTGTTGTGGAGTGAAACCAATAATTAATCATTCATACTCGGTTTTTCCTTTGTCGTAAGAATGGAATTTAAAGCATTGTTTGTATAATTAATTTTGATCAAAGTGGCAAAAATGTGTTAACAGGGTTAACGTTTGAAATAAAATTTTAAAGAAGTATTATTTAACTTGTAATGATATTTTTATATTTAATAATAATCTGTCATCGATTTTGAATTTAGAATTAGCGACAAAAATTGGATTTTCTCAAAGAGTTGACAAATTTAACAATTTTTGAGGAGAAAGAGAAGATTGTGAGATTTACTTGTGAGGGGTTCATTTTCTATTAGTTCTATTTCTTCTTAGAAAGTGCATATTTATCTTCTAAAGTTTATTTATGGAAAACATACTAGGAGTTGGTCTGAATTACATTTCCTTTGACATAATGGCTTTTATTGGCAAAAGTAGATATTGATACTTTGAATTGTTTTACTTCATACAGATGAATATCATCAAAATCCACCAATGACCGCAGTAGCCAAACGGTCATGGTAGTGAACTCGTGTTCGTCTGTGTTGTGGGTTAGATTCAAAGTGGCACTGAAGATCTACGACGTTGAAGGGTTGATGCACGTTAAATCTATCAAATTCGAAGTCCTCTTGTCGGGTGTGGTGTGGAAGTATGGAGAGGGGTGCCAGTTAAGACATCTTCCTTGTCTTTTGACCGTGGTTCAAAATTATGAAGTCCTTCATCAACGTTTCTTGTGTTGCTTCATAGTGCCATGTATAAATTAAAACTCATATTGCATCAAGATGACTTAATTTAAAATGCGAAGATTTGAGACTCAGGATAATTTCTAGCTTCGTAAATTATTTAGGTGTAACCAAACTAAATTTTCTCTTTAATGCACTTATTTTGTTATTATGTTTAAGGTTAAACTTACTTATATTTTGTTTAATTTGATACTTTAAAATTTATTAGCGCAGTATAGATTCAGAAATTCATTATAATTATGGTTTTTTCCCTTCATTTTACCACAGATATCCCTATATCTGCGTAGAGTGTAAAATTTTTATTTTTGAATTCAGAGAGTTGTTTGAAAGGAAAACTTATTTCATTTCCTGATTTCTCTAGCACTTCATCAGAAATATATCTTTAAATATATGTTTCAGCAGCTATATTGTGTCTCTAAGAATATAAATTTTGCAAATGATTATACACATTATTTTTTTATTTGACTTCTCCATGTATATCAGAAAACATGTACAATCAATTTTCATAAATTTTTATTGCAGTAATTACTACGAGATTGAAATCAATATATGAATCGATTTCTCCTATTCATTTCATGTTTATGAATAACCTTACTGTATTGCGATAGTCAGATATTGATTTCAAATCATAAATATATAATTAACAATTTTGCTATTCTCTCTGAGGCTTTGTGAAATGAAAATGACAAAATACGCTGACACATAATTTGCTCCAAATAGAAAAGTACGGAAAAAACTTTTTTTGGGGCGTTACACTTTTTAGTATAATTTCATTTATTGAGTGGCTCTTCTTATTGTAGTTTTCGAAATAAGCTGTGTTGGTATTTTCGTTAAAATCATTACATTTTATTTAATTTCTTTTTATTGTTAAAAAATATTACATGAAATTAATATTTTCAGTTAAAAATCAGATTTGAGTAAAAGGTAAACTTCTTTTACTTCCTGATTTTTAACACTTTGTCAGAAATCATATCCTTTAGCAATAATGTATCCCTAAGTGTTTAAATTTTACATAGCCTTAAAAATAGTTTTTACTTTCTATTTTAAAGAAATATTTTACCCACATATGTGTACGCAAATGTGTAAAAGGAACTTACTGGAAATATCAATTTCTGAGAAAGATCTTCTGATTATATTAATGTTCTCTTCTGGTTTATATTATACCTCTCAAATCTCGATAATTGTATAAATTTGATATAAAGCAAATCAAATCTAAGAACAAATAAAAGAAAAGCTTTTATTTGCCAAACTTTTTTCACTTTAACATTAAAAATAATTCGATATAATTGTTTTAAAAATCTTATCACAAACTTTCGGATTTTTAAAATTTTTTATGAAAAAGAGGAAAAAATGTATGAAATAATGTTATCTTTTCACATTTTTTGGAACCTTTTTATTGTAAAAATAAACTTGTTTACTTGTAGATGACTACTATCAAATCTTCCCGTAACTGTTCCTATAATCTGAAACACTCTAAATTTGTGGAACGGCACAGTGAGAGATCTAACTCCACAGTCCCATTTCAACCCTCCTCCATTTTCTTAGTGATTAAACCTTGAGTTAGGTTATACAGATGTCGTCTATAGAATTGCTGTTGGACATAGTACATTGAGGTTGAGATTCGACGTCGTTTAAATTAACGTATAACGTGCAATAGCTTTAACAGAAACACTGAAAGTACTTTTCTACCGTGCTTTCTATTCATCAGACGTACGATTTGTATGCCATGCTGCAGTGGCAAAACGGAGAACATTTGGGCCCCTGCAAAGTCAGTTTTTGGGTCCCCAAGTTGGATTTTACAAAAAGTAGGCACTTGGTGCAGTCAGGCTAAGCCTTCCCCCCCACGATGCGGGGGTGTACGTTACACCACTGCCATGCTACATACATATGCCCTACCATACTTAACTCTAGTTGCTCTCTTGATTTCTCTTTCAGTCCGTTCTGATAGCTCATTCCCCTGATATGCTAATTGCTTAGCTTCTGCCCTCATATTTGCTTCTGAATATGTTACAAATAATATTTTGTACTTTCGTATATATATGTATATATATATATATAATGTATATTACTCTCAATTTTATGATTCCTTTGTATTTTATTTAGATGGTAACCAATGCATCAAATGTAAAAGCATTTACTCCATCTTTGGCCGAACGAAGTTGAAGGGAATTGTGAGAAAACTCGAAACTTACTTGAAAATGATATCAGCTGTATCAGGGCATTATGGTCTTTTCGAGGCTATTCGTTACAAGAGACATCGACAAGCTATGCTTTTGGCTGAAGCGGGAATTGATGTTGATTGTCGAAATGAAAGAGGGCAGACTCCACTCATCTACACTGTAGTAGCTGTAGATGACTGTAGTCGAAGTGGAACAAAATTAGTGAAGCTATTCTTAGAGGCCGGTGCTGATCCAAACGCTGCCGACTGGAAAGGGTTAACGGCTTTAATGCATGCTTCAATTCTTGGACAAGCCGAAACAGTCAAGCCTTTGTTAGAATGCGTAAGTATGCCATTATAAAAATTGATGTAAGATATCAGCTTAAAATACAGTTACACATTGTTATTTTTATTACTTTTTCATGTTAATTGATACAGAATTTTTAGTTATGATCTCTGACAGAATATGATTGTTTAAAATGAAAGCATTACAGGAAAGTTATTTTTCAAACTTCAGGGTAATAAACTTACAAAAATAAATTAATAAATAAAAAATCGCATGTTAAATTATTGAGCTCTGCTTCAGCATTAATTTTAATATTAAATATAATTTAAATAATAACTTATAAAAAAATTACATTATTCTGAATGAACTTTGGAAGTAATTACATTTTAACACAATATATAAAAATAAAAATAAATATATATATATATACCTATATCCTTTAAGATAATGTATGTGAGACAGTGGCGCACACAGGAATTTTTCAAGGGGTGGGGGAGGTTTTCAGGGTCGAAAGTCCACCATTTTTGTATCATGCTCCAATACGCCACCCGACATTTTCTTTTGATTTTGTCAATTTTCAAGAACAAAAAAAAAGCAAAAAATTAATTATTGAACAAATAACTAGTATTAATTAATAAAATTAATTATTAATAACAAATAACTACGTTTCATTTACTATATACATAGGATTATAATCAATTGAATAAAAATTCAGGGGCAATGAGGAAGGGGTCCGGACTCGGTGTGTGCGCCACTGACGTGAGAATATAATTGTTAAAAAGGAAATAATATTTCCAATGTAAAATGCATTTCCAATCTTAAATTAGGAATCGTATAGCACAGTGACTATAAAGTACTTTTCTTAATGTATGCTCCCTCAGTCATTTTTTGTGACCTGGTTAAAACTTTGAAGATGGGACGAAGCTCAAATTATGATTGATTCATAGCTTTGGAATTACGTTAAATTTGAATTAAAAAATTTTAAACATAGTTTTTTAAGCTGTAGGAAATGACTAAAATTTGGTATTGAATTATTTTATTTTACATTAGTGTTTTAAAGTAAAAATTCGTCGAAAGCTTCGATTTTTGGTTACATTTTTTTAATAATGTGTATTTTATTTTGTTTTCATTTATACACTTGTTATGACATAAGTAAAGGAAAAATCTCAAAAATATCGATAATTTGCCGAAATATAAGTCTTTGAAATTTAAATGTATTAGTAAGTAAAAGGAATTGAACGATATTACATTATGCAAAATAGTGGTAATGCAGTCGGATTGCTTCATTTGCGAGGAGCATAAAAATGGAGCAAGGCGTCAATTGTCACTACGTGTCTGAGATTAGAAATCTGGCATAGCGAAATTGTAATAATGGTCTTCAGGCATCACATTTGACCAGAGAATTGCGATCTCGAGCTATTGGGAGACTAGAATCAAAACAAAGTCAAATAGAAGTGGCTAGATGTGTGGCTGAATGTGAGTCTGTTTGTGATTTGTAGATTTTGGTAACAATTTCTAACCACGGATTCAGCATCCAGACGGTTCAGCGAAGGACGGCAACACGTTACCACGAGTGCCGATGACCGATATTTGTCATTATGCACACGAAGGAATATAACCACAACTTCGGCTGAACTCAGATCCTCCCTCGCTGCAAGCTCCGGAAGGTTGGTATCAAAGTCATCCATGCGTCGAAGGCTTCACGAAAGTGGTCTTTATGAGAGGCGACCAACCATTTTCGTCCCGCTCATGTGATGCCTTAGACGGGAACGTTTGCATTAGGAATGCCAACCTGTCCACTGGATGTGTGATCAATGGAGAATTGTTCTCTTTACGGATGAACTTAGGTTTTGCCTCGAAAGTGATAGTAGGCGTATTTTCGTTTGGAAAAGAACCTGAAACTCTCTCATTTTCATCCATGAGACATCCATGAAAGAGATGCATACGGATCAGGCAGTGTCTGTGTTTGGGGTGGTATCCTTTTGTGTGGACGAGCCTCCTTGTCTTTTCCTGTGGAAATGTTAATGCTCACGCCTATAGAGACGATATCCTGGATGCTTATGTGCATCCTTATTCCGGGGCAATAGGTGATGCTTTCGTGCTACAGGATGACAATGTGAGACCACACAGAGTTCGCATCGTGAATTTTTATCTTGAGCAGCAGACAATTCAGTGCATGCAGTGGCTAGCTTGATCACCGAACTTTAACCCTATCTGGCATCATTGGGAATCTCTAGGATGACGCTTAGCTGCTCTCAATTCCCCCTCCCAGGACCATAGCCACGCTTTCAAATGTCTTGGAAGAGCAATGACTCGCACTTCCTACGGAATTAATAGACCGCATAATTGAGAGCATCACTCATCCCTGCATGTGCGGTATTGCTTCTCGAGGAATCATACCCCATATTAAAGGAACTTTTTCTATACCAAACTGACACATCCGATTTGTTCATTGTTTACATATACTAATATCTACAACACCATAACTGTCTGGTGTTTTCTTTGTGTGTGCTATTTTATACCTTCCTATGTGTTGTATAACGTGTTTAAGTTTCATTAAATTCTACCCCTAACTTTTTGAGTTAAAGCCATTTTTGTGATTTTTCCTTAATGTATGATAATCAGTGTATTTTATTCATACTTTTGAAGGTTCAACAAATTTATATGATAATAAACTTTTTTATAAACACATAAATTTGGAATGTATTTTTGTACTTGATATATATAACTTAAATGCACGCAGAAAATGTTCAATAGTTTTGAAAAAAAAAAGTTTCTGTTATTTGGAGAATAATAATACAGGAAATGTCAAAAAATATCAATACTTCTTAACAAATCGATTACATTGTTAGAATATTTATTTATTTTTTTAAATTTTGTGTATATACTTTACATTAGGCAATATTAACACACGCGATGTCATCGACCTTCAAGACTGCATTCAGTTATACTTTTTATTCGATACTATCGATTACAGTTGTTCCAGTTATATTTTGCTTATTTTAGGGATAACTTTCGACGATAGAAATCAATTGTAAGAGAAAACTATTTAAAATTTAGGAATTGTTTTGATAAATCACTGTAAAGAAATGAAATATACTATTTTATCAGAATATTTTCTTAAAAAAAATCTACTGATTTATTCTCTCTGTTTTCTATTATACACTATTCCATTATTTATTATATGTTTTCCATCTTGGAAGGATTTATATTTATCACACAGCATTAAAACCATTACTCAGTTGATAGTAGGGTAACTGACAATTTTAAGGATACGAAGTAGAAAAAATAGCTCTCTATAAGTCAAAATAAGTAATACATTATTTTACCACTTGCTTTAAAATACATTCATTTTTATATGTAATTGTTTCCTGATCAACATATTTTATGCTAAAAAGGAGAAAAAGGAACATGGAGTTATAATGAAAGCTTATTATTCATGAAAAAAATGTTGAGTAGTTGTTTTCAAAAGAAACAAAACAAATTAAAAATATTTATATTGTTTCTCTTACACAAATTAAAGTTTATTTTTACTATGGTAAGAAAACTAGGGGGGAGGAATCCCTGTCCGCCTTAAGGCTGACCAACCATCATTATTGTACAAATCATACAATAATGGTGGCTGTGCAAATTATACAATAATGGTTATATATGTTCACACTCATTGCTCTAATTGTGAAACTGTAATTTATAAGTATTATGTAGTTCTATTTTTTTCAATGTATTGTAAGCAAGAAAAAAAATAAATAAATTTCTTCATCTCCGCATTTTAATTTGTACAGTTTAATGCCACTTCAAAAACAATGTACCTAATCGCCTTTTCCTCTATATTGCATTGAATTTTTTTATTCCGTCTTTGGTTCTGCACCTTTAAACGGCCACATACAATTCTTCATGAGTAACTATTGTTTCCTTCGATGCTACGCATAAACCGACTTTTTCAAAACTCTGCTCCCGTTATTTATTATTAGCCATAGAAAAGGCTAATACTAAATTACCTTTACAGTACCTTTCAGTACGAATGACGTATCCAAGTCCCCTCCAGTGTCCAGTGTGATCCTTGGTATATATGCAATTTCGCCATTTTTATCTCCTGATAAAATTTCAAACTGCAGTATATTCTTTCGAATATTTTTCATTGCCAATCTTGTTGCCGTTACACAGTCCATCAGTAATACACGAATTTCTTAATAGCGTGACGATACAGCCTAATTTCAAATTTAGTTTAGCGTGTATCACTTCCGATGAAGTTAGTGATGATAGATATTCAGATTGATATTGCAGCATAACATTCTCTTGGTGATCGCCATTGTCGTCTCCAAGAGAGCAGACAAATAAATTTTTTTCAGCATCTCATGAAACTTTTTTTTATATATAGAGAGAGATAAAATGAAAGAATTTCCAGTGTTGAATGTACAAGGATTAGTTTTGGGAAAACGGGTCTTGGAAAATTAGGAATTTTTCTCAACTAAGTGGTGAAAATATTCTTCTATCGCCCTAGCCAGAAAAAGAAAAAAAAAAAAAAAATTGATTTGGGGGAAGATGAAAATATAAATTTAAATTCTGAAGTATGAGATAGAGTTTTTATATTTATAAGTATTAATTTTATTAAATACACTGCTAGCCACACAAAATGCAATGCCCTGAAGGAAGCATGCAAATCATATGAAATTTACTTCATGCTCTGGCGGCGTTGAAATATGCAAATCATTAGCATTATAGCGTATACGCACATCATGGGCGACCTTAGCGCCACCCGAAAGCGCTATATAAGGGGAG
This sequence comes from Trichonephila inaurata madagascariensis, assembly GCA_019973955.1. Classification (NCBI taxonomy): domain Eukaryota; kingdom Metazoa; phylum Arthropoda; class Arachnida; order Araneae; family Nephilidae; genus Trichonephila; species Trichonephila inaurata. The sequence continues at coordinate 152,618 of BMAV01013289.1, forward strand.
AACAGATTGGCGATTTGAAGTATGGCAATTGTTTTTTCGTGCGTTTTTTTTGCGTAAGCTTTTTACCTATGTCTTGTGGAAGACACCGAGCGTCTTTTGACCAAATTTCTGAATTCGACCGAGGAAGAATAGTAGCCTATAAGGATTATGGATTATCCTTCAGAGAAATCGGTATGAAACCAAGCAACTGTGATGTGTATCTATCATCGCTGGATGCCGGAGGAAACAACAGACGACGGGGCCGATTACCCCCACCTCGTTGTATCACTGCCCGTGATGACAGATGGATTGTGCGATGCCAGCCATATCACGAACCATAGCCACACACACGTGCGTGTGTGTGTGTGTGATTACAAAATGCCCAACAGAGTTGCAAGGAAAAGTTAATGAAGAGTAAAATATAATAATATGTATTGTATATATTGACAGCTTTGGAACTCATTATGATAGATTAATTACAGCATACACACATTTTAAGACCAATTAGTTGGTAACAGCAAATATTTACTGTGTTTCATTTCTCGAAGAAATAATTACTCATTACCTCAAAATGTCTACAAAGTCTTAAGCTTGTGTAAATTAAATATGAAATAATTTTAAATCTATGGGTAAACATTTTCGCTGCTAGTTTAAATCAGAACTTTTTAACTGAAGCGAAATTTCAATATTTTTAAACATGACCTTCTATTCCATGGCTGAAATAATCAATGACAAAAATAAGCTTCGGACGTCCCTGACTCTAAAACATAATAATTCGAAAACAAAGAATGTAATAAAAATTAAATTAATGAAAAAGTAACATTTTTATCCCAATGCATGCAGGTTCTTAATGTTTGAACAGTTACTGCACTCCCCGAGACCACTAAATCATTCAGAAACAGTTATTATACAATTTCGAAACACTTAGAACAATTGTTGGACTTAGGAATGATTTTTTCCAACCCTGCAAATGTGATTGCAGAAGAGAAAATTACTGGATAATATTCAGTATTCCCCGAAACTTCTAAAATAGGTGATAAATGGTAACCGTCAGCTACAGGTCATCCTTTGGGCGTAGTCTTATTTCTCCATTTCTCTCTGGATTTAAATCGAGGTAAAAATGTTTAATAATAAAAGTAAATGTTAATATATTATATCTATATTTATTTTTGATCAGTTTTCAAAGGGCTAATGTGACAGTATATTTTAAACAGAAATAATTTTGAAATTTATTTTTATCCAAATGAAATATATACATTTCTATATTATTTCCATTTTCTTATTTTTTTTTAAAAAAAAACCATTACATAAATTTTATTATAAAAAATCTTTTTCTTAATTTTCCTCTTTGCATTTTTTTAAAAATAAGTTAAATAAATTTTCAATAAAGAGCTCTAAGTACAACTTATAAAATTAAATTCAAATGTTTGTATTTTTCAAGTACAATATATTATTTGTTTTTCAAATACACAGAGCTCGCATGATTTGACAATGGATTCTGAATAGAATCAGTTTTGTAAATTTAAAATAATTTTTCTTTCTTATTCCTGTAGACTTGAAGCTGATGATATATTATGCTGACAATTAATAGAAATGCTTTAATAAAAATTTTAATAATGCATTATTTTCCTAAAAATTTAATACATAAATCATTTTTAGATTTAAAATCAAGTAATTTTAATATTTTGCAAAAACTTAAAATTTGATACTCAAAATATAATTTAAATGGTTTTTTTTGTAATGGGAGTTCCAGTATTTAAATTAATAGTTCTATAAGCAGATTAAGTTAAAGTCGAAATAATACATTTTCAAAGCAATTTAATTTTATTTATGTGTAAAGATTAGTATGTAACATTGTCAATAATGTAGTTTTAAAATACATTTTTGAAAATGCTAACCGTCACAGGTAAAATCCTAGGAGAGCTCACATCCTTGGCGAAAAACCGAAAAATGTGCCAAGCCAGAACGAGATAGCGCCAATCGAAACCGACAATGGCGGCAAGTGAGTATAGCGGGAAAAGGTGGATGCGTAATGAAAATAATGTTAATACAGAAATTAAACATGTAAGACAAAAAATATAAAAACAGCACTTGCTTTCTTACTGCTGATCTTATCCGAGTGGAGGGTACAGATTTTAAAAAGGCCTTATCGCTAAGCGAATGATCATGTGAGTATATATTCTGTGAGGTAATGGGGTTGAACATACCTTTGGCATGGCTGATACGATTTTGAAGAAAACATTTTATTGCGGACCATGTTACATCATGCCGATCATTACATTTAGGACATTCAAAACTCTAAGCAATCAATCCATCCTTCATACACCATTCAATCAATTCTTTCTTACCTTTCGCATTCAACAACAAAGTAAAAAATTCTAAGATATATTCATTCACACACGCAGCCATACTTCCAACCCGGTGCCCAACAACAAAATGAAAAACTCGAAATGCCCGCCGACAAAATTCGAAAATTCCAGAAATAGTTAGGTTTATACCATGTCTAGTGTATCAAAGTAGGGTTACCAAGATGGCGTAATTATAGCCAACCAAAATAATTGTCGCCAAGGGTGTGGGCTCTTCTAGGACCGAACCAAAAATACAGATTAAACTTTTCGAAAAAAATTGCTTCGTTTTAAATTAATACTAAGTATTTTAATGTCAAAAAATGTTAGTAAAAAAAATCTATTTTATACCCATATATTTTAATGTCTAAGGCTTGAAATGTAAACTCGCACAAATATATTTGTGTGCGTTTTACTAACAGAAACACAAATACTTTAAGATATGGAACACGCTTAAATAACCAATTTCGATGAAAATACACGGTTTTCTATTTTGTTGAATGTAGTAATCTGTTGGCTTTGCTGAACATACATTACACGTCACCTATAGGCTGAGTTATAAAAAATTACATAAAAGAAAAATCGGAAATGGTTCTTTAATCTACCATAAGTAGGCATTTAAATTGTCCGTTGAACCTGTTATTCATATTATTTTCAAGGGAATGTACTAAAATAATTCTTACTGTATGAATATTTTTTGGGTTATGGCCTGTTATTTCCATAACGGACATGTCATATTTCTGATAATATTTCCTCGATATCATCTCTAAAATTCCTATATTCTAATAAAACATTAAAATTTCAGTACATTCCCTATAGATAAATGTGTGCTAGAAAAATGTTTATTTTGCTAATAATTTTATCGATATAAGTTCGTTACTTTTTTCTCTAAGTGCTTTAAAAAATTTTTAAAAAATGCTAAAATTTCACTTATAATTGTGGTGTTTGTAAAATTCAAGTAATTTATTTTGAATATTGCCGCGGCTAAGTAATAATATTTATTGGTATTGATAAAAAGTATTTATAATATTTTGGTAGGCTATTTTTAAAAAAGTACACTGAATGTGTTCATATACCTTAAATAATTTCCTCTAAATCTCCTTTTTGAATTAAATTTAACAACTTTCTCAGTAATTTTGAGCCCCTAAAAAAAATTAACTAAAAACTAATTTGTTTTTATTAATGAGTTACCAAATTTATTTGCTTTGAAAGTCTTGATGATTCAATTACCATATCGTAAATATTTGTAACAGAAAATAATGATTACGAATAAGTTACAGACAATCAGTCATTGATTACTTCCGCTACTTTTTCTCTTTTATCTACAAAAAAAGGTAATATATTATCAAAAAGTAAAGTTGACAGCTTTCCGTACACACTATCAAATCGACCGTTCATTTCGCTAAAAGCTTTGATAACTTTGTACCTTGTGAACAGAACAGATGAGAGACATCAGAAAGGTAAACATGGCTCGTCGCTGTGGTAAATGGTATCTTCATCACTAACCAAATGGCCTACATAAGCAACTTACCGTCTATGAACTGATATCCATTCACTTGATTGAAAATTTATGATAGTTGATGGAAATGATACCAGGAAGTGTTCTAGAAAACGATGGATTCCCCAGTGCTTCACTAGCCCATTTTGGGAATAGGTGAAAACAATCGCCTAATGGGAACCTCGGTTAGCTCCCCATTATGTATGCCAAATACATCTAATCTTGTTAAATAATTAATTGGATACAGTTTTCGGACATTGTGTAGAATAGGAGTGGCTCTGCGGTTAGCAGAAAATATAGAATTAAAACTTTTCACAAAATATTCGTGCTTTTTTATAACTATGCACTTAAAATTCCTATTTATAATAAAAATTCGAAACAAATAAATTGATTTTTCGTAAATTATTTGACCGATCAATTGTTAATTTATTCAATTATGGGAGTTTCGAATAATGATCAGAGATGATACTAGTGTGTGTTGAATAATACTTTTTTTTCTCATTCAAGTGTTTTTGATAACTCGATAGAAGACTAGATATTCGAAAGAGTAACTGAAACTCAGTAGTTAAATTATAAAATTAATCCCTTGTGGCAATTAATTAATTAATTTAGTGATGAGATTTAAAATTTGTCTTAAATAATGTAAAAAGAAATTAACTATGCAAGATTTCAAAATGATTTCGCTTAAAAATATTTATATATCTTGCATATTTTTGTTCTGAAAAAGCAAATATATTCAATAATTTTGTGATGAAGAATATTTTGCTTTAGGTATATTTTTTTCAATGGTATTATCAGACACACACAGTCAAAGAGCAAATTTGTTATTTCTAATACACAAGGCACATTTTTTTCCTGATACGCTTTCTTTCACGTTCATTTTTCGTGTTAAAAATTACGAGGAAATAAGGTAGCGCTGTATATAAAAAGTAATTTTTGTGAATGCAGTAAATATAATGATATTTTAATACCATTCCATCTTGCACGATCTCTTGTTTTATAACAAGCTTCACTCTTTTGCAAAGAGAAATAATTTTCCCATTTTGGATTATTATAAATTATTAAATACAAATTGAGATTAATCAGTTACAAATTAAAACATAATTGCCTTTTCGAATATTGTTATGCGTATATAATATTTATTTATTCGTTTGTAATAGTTTAAGTTTTCGAATTTAATATTACATAAATTTCTTAGTTAAAAAAGAAGAAAAGGTATGTTCAATTTAAGCATCTGAATGACATTATGGAAAGAAAGATGCCGAATTATGAAAACCCCTTGCTTTATTCATTTTTCTTTGTATTTGTTGCAATTTGCTTGATGCTCAGAGAATAAGTGTTAATAATGCATTTAATTTCTAAAATTGAATAATTTTGAATTCTTTTATTCGTTATCATATCTAAAACTACATGCCTTTTTACATTCCTTTTAAATTTAGCTAAAAGTACTTTTTATTTTGCTACTTTTTGCTTGTGACATTTCAAGATTTTTTTTTTTTGTCACAAAAGCTGTTTATTCGTATTTTAGCAATTCTATCAGAATATATTTTTCATGTCTCTGTGCAATTGATTCCTGAGAATTCTTCCTCACTAATAAATAAAATACCTGCTTGAGACAGAGAACAGGTGTTAAATAATTTTCAGCTTATCGCGCGTTTTTTTACAGCGTAGGCATGTTTTTTGTTACTGGTTAAAAACGCTTAGATAGCCTTTCTTATTTCCAACAATTTTTTTTAAGTAGATTTTTTTTTCAAATAAGTAAATGTTTTATTGCTGATTATCTATTTTACACGGAATGAAGTTTTTAAAATTATTCGTATATTAATAAGATTTTATTAATTTATTTGTACTGAAGTACCATCAGAGATACATTCAAGATATTCTATTATACTTATGTACATTTTAAAAATGAATATTATTGTATGAAATATTAGTTATTATTTAGTTATTTATCTTTAGAAACCTGAACTTAATTTGTATAACCTACGCACCTCGTGCCAAATTTACAAAAGACATACTATTATGAAGTACAACAGTTCTTTTATTTAGCTTGCTAAATTCGTAAAATTCTCAGATTGACTGCTAAAATAATAAAATTCTTTAGCTCTTGGTCAGAGATGGGCAACCCATGTAATGTGTGGGCCTTGAATAATTTTGCGGCTCGCGAGATTCATTGCAACTTTATAAAATACGATTATTTAGTCCAATATATTTGTTTTTAGTGTAGTGTTTTGTAATAAATATATCCCATATCTGTTTGTTTTATTACGTTACTCCTCTTTTCATACATACTTAGAAATGAAACTTATTGCATTGCAGCGACTTCCCACAGCACCACGCCTGGTTTTTATAACTTTATTGAGCTGCTTATTGCTAGAGCTAGGCATATTTAATCATTGTATTATTATTATTAAATTATATCAGTATTTGTATACATGAAAAATAATGGAAATCATGATAATAATTCCTTTCGTTTTAAATTTTCACTCCAATAAATGTTTGTAATGGACTCAAATCTAAAATAAAGATACATATTTTTAAAAGAGCGGTCGCGGTTTTACAATGTTTTTTTCCGAAGGGGCCCGCAATGTCGTTTGGTTTGGCCACGCTTGCTCTAGGTGAAGAGAATAATTTAACAATTGGTTGAAAAATACATACCAAGATTACACAAATTACAATTAAAAAATTCGCGACACTGGGATTCATTCAAATTCTTAAGTCCTTGTTTAATTGGCGCAACAGCTGCAGTAATAGTTATATATATTTTCTTGACTAAATAAAGCAATCCAAAATATTCATCTCTTTCCTTGACTGTGTCCAAGAAAGTCGTTATATTCTAAGATAGAAATGGAGTTTGTGCTTGCAACTCTTTTGCATATTCAAAAAAAAAAAAAAAACTTCACACACATCATTGGATAGTTAACGTGAGCTTTTTGGAAGAAATTGAAAGAGCAATAAATAAATGAAATAATTTTTAAAAAACGAAATGACCAAATCAAGAATGAATGATTGAATATTAACGTCGCACTGTTCAGCTACATGAGGGCTTTGGCGATGGACCACGTAATTTTGAACCATGGTCAAGTGACATGGACGACACCTGAGCCGGCACCTTCTCTCCTAACTACCACACCACACCAACGGGAGGACGTTTCAGCTCTCGACAGATTTAACGTGCATCGCTGCCCTACACGGTGGGTCTTTAATGGTACTGGGCTCGAACTCGTGAAAAGGCAAGCCACAGTCCGATACCTATACCACTCGGCTACCGCGGCCTTAATCAGGAATGAAACTCGCGATTTTCACAGTAATCAATCTCGGGTGTTGGTGATAAACAAAAACGACATACTAAGAAAATATTTGGTAAATGTAATGAGAACGCATCACACACACACACACCAAGAATAAAAATACGATTAAAATTTTAAAGAATTTGGTTATTTTTTATTTAGGAGATATACAACTACATATACTGACAGCCAATCATTAAGGTGTACATTTCTTACCTTTATGCAGTGAGTAAGTAAGTGAATATTAACGTCGCACTGTTCAGCTACACGAGGGCTTTTGACGACGGACCACGTAATTTTGAACCATGGTCAAGTGACATGGATGACACCTGGGCTGGCACTCCCCTCTCCTAACTACCACACCACACCAACGGGAGGACGTTTCAGCTCTCGACAGATTTAACGTGCATCGCTGCCCTACACGGCGGGTCTTTAGTGGTACTGAGCTCGATATCTTTATGCAGATCTTGGACACAATGATTTTAAAAGTTGGCGAATGTCCTGCTGCAGGATTGCTTATCATACTTTCCACAATAGTCGAATTTCTTAAAGCGGCTTAAGGTTTGTACACAAGATCTCAAAATTGAACTATTGAAAAAAGATCTGACGATCTAGATGGACGGGAAGTGTTTGATAAACATGATGAAAACTGTAGAACTTTATTGTTGTGTAGTTCCAGGTATTAAATATAAGCCCAGCATACCGTGAAAAGAAAAGCAGTATGATAAAACATAGTATGCTCTCGATGCAATAAAGAATTGTATCAATTTTATTTGTCTTATGGTCATAGAATAATGTAGGGGTCAGCAATCCATGGCACGCTTGCCACATGTGGCACGTGGTACAATTCTCAATAGCACCCTGCATTACTTTACAAATTGGTCAATTTTTAAATGAATGGAAGTTCATAAATTTATAATAGACCTTATTTTTTTTTTGACAAATATCTTCAGAATTATGGACATTAACAGAATTACGAAAAAATCTGAAAGTACTAAAGATAAATTTACAGCTATTTTGTAAATTATTGAATGTCGTTGCCGGAGATATTTAATTGTTTGAAGACAAAAAATTGCCTATACTCTGCTTTACGCTCTTGGTTCTAAATATCTAAGGAAAAAATGTTTCCTCATATGAAAAGTATTTCTAAGTCCACTAAGAAATTCTTTAACAACTGAATGCTCAGAATCGTATCAAACTGAAAGTCAAAAATTACACCCCTGATTTTGTGATGTGAAAGTAGAGTGGTGCAAGCTCTAAGTTCTCATTATTTATTTATTTATTTAATTATAATCAAGAGAAATACTTATATTATACATATAATTACATATACATTAATACATACAATATATTATACAATATGCTATACATACAATAATATTATACATTTTATATAATATTATACATTATATTATATAAAATACATAATATATGTACATTTTTAAATTTTTGTTGAAGAAATAATTGTATTTTATGTTGTTTATTTTTAATGTTAAGAAATATTTTTAAATGATGCAAAATTAATACATGATAAAACAGTAAATCTATATCATTGACCTCTATTCTCTGACAACATGCGTTATCTTGGGAATTGAACTGTTTCAAAAATGTCCTACTTTGTGGCACGCTGAATCATATTGATAGATTGGCTTAGCACACCGCAGTTAAAAGGTTGCCGACCCCTGGTATAATGCATACTTTTGAAAAAAAAAACTGAATGTTAAAATATCTCGTTACTTTTGAGATTTAGCTTCAAAGCGCGTCTCACTTTCAATTTATGCATAGATGGGAAAGTATATAGGTAAGAAAAGCCTGAAAATACGATTGACAAATGAAACCTAGTTACATATGAATAAGACATCTTAACTAATGTGCGTTATCTCCTGAGTTATGGGTGGCCGCAGTAGTCTAGTGGTTATGGTTACGAACTCATGGCCGGAGTGTCAAGGGTTCAAGTCCTGGTGCCACTGAAGACCCGCCGTGTAGAGGAGCCGATGAATGTTAAATCTGTCGAGGCTCAAAGTCCTCCTGTTTGCATGGCGTGGAAGTTCGAAAAGATGGGTGCCAACTCAGGTGTCGTCTTCGTCATAGGACCACAGTTGCAAGGTTCATCACCTATAGTTTTCATTTACCTTTATAGTGCCACGTTAATGAATACTCATTGTTCAATCCTGAGTTATGATGAATACTTCATTTTGTGCAATAATATTATTTGGATAATTTGTAATTGTTGTCTGACTTATATCTCTCTATAGCTAACTTTTTTTATTAAACGTTTTTTCACATCGATAAATTCTTCAGAACTTTGAAGGAAACTGTGTGAAAATGATACTGTTAAATGTGTTTTACACGCAACATCAGCATTCAGTTTTCAGAAAAACTTTCCAATTATTTCCAAAAATTATTTTCATAAGAATAAAACTGTAATTTTTCTGGGGCTTACAGCAGTACAAACTCTTCTTTTGATATAAATCAATAGACGCGTTTTTATTCAGAGGCGAAATGTTAGTATTACCCTGCTACTGGGACCATAAACGTTTTCTTCATTGTTTGATCGATCGATTTGAAAACATTTAAGCGAATTATATTAAGATGTGGGTATTAGAATTTTCTAAAAATAGCACAAAATCGATCCGTGTCATTGCATCCTCGAAAGCAAGAGATTTATTTTATTTCAAAGAAAGTATTTATAATAAAATAGAAATCAGCAGAACTGAGTCACTATAGATGAAATAAAACAACGGGAGATTTATCATGATCATGAAAGCATAAGATAATTTAGAAAATTTTGTGTGCAACTTATCATTCTATAAAAATGTCATTTATAGTCCACTTACTGTATTGCATACAGCAAATTTTATTTATAAGATTCATTCTGTAATGCTATATGCATTCGTCTTAAATTTGCATTGTTTTTAAAGGTATATCGCTCGTCGGATAGACATATATTTCATATGTTATATTTAAAAATATTTTAATTTAAAATGATTTATATGTGTTTCTCTTTCAGAATCTATGTATAAAATCTATCTAAATATTAGAGAAATATAATTATATTCACATTCTTTGTTAGGCAGATACCATGTGTTGCTCTCTTATCGTGAAAATATATTCACATTTATTTACCGTAACATATGTAGGGTGTTGCCGAATTCGACCAACAAATTCAGAGGGCTGATAGTAGGCAGTACGGGGACAACAGTACGATTTTGCTTGGTTCTACCCAAATTTTGAGGGAGAACACCCTGGGGTGGTCAAGGGCCTCCCACGTCTTTTCCCCTTTCACCAACCTCACGAGAGGACTTGAGGCCTCGACGACTATTTACAGTACCCCCATGCAGTAAACATCCATGCCTTCTCCGGGATTCAAACCAGGCGTAAAAAATCTATCCCTCAGCGGCGATGAATTTTATGGATCTTGATCTGATGTTACTGTCGATCAGGTGGCATAAGCAATAACAATGGGGACGACAAATTACTGTAGAACAAGGGGTCGCAAAACCACGTTTAGTCATTGAAAATAACAATAACAGTAGTCGTCTGGAGGACGATGATCCAGAAGTGGAGAGGGGCCAAGCGAATGCGGAGATTTGGAGTACCGTGGTAGGATTGTGCGTAACTACCTCCATTCTACATATTCCAGGAGGTGGATTGAACGCGGCGGACCAGTTGCTTGACCTCCACTTTCCCGAGATCTCAATCCCTTGGATTTCTTCTACTGGGGCAATCTGAAATCGCCTGGGTATGAGATGCTGCTGGCTATAGCGAAGGATTTCACGGTTTGAATCGTCGTCGCTTCAGCTGACATCGTCAATGCATCAGATTTGTTTGAATGTGTCCGACAATCCTTCGTCCGTCTGTGTACGCTGTGCTACGGCGTACGCTTTTGCAACTTCAAATAATTTCTGTTACAATCACTTATCATTGCATTTCTGGCGTCGAGTTGTGATCTATAGTTCATATTTTAAACAGGTTTTGCGTCTAATAAGTGTATTTTTAACTCTTATTGCCCTTTTTCTTTCCACACACTTCACATCATACCCTTCATAATTGTTTCTGCTAATTACACCGATTAAACGTGATTTGCGACTCCATGTTCTGTGTTGATTTGTCATCCCCATGGTACCTCGGAATTTGTAGGTCGAATTCGGCAACACTCTGAATAAACTATTATTCAACTCCTACTATTAGCTCACAATCTCTAAATATTTATTTATTTTTCTTGGTGGAATGTTCAATCGTTAATAAAATACACTTTAAAGTGCTCAATTGAGCTGAAATTTTATATGCATGATTATTTTGGATGACAATACAATAATTTAATTATAATTAATACACATTAATTGATTAACACTAATTATTTAAAGAATTACAAATACAGCCACGTTGGTGACAATTTTGGCGACTTGTGTCAAAACTTGAAAAGCTTTTTTTCTCACGTTTTAAAGCACTCAGTTGAAATGAAATTTTATATACACGATTATTTTGGATGACAATACGATACTTTAATGATAATTAATAAAAATTAATTACCACAATGTTGTGATTCTGTCATATGCACACACACACACACACACACA
>BMAV01013289.1:165240-175966 GCA_019973955.1 Trichonephila inaurata madagascariensis
ATTTAATATTGTAACTATTTAATAAACAGTATTTTAAATAAACTTGTTTTAATAATGTTTGATTTCAAGAAATATAATTTTGATTCTTTAAAAACTGAGTTTTTAAATTCAAATAAAATGTGTTATACATTTTGTTGTGTATTACTTATTAATAGATTCAGTAATGAAATTGACATTCTGTATCTTTTGCAAAAGAAACGAGAAAATAAAATCTTTATATACTTATATAGACTTACAAAACAAAGTTTTCTAAGTAAAGACATTTTCATGGAACTGAACTTCGTTAAATTCTCTAACAGGAATAATTGCATAATTTTGCTAAATAATTAGAATGATTTACATTATGAAATTCATAGTAACGAGAAAACACTACGCAATACTTTCAAATATCTTTTTCATATTTAAGGTTCTGTAAAATAAAAATTAACTTTAGAAAGTTAATTTTGCTTACATATTTAACAAGTTGTAGTTTAATTAATATAAAAATCTTAATTATTCTTCAGTTTTTAAATTAACAATTAATAGTGTTCATCCTTACAACTCGCAAGTAATAGCCAAAGGTTTACTTATTCCACGACATTAATTTACAGACTATCAATTTGAATTTATAAAATTAATGGACGAGAGCATAAAAAGAATATTACTTTTAAAAAATTTAGTTTAACCATATTAGCACAAAATTACTTTCATTGACGTATTGATATCGGACTTAAGAACTTCTCTATTGAACACAAAGCTTTAAAAATTTATTTCAAAAATACATTTCTGAACAATGCTTTTAAAAATGAATGAAAATTACGTTTTAAAATCAAATTCATTCAAAAATATCTTTTAATTGCTTGCATATTTTTTTCTAAAACGAATCATGTCAGTTCATGAAAATAATATATATTTTTTAGCAATTAGAAAAATTCTGAAGTTAAAAAAAAGAGTATATAATCGTGATTTTTTTAGAGATAATTTACTTAGCCAGTTGCAATCTCAACATCTGAACAAATGGTTCTTACTGAGGAAGCTATTTTTTTTTTTAAATTTCAGATTTATTCTGAAAAATCAATGTACAATTTTTTTCTTTCAAAATCAGTAATTAGTAATAGTTTTTAGAATGTTGTAGAGTAGAATATATATATATATATATATAGTATTAGAAAAATATATTTATTTGTACGAGTTAAAGGTGTATTCACTTTTTTTAAGTAAATGGGAATTATATTCTTGGGATGGTGCGTTGAGATTTTACAGCAAATAGTTTCACACAAAAAAAATTTCTAAATTGTTCAAGAAACAATTCAGCTAAATTGCCTAAACATCTTTTAGAAAATCATAAATAATGAAAGTATTTTCAATCGCATCCGTCTCACATGTTCAAACTTTATATATATATATTTTTTATCTTTTTCATTTATTTGCAGCTAGTGAATATTATGTTTAATACTAGGTCACCTAACCTAATTCCAAGTGACCTTGAAGAATTAGGTAATCACGCAATGTGTAAACGAAAAGAATAAAGAAAACCGTATTCGAAAACTTAAGTTTTGCTTTCATTATTATTCTTCGTGACATAATTATACCTTTATTTTATGCGTTATGCGAGATAAAACAGACTTCTGACCACAAAGGAGCATAATTTCGTGTTCATTAACGTGAAGTACGTGCAGAAGAAATGTTTGACTTGCACGTTTTGGTATATTTCTCCTTTGGTTCAGGATTTTATTTTGAAATCTTAATTTCTCTTTGAATAATATACATACAGTAAAATACGTTTAACGCGAAAACGCTTAAGACAAAATTTCACTGAACACGTAATACTATACAATGTTCTCAACAAACTACTATGTATTTTCATGAATTTTTTTCGCTCTAAACACGAAACGCGAAAATAGCTTTTCATGAAAAGAATTCACTTTTGGAAATGAACATCAGTAAAACACCAGTCGAATTGGACTGGCCTATTGTATCAGCGGTAGAATTTGTTGCAGTAGATGATGATAATGTGTGAACAGCCCCAATTATGACAAAGACATTTTGGAGTTTGATAAAAGCTCAAAAACATATCATCAGTACAGATTCCAACGATGAAAATGAAATGAATAATGCAGCTCCTGTTCCCACATCATCCGAAATAAGGAACATCATGAAAAGTATCCTCGATTATTTAGACGCACATTCCAGTAGCGGCAGTGGCGCAATGGAGAGCATTAGGGCCGCCCTGCAAAGTCAGGTTTTGGGACAAAAGTCGGATTTTACAAAGGGTACGTGCTTAGCGTCAGTCAGGATTCGGGCCCCCTAGAGTCCTGCCCCCCGCGATGCGGGGGTGTAGGTTACGCCACTGAATAGCGAAATGAACAACATCGAACAATTTGATGATAAACAAGTAATATAAAAAAATAGTTTTTAAGTCAATTCCTACTTAGATCAACAACGAAAAATTTTATTTTGGCTACTTTTTATTAAATAGTTACAATTAATATAAATATGTATATACATAGGACAGAACCACAACATTAAGTGGTAATTAGTCTTTTTAATTATCATTAAAGTTTCGTATTGTCTTTTCAATTTCAGTCCAACTAAATGCTTTAACATTTTAGAAAAAAATCTTTTCAAGTTTTGACACAAGTCGCCAAAATGGTCGCTAAGTCGCCAACGTGGCTGTATTTGTAATTCTTTAAATAATTAGTTTTAATCAATTAATTTTTATTAATTATAATTAAATTATATTGTATTGTCATCCAAAATGATCCTGTATATAAAATTTCAGCTCAATTCAGCGCTTTAAAATGTATTTTATTAACGATTGATAATTCCACCAAGATAAATAAATATAAATATACAAACATATAAATAAATAAATGTATAGACAGTGCGAGCTAATAGTGTGTAGGAATTGAAAAAGACAGTGCAATGAAAAATATCAAATTATTTCCCAAAAACTCAATAAATTTGTTTTGCAAAAAACTTGGGAAATTTTGTATCATATTTCATTAAGGTCTTGTAAATGTCTTTGTTTCATTGATATGTATTAAATACATGCATATATATATATATATAAATAAATAAAATATACTGTAATAAATTTAATTTTGTCGAAATATGTTTTTTTGTAATATCCTTTAACACGAGAAAATATTTCAGACCCTCTCAATTTCGTACGTATGTTAAACGATTTTCACTATATACAGTAATATAAAGGTAAAATGTATATGTGTCAGTTAACCAGCTTACTGTGACGCCCCGTTTGAAAACGCGCAACTATGTGTGTCACGGAAATCGAGCAATGACGAGTATACTCATCAATCACTGAATAAAAGTATCGCTGTTAAAATATTGGATCAAAAAGATGGATTTATTTTATAAAATTGCCAATTTTATTGCTAATACTTATTGTATGGAGGGGGGTTCTGTGTATGCGACTATAAAAAGTAATTTCGCTTGGTTGCTGGTTCATGAGGGCTGATCGCAAATTTTTATGGATATTTATGAATTTTAAAGACCGTAAAAATTTCCGGACTGTGAAACCTAAACACACACTCTGATTTACTTCCTTCTTTACTGATAAAATATTTTCTACCTGTCTTGACACTAAGGAAGTTCTGGAAAAAGTGCTGTAGGGTTGATCACAATCCTCTTACCAGAAAGCATCCTTGCCTTTTCCCACCCTAAAAAATAACTATTCTTTAGGCATCACGGCATTGGGGCCAGGGACGTCTTAAATCTCTTTGAGGCCCTGGGCCCAGAGAAATCTTAACATTTTTGAGGTCCTGGACCCCTATGCAAAAGTAGACCCTACTTGAGATCTTTAAAAGTAGACAGTATATAGCATTCATTGTCAAATACTCGTTCAAACGGTAATTTGAAACAAATGAATGTGCACGATTCACAATCTCAAAAACCTAGGCACAAACCGGCTCGACTGATGACCGCATTTTGATTCAATGAGTTGAATGATTGTTTATGGTATTAGGCCTAGGCCTAGACATGGACAACACATATCATAACGTAGTAATACAGTTTTACCACTTTGATCAGTTGATATGCAGTTTGAAATTCCATGTTTTCTAGAGAATATGTACAGAGAAATAATCTTTGATCATTAAAATTATCCGGATCATAATCTTATTAAGACAGAGTCGAAAACGAAACGAAGCACCCATTGAAGGAGAGGCCCTGGACCCGGTTGACCCGTGTAAGACGTCCCTGATTGGGCCAGTACTCTAATGTCAGCATATGGTTGTAACATCAAACAACCGGTATTTACACCATTCGATAGCTAAGTACCTTCGAACCAACAGCTATTAATGGGCTCAGCGCCTGATGGGTGGCATTTTCCCCTTAGTTGACCATACCTGAAGGAACCCTTTCATAAATCAACTTTCCAATTTTTGCCCTTTTTAGGCTAACATTTAAAAAATATTATCATCGAGCATAAATAAATTCGTTATGCGAACTTATATGCTGTTTCAGCCGGTGCATACGGGGACGCATGAGTTCATCTTAAATTTTTCATATTTTTTATTTATTTGTTTTACTCCGTCCGGCCTCAAAATATTCTAAGCATCTTGAAATTTGAGAATATGTTTTGTTTTTCTCAAAAATATAACGAGAATGTGTTCCTTCTCTCTTTTTTCTGTCATGACGAGTATACTTGTCAATCCCAGTTAACTGGATTAGAAAACAATAATGCTGGATAATGCATGAATTATTATTGATCCAGTTTATTATTTGACAAAAATTAAAAACAAGTGTGTGTGCTTATGACCACACAATAGAAGTGGTAACTTCAAATTTTGTAATTTTTTTTCAGGGATTAGTTAGGTGAATAAAAAACAAGAGGATATTAGTATTGTCCTATAAAATTATTTATTCATATGTCTGTACTCATAAAGTAATATTTTTGTGCAAAATATACAATCATAATTGGAATTGTATTCTAAGCAGGAAACAATAGGTTTATGGTACCTGAAATAGGTTATAAATCCTTTAGATTCAAAATTTTATTTAAATATCTATAAAAAAAACTTCGTCAAGCGTTGTTCCACACTTCCTCGAGCTTCATTTGGATCATTTGACATAGTTAAATTGAATTTTGATTCAAAAAATCTACTAAAGGTTTTGATTTGTCTTTTGAAAAATCTATTTTAAAATTCCTTCTTAAAATCATAACAATTTGTTCAGAAGACCCGATCCGGCTTTGTGAATTTTGGTTGTATAATTTAATAATATTCAATTCTATCCATGAATTAATTTAAGCAAAAGGATAGTAAGACAGGTAGTTGATTGGGAAGAGAGGAATCTAGGTCAAAACCTTTAAAAAGGGATTTAATCAGAGGATTTATATCACATAATTTCTGGCTTATGCTAGCTTTTTTGTCATTGTATGGCAGTTTTGTACAAATATATCCGGTGCTTCTGCAAGGAAAGTCTTCCTAATTATATTTTGTTTTCTTGTATTTAAATTATTTAATGTAACTATTTCTTAATATCTGTATACTTAATTTTGTTATACTTTAAATTTTTAATTGTTTTAATTTTCTTTTTAGAATCAAAGTATATTTAAGTAATGTGATTAATAGAACTATTTGTTCATTGTTTTTTCCGATTCTCTTAAAAAAAAAGATTTTTATTCTTACGATTGCTGCAATATTGCTAATGATAGTTATACTCTATTTACTTAGTTCTATAAAAATTTGTCCTTTTTTTCTTCATTTTATTTTTAACTCTAGTGTAAGATTTCTCTTTCTCTCTAAGCCTATTTTTTAAAAATATTACGTTTCATTTTCATGCTTCAACTAGGATTAGAATTAATCCCGCATTCATTTTAGTAAAAAGAGGTGGCGCGAGCCCCACTTTGGGAACTACTTTTACGGCGTATTGGAAGGGGACAAACAAAACGCGTTTTAGAGTGGAAGGGGGAAACGTCCCTCCTTTCCTTTTTAGGGGTGTGTATGCCCGACTGAAGGCGAAAAAAGCCGAATGAGCGTTGCATTCCCGAGCGTGGCGTCAGGGGCGGCTCTAGGGCTGGACAAACCGGACCCTTGCCCGGGGCGGCAAATTCTAAGGACGGCATTTGGATTGAATTTGAAAAATATATTTCTTTTTTGTAGCAAAAAACTTGATATATTTTCTGAAACACTATTGAGAGTGAATTTGGTATTTCCTTTATTGTATCTTACTTTCTTATTTTGTACTCTGTATGTTTAATGTCAGGTTTTTTTTATGTTGAAACTTAAGAGTTAGAGGTGTGAGTATATGCTCAATCGTGAAATTTGATAAGTTTACACATGTTTCTCTAGTAACTTTTCCCCCATCTCGGAGTAGGGAATCTTTTGAAGAACTCAGAAAAACAATCCCTTATAACCATATCATACCGAACCTTTTCTTATACGTATTTTGCAACAAATACGCATAGCTGGGCTGAATATGATTTTAAAATAGGTTCGGAAAGAATGTGATTCTATTCATTAATAATCGTTTTTAGAGTGCAATAAGATTCCTCCAAAAATGAAACACAGGAAAAAACCCCAAAGAAACACGACGATGTATCTACTAAAACGCGTACTAATTTACTCATTCAAAACGATGTAAATTAAAATCGAAAAAATGGGATTCACAACTTTCTTCACCAATAGGCAATAATGTTATAGAAGTAAGAGCCGGTGCAGATTATCAGATGCCTAGTTTTTAAAATGCCCACAATACTTTTTATTATTATTTATTAAAATAACTTTACTTTTTCCAATATCTTAGATTATTTATACCATAAAATCCGACGTATAACGCGCACCTAAACTTTTGAGCTACAATTTTTAAGTATATTCGCCGTATAACGCACACCTCCTTTTTGATGAAGAAACCTGACATGTACGTGCGCAATGCCTTTATGTTTTAAAGTCATTTATTCGAAGTATTATTCCTAGTCTTAGAAAAAAATAATATACTTCTAGAACTATAACCCTTTTAGTTCATAAGAAATGTCATATCTTTTCAGTAAACAGTATTTCGATATACAGTAAGACCCGCTTAACGCTGTTTCGCGCGGTTTAGAACTCTTTTATTTCAACCCGGGGATTCCCCGAAATTGTAGGTTTCAAAATATGTGCATAGCATATCCAAAACAGTGCAGTTGTGTTTCTTGCGGTGCTGTACGGACGCATTTTTATCATTTGTTGATATTATTGTAAGTATATAAACTTATATAATACTATAACGATTAATACAGTGACAAATATTATGATCTTTAGTTTTTATCATGGGTGATAAAGAAAAACAAGAAAAGAAAGCAACCAGAAAAAGCATTTCACTGGAAACTTAAATGCAAGTGATTAGAAGATCAGATTCTCAAATTAGTGCTACATTGAATTTGGCAACTTCAACAAGATGCCTTCTTGACAGAAAATTGGAAACACAGAATAGATTGAATGATCTGACTGACTTAGAATTTTATTTGTTTTTATTTTTGTAAGAAATAAATGTTTGGTTTTAATTTTATTAAAAAAAACATAGTTATTAAACTTAATACCTAACCAATTTTCTATCCATCTTCCCCTAACTCCATTATTTACATGTTAAGATAGCCTCGTTTAGCGCTGTTTCGCATTACGCTCTACTTTGATGGAACGTATCCCCCGCGTTAAGCGGGGTCTTACTGTATGTAGAAGTTAATTTTTTTCAGTGTTCATGTGATTTTATTTTTACAGCTATTTTCATACTCGGCGTATAACGCGCACTCATAAATTTTGATCTCATTTTTTTGTTAAAATTGCATGTTATACGTCGGATTTTACGGTATAATTCAATTTAAGTTAATGGTTATTATATTTTATTAAATTTTCAAACTATTTCTAGGTATGGACAAACCCATGCTTAACAGATCCAAATGGAAACACAGCACTGATGTACGCAGCCTCTCATGGTCATCACGAAGTCATCGCAGTATTTTTATCCATCTTCCGAAACAATCTTAAAAGTCTACAACTTCATAAACGAAATAATGACGGTTTCACAGCACTTCACTTAGCGGTACGAAATAGGCACGAATCGTGTGCTCGACTTTTAACAAAAGAAGGCCAGTTCTTTCCAACTGCTATAGAAGAGTTTCCTGATCCTAAGGACTTGGATAGAGAGCCTACACCAACAGAAACAAATGAGTATCTAGAACGGAAATTAAATTCTTTGTATACAACGCTTAAACCAAGGCATCGAGTTAAAAGTGAAGATAGGCGAACCACAGGGACAATGACAATTGATTTGGATGACTTTGATCTTATCAATAGTTCTAGTTTGAGTGTTTTGGAGTGCAGTGTAGGTGATCTTCCAGTTTCTAACTACACTCACCCATTTGGATTACAGATGACCAAATCCACTCAAGTGATCTCTGTAGATCATTACAAAAATTCAGAAGAATCACCAGAAATTAAAAATGCGAGTACCGAGGAAAAGAATTTAGGTGAGGACATAGTATCAAAAGCTGATGAATGGCCAGCAGTACCAATGCAACTCAAGAGTGCATCTCAAAAACAGCTACAGCCTCTTATGCCTATAGAAATAGCCAGTTCTCAGAGCCAAAATGGTAGTACTTTCCATAGGAAATGCCTTTTAAAACAAAGTAGAGGTATGTCAGCAATTCGAATTAAAATCCGTGATTCCAATGAAGGTCTTTCAAATAAAAATCTTCTCAATGCACATTCCACAGATTCAATTAATAATATTATAGCAAGCTCTTCAGTAAAATCGGTTCATTTAAAGAGAAATAAACAATCTGCTATTGAACACGAAACTGTAAGCAATTTATTGCCTCTTATACCATGCAAAGACACTTCTCTGCCACCAGTAAAATATTCCTTAAGACGTAGTGGAAGCTCTAAGAAGGAAACTATGTGCTTTTCAACTGCTCCCATAATTACAGTTCGAGCAGATCAGACTCCAAGAGAAATAGAAATGTTTAAAAAGAATGTTGTTGCACTTTCATAAAGTGCTTTGCTTTACATTTTGGTGTAGTTGCTTGAACAAGTTTTTCTTACTGAATTTACAAATTCTGTTAAAAATTTGCAACTTTAAGTTATTGCTCAAATGAAGACTAATATTTTTTTGTAACATGCAGTATTTCTAGAGGTGAAATTTAGAGTTCAACATTCATAAGCTATTATATAATAGTATGTTATTAATGTGACTGATGCAAGATGATTTGTATTCAGCTATCATTCTTAATAGGAGTGTGAAATTACAACGGAGCTTAGAATTGAAATTACCAAATTTCTTACTTATCATTTTTTTTCTGTAAGTTAACAGAATGTTTGTAAAATTTTATAATAAAATAAATTGTCACTTTACAGTTTATTATTTTACATGTGTCCCAGTAAAATTATACACTGTAGTTGTATTAGGCATTACATTGAATTACTGAAAGATTTGATTCATGAATGAAAATGGATTTGATTAACACTACAGCTACAAGAGGAGATTATTAATAACATATCTGGTAACCTTAAAACACAGTCAAGTCATGAGGGTAACTGTCTTGGTGGTTGGTTCTTCACTGTCCAATGAAAATGAAAATTTGTTTTAATTAACTTCATTATACATTCTGTGAGTGGGATAGACAAAACTTTTTTCAAATAAAATAATTCTAGTATAAATATAGTTAGGATGAAGGATAACTTATGAATGTATAGTAAAAAAATGTTATGAACATTAATTTTATTTAAGGACAGTGTTTTAGATTTGTTTTAAAACTTTTCTATTATTCATTCAACTAATTTTCGAACTATAATGCCTTTTTATGTATTCCCCCCTCTTTGTCTTAGGAAGTTATGATTTAATTTTTAGGAAATTGTATTTAAAGTGAAGTTTATAATGGATATTTTATACTTTGAAACTTTTAGATTATAGTATTCAGTAGAATATAAAGTGTTTTTCAAAGATAACTTAAGGATAACAATAAAAGATAGTTTGTCATGATAACGATAGAACTTTTTTGTTATTTAACACATAATATGCTTTATATATACTAATTACCATAACTTAAGAAAATCTATCCCAAAATTGACTTCTTAAATTAAAGACCACTAGAGAAAATATACACAAAAAAATCATATAATATTTCTTTTTTAATATCTTTAACAATCTAAAATACGAATCCCAAATGCAATAAATGCATATAATGTATTTTCCATAGTTCAGAAATACATTTTAAAAGTGAAGGCATCTTTGTTTTTAAAATTCTATTAAGTTCTATACATACATCTCATTGAAATTAAAAATATAAAACACATGTGTTTGTCCAATTTGCTCTTTATATGTACATATATGACATATGTCATACGTATAATCTTTTTTACATTGATACCAACATTCATATAACTCACATAAACATTTTAAATCTTATGATTCTTATCAATTACAGATTAAACTTTAAAACAAAGAAATTTTAATTATAAATAAAATTGATAAGATAGCACATTTAAATATATAAAAACACAATAATGGAAAATGAAATTCCACTATATCAAAGATTTATATTTCAACAGGAATCATTTTATAAACATAATGTACAGTGAACATGAAGTATAATAAACCTTTTAAGCTAAATTCATATAAATATATTACTATATAATAAGCTTTTTTCAAACAAATTTCAATTACCTTGCCATATTTCACATTAAGAAATATGGCTTTTTAAACAATAGCATTAATATAATAGCATTTCACTTCAGCAATTATTCAAATG
>BMAV01013289.1:175976-205115 GCA_019973955.1 Trichonephila inaurata madagascariensis
CAATAGCATTAATATAATAGCATTTCACTTCAGCAATTATTCAAATGCAGCAAATTTAAAATAGAAATAAATAAAACATTAAAAAAATTAAATACATTTTCAATAATAACATTTTTTGGCAGTACTGAATTCAAATAAATATTTTAAATAAATAACACACATAACACATTTCTTTTACCCTGATGCAACCATCATAACATTTAAATGCAAAAATAAAAAAAGCTTTTATATATATAAATTTTATTTAAAAAAAATACTTATTGAATTAAAAAAATAAAGATGAAGCCTTCATAATTTCAGTGAGTTATATTATGAAAGAATAGTTTAAAAGTAAAATATTTTCTTTTTCTGAAACAGGAAATCACTATAATGTGGAGCATACAGGTAAGCATCTGATAATTTAATAGTATATATTGAAGTTTAGGTAACTTTTAAATGGCATCATTTGACTATTGCAAAATGCAATTGATAAATAGGAAAGAAAAACTTCTAAGTTTAGGCTAAAATTTTTTTTAATGAATAGTTCAAAAATTTCAATTGTATTGCAACAATTTGGACATCAAAATGTAATGCATCTTTAGTCTTGAATTGTATAATCCCTTGAAAGCAAATATAAATGTAAACAAAGGGGAAATATGAAGCCTGAGCCTCAAAATACAGATAAAAAATACTTTCACTATAATATAATACTTTAAAACCAGTGGTATAATGGAGAATATTAGGGCCCCCCTGCAAAGTCAGGTTTTGGGCCCCAAGCCATATTTGGTATCAGTCAGGATTTGGGCTCCCCCGTGGGGTAAGGGTGTACATTACACCACTGTTTAAAATTATTTAATAACAGATACATCAAAATGCATTTAAAAGCAAATTTGTTATTTTGAGAACTCAGAACAATCTTGCATAATGCTTAATTTAAAAATTCCTTTTTCTTAAAATTGCACTGGATATTGTTTATTATGAAATATATTAATAGGAAAGTTTTTAAATAGTCTATAATTTTTACATAGAATATTCAATTAAAATAAAAAAATATGATCTATCAGATGAAAGACTTAATAAAATTATCCAAACAAATACAAATGATTAATTTTCTGAACAGCATAAATGAACAAAAACAACAACAAAGATTTTGGAATAAATAATTTTAACTTACATTATTTTAGATACAACAAGAACTGAACTGTTAATTCTTTTCACTCAGTAGAATACAATAAAAAAACTATTTACATCCAAGAATGAACAGTTTAGTGAATTTATTTTTGAATAGACCT
Organism: Trichonephila inaurata madagascariensis; assembly: GCA_019973955.1. Classification (NCBI taxonomy): domain Eukaryota; kingdom Metazoa; phylum Arthropoda; class Arachnida; order Araneae; family Nephilidae; genus Trichonephila; species Trichonephila inaurata. The sequence goes on from BMAV01013289.1 coordinate 177,248, forward strand.
ATTACTCATTAAATTTCATTATAAATATTACTCATGGAATTTTAACCAATAAAAAAATGCAATTATTGATGAAAAGCTAAATAATTAAAAAAATTTAAAAGGGAAAAACCCAAGTACAGCTAAGTTACTAAATATTCTAATTTTATATTTAAATATTAAACAATGAAATTTAAAATACATAAAAAAATAAACAAAACAATCCAAAATAAAGATTTAAGTACAAATATTTTCTTTAAAAATAAATATTTAAGAAATCTGCAAATGATTCTAATTGATGGTACTAAAAATTAAATTGTACCAAATCTTCAAATTACTAACATTTTTACAACTTGATAGATATAATCTATCCATTAAACTAGTCATGGTGATGTAGATAATTTGTACAACAAATAAATAAGTTCAAGAATGTCAGCTCAAACATTCTGTAGATTTGGGGAACCATTCATCATTTGATGCAAACGAACATATCCATTTTTCTTTGGCACAGTTGATGGATACAGCTTGCCTATCACAGCATTATGATGATCATCACCATATTTTAGTAACAAATTAACACTTTCTTTCTGAGCAATATAAGGTAAAGTTGCAGCTTTTAATTTTGCTTGATTGGCATCATATTTTGCCTATAAGGAGAAAAAAAATGTATTTCAAATACTCCCGAGAATGATTTAAAAAATAAAAATTACTTTGTGAATAAAAAGGTTAAGATACAACTATAATGAATGCTGTTTTAAAACTGAATATATCACCTAATTTAGACAGGTATGATTTATTACAGAGCCTACATACTTTTTAAATTCACTGATATCTAGAGTAAACAAAATTTTGATAGAAGTTAGCAAAAATTTGTTGGAACTTCAACCACAACATACAGTATTTTTAATTCTGCGGTACCAGCCTAAATAATTATGCATAATTTGATACTGCTCTGGCTCTAAGAAATGTTCCATGTTGATCAAAAATAAAACTCACTCAAAAATTGAGAATGCTGAATCAGAATACATGTGGGGTAGGAACAACAATCAAAGGACAGTATTTGAAATCCTTTTAAAAAAGCAACAAACATTTCAGCTTTAAAACTACAAACAAACCATACATTAAATCCATTCATTTACAATTCCTTCTTTTTCTTAGATGCTTAGGGCAAACTGTATTGCTGCCATTATAGCTGCATTGAACAAACAGTGTGCCCATAGCCTTGTTCTCCTTAACTTCTGTACAGAAGCATTAAAAAAAATATCGACAAAATGAATTTTTTTTCTTCAAAATTAAATGTTTCAGAACATTTTAGCAAAAGTGAATCATCTGTCAATTGAAATAGACCAAAGGATATTTTTTTTTGTTCCATCTAGTCAAAAGGCATTTTTACTATATTTATATACTTCAGAGTAAATGACTGTTTACTTAAGACAAAGATTCAGTCTACCAATATGGTTAGATTTTTTTTAAAATTGAATTTGCACTCTAAAAAGCAACTTTACACCTCTTCCCCTTTAATAAACAAAACTTAATAGGAAACATTTTAAACTTCTATTTTTTTTTTTATTGAAAAAAAAAATGGTGTATGAAATTAGATTTTTGAGAAAATTTGAACATAACTGGGACTGAAAGTCAGAACATCAGTAGCAACTCATGTGATCGATGCCCCACTTTTCTTTCACTAATTAGTTTTTGACATGTATCATTAAAGTTTAGTGTTGCTATGGAATGGAAATAACACTTGCCAGTTCACCAAACTATTTTGACTTTCATTCAATCACAAGATAAATGGTAATGTGATAATTTCTTCATAAGCATGTTTTCTTTTTATATGCTTTTTGAACATTCAGTGTTAATGTTAATAAATGTGATGAAAATGGATGAATGTAATAAAGCTGTTACTATAAATATGACCTATATTGAAAGACCAAGTGACTTTGCCAAATAAGCTTCCTTCTCACAAAGATGTCAATATGCTTCAATAGCAAAAATAAGTTTTTATAAAATAGCTCAAGCAGCTCTTTATGTATATAAGTCCTAATTCTAAGGGTTTACTAATGTGTTACTGAAGTTATTTTATTTTTTTCTCTACTATCCTGCTTTAACTTATAGTTAAAGCAATTTAGTATGAGCCAGAAAATACATGCACTACATTTCTATCCAATATATTTACTTTAAGATTAAACAATTAAGATTTTAAAAAATATATGCTAATAAAATACCTAAACTATATTATATTATATACTTGAGTCTAAGGAAAATTATATTTTCGTTTAGTTTAATATTATGTAGTAATCATTAATGAAAATTAAATTACCAGATACTGAAAATATTAGAACTAAAATTAATATAAGTTTTAATGTGTATACTCACCTTATTATATAAGAGCACCCCAAATATTGCTAGCATCATGCCAAAGAAATTTAATGCAGTAACTGGATTCCCAAGCAATATGAGGGAAACTCCAATAACTGATATTCTTTTAGCAGTATTACATACTGAGTACGTGAGTGGTGATACTAAAGATATTAAACTAAATGCAACAATGTTCTGTGCAAAATTACAGAGACCATCAGCAAATAATAGGAACAAAATGGTAAATTTATCTTTCCCCTGAAACTAAAGAAAATATTATTAGAATAACCTCTTTTTATAATAACATTTGATATTTTTTTCAAAAATTTTTTGTACCATACAGAATAGTAAGTATACGACATTCATCACGAAAATGCCTACATTTACCAAATCTTTGTCCAACACAAACAAGGCATTAGGTGATTTTCATAACTATTGAGCATTAAGAATAAATAATCTTTTTCATTAAATGATTCAAGTAATTGATCACATAGCAAAGAGAATGTTATACTTTAATATTAAATATAACAGAATCTTAAAAGTTTAATAAATCTAATAATTAAAAGCAGACAAATATGTAATTCTGATAATGCTCAACGTTAGGGGAATGTAAAATTATAATAAAGAAATTTCTCATACAATATAAAAATTTGGGCCACAGGTACTTGCACGTTCTACCATCAACCAATTTTGTCAAACCAAGAAACTTCAACAAATTCTGTCATTGTTATTATTATCATTGTATTTGTACATGCAAATACAATGATAATAATACATTGCTAAATGCTTTCCGCTATTGGCTGCATATCTCAGCATTTAGCAATGTCTTTCATTTGGCAAAATTGGTTGATGTATAATACGCAAGTACATGGTCACATGAGTACAACTGCATAAATAATTAAAATGTATAAAATAATTTTTAAAAAGATTTAAGTGTAAAAACTAATAGTACAAGAAAAGAGGTTTTTATTAAATTAAAATTTGAGGAAAATGTAAAAAATTCATCAAAGTTATAAATAAAATGAGCTGAAAATTCATTGTAAAAAGTTATTAAATATTTTGGAAATTTTTTTACAGAAATTGACATTTTCAATGAAATTTAATACTTAATATACAATACAATTCAGCAATAGATGATTAACTTATAAGATATATTAATAAACTTTAAAGTCATTTAATCTATAGATACTCAAATCCTATAAATTGTCACATTCCATAACCAAGTATTATCAATAAAATTTTTTAGAAGCACTTTATAACAAATGAAACTGATACTTTTAAGCATCCAAACATTCTAAAATTTAAAAAAATTAAAATTATAACTTACTAAATTATCATCATACATAATTGTTCTACAATCATATATAAGCCATACTGGTAAGAAATAGAGAAAAGCTAGTCTGGCCAAAATATGAAGAAGACGAAGATGATGAATATTTGTTTCACAGAGAACCTGATAAAGAAAAAGCATTATGCAGTAAATCAATTCAAATACCTTTTATACATTAAAACATCTGAACAAACATTAAGCTAATAAAATCGATATTAGGTATTTATACATGTGAATGAGTTAAATGCCTGTTTGTGTGTGTGATCACAAGTTTAATTTACATAATATTAAAAATATATAGATCTTTATTTCTTCATTCCAGTATTTAATGGATCTGAAGGTGATTTAAAATTAAATTAAAAATATAAGATATTCTTTCCTTTCATAATTTCGATAATTAAAAAAAATTTATTACCTATTACTTCATAAATCATATATAAAGAAATATTGCAGAACATATGGAAGAGTAAAAAATTTCCATTAGAAATTAAATTTACAGTTCTAACCAAAGCTAATTTATTTTCTATTTTACATACCTACTAGCAATTCAACCACAAGAAACAGATTAAAATTGTTTAAACAACATATCTGAAATTTGTATGAGATATGAAACAAAACTACATGAAATCCATATTAAATATTGACTCATATGTAAAAATTTGGATTTATTTATTTTTTTTTACTTGACCAATTTTTATTTTATGACTGAAATATAAAAAAGTTTCGAAAATTTTAGGGAAGGAAAACCAGCAGCGAAAGGGACATGCTTTCACAGTTCACTCAACAATATTCTACAGAATATTTCAATTAACCAGTGGAGTGTGAATAGCCTATAGATGAATACAAAGACAACTGATGCCTAAAAAGTATGAGATAAAGTATGCCTAAGCTTTAAAGGACAGGATAAGGTGGTGTTCTGGTGCCTATACTACTAATCTTGAATATTCACTGTATTACTGTTTTCTGGATATTGAAAATATAAAAATAATAATACAATAAAAAAATAATAACTAATCAATTAAAAAACTCATGTGATATATAACACATATCAAAAAATTAACTATGTAAAACCACATCAGAATATTATTTCAACAAGTGCAAAACTTGTCTACTGTATATATAACTAATCATCTGCAGAAATATTTTTTATGCAATAAACTCCTTATATATCTAGATTGAAAAATAATTTTCAAATTGTCAAAAATTATTTGTCCAGTAATTCATTAGGAAAATCAATTGTAAAATTATCAGTAATTTACTACGAACATGAATGATTAAAGAAGTGTTCTCGCTCTTTTTAGACAACACACTATCGAAAATTAATATTCTAACTTCAGTTACAGAACATATAATTATCAGAAAATAACTTCGTTAAATTTTAAAAGCCAATTTATACTGGATGGTGAGTTTATAATATTTTAATAGCATATTAGAATTAAAAAGAACATTATCATGTTCCAAGAAACATTACATACATATTTAGTTTACTATCATATAAAATTTATTTTTAAGTAAAAAAACTTCTAGTAAATTCTATTTCATTACAATTTACTATAAGTAGTACATGTTTTAATATCCCTCTTAATGTTCAAAATTGTCTTCAAATTACATGATATAAAAAAGAAATATTACACAGAAAGAAAAAATATTTGGTAATTATAACTTCTAACAATGATACACAGTTTAAAATCATAGATGTAATAACATAAAGGCAAGATAAATAAAAAATTCATACTTGTCCAAAAATTCAAACATACATCCTATTTAAAATTGCATGATGGCAAAAATATTTAATAAGTTCAGCATAAATATATTTTCCTCATATTGATTAGTTATGTAGTATCTAATGAAATATAAAAAGGTATTTTTAGCTTTAAACAAATCTACACACATACTTAAAAAATATCAAAATTACAATACGTAAATGATAAATTTAAGAATTGAAAAAAAAAAAACTCACATTAAAATATCAAAAGTTAATGTAATGAATTTTGGTTGATATTACATTCTTAGAAGGAAAAATATGAAATGAGCCAATGTACAATCAATCAAAATTGGGCACTTTTAAAAGCTTTTGCGATTCTCATATCAAGATAAAATTAGTATCAAGATTCAGAACTCAAAGCAAACTCTCTGACGTAACACACTACCCCACATTGTGGGGGCCCAAAGCTCGATTGACACCAAGTACATATTTGGGTTTGGGGGCCCTAAACCTGACTTTGCAGGGGTGTCCTACTATTCTTCGTTATGCCACTGATAATGATGTTAATGGATTAATAGCATAGTTTATTTACTACTAAATTTTCTCAAATCCAGTGGTGCTTCTTCCCTTATTTGACATCATGCAAAAGCATAATTTAAAATTTGTATAAAAATCTACGAGGAAGCTTTTAAATTATTAGGGTTACAAAAATGAATCTCTTAATGTTAAACAAGTTTAAATACTTTCTTTGGATCTATCATGACTTGCATGAATTTTGTTCAGCTATGATAAGAACTGGAAAATTAAAGGTGTCCTATTTTTTATAACTACAGATAAAAAAACTTGAATTAATAACAGATTTCTTACCTTTTTAGAAAAAGTGTGTTGTAATGAAAATCCCATGGTAGCCAATAAAGCACTAATTAAACCAATCATATTAAAAGATATTTCTGAAGCTGTAGCTATTAACACTCCTATTACAATGGGTATTAATGAAAGATATACCTGAAATCAAGATAATGGTAAATAATGTAGTGAAAAAATAAAATAGTTATTCAGTGTAATAACAAATTTATAATAATTTTTTTTTCATTTGTAAGTGGAAGATTTACTATAGAATTTTTTCATCATTTTTATATTTCAATATAAAAATGATGAAAAATATAGCTCATGACTTAATAAAGCTTATACTAAATAGTAAACTACAGTATACATATCATTTGCAAATTGAAACAGCCTCTAAACAAAGAAAGAAAAATAGAGACAAACAATATTCAGCAACAAAAATCTAAAAATGCTTTGAAATACACAACTTTTTCTTTGTACTTTCAAATGATATAAAAATCTTTGAACTTGATTTGATTGTTTAAAAACCACTTGAATACTTTTGCCTATTTTTATAGAGATATGAAATTTACTGTATTTACTTGAATCTAAGCTGCACTTACTTACAATATTAAAACTACTGAAAATCAAGTGCGGCTTAGAATCGAATTAAAAAAAAATGCGTTTGTTGGGGCAATTAGAGCAATTACAGGTTCTAAATTATTTTACATTATTTTTTCTTTTCTACAAAGACTTGTTGAGAATTTGGGATGTGGCTTAGATTAGAGTAAATATGGTATTACAAAAATTTAATGAAGTAATAAAAAAAGCATTAAATGACTATAAATTCATAAAAAGTAAATATTAAATTAGAATATAGTATTTTATATTTGAGAAAAAACTTTTATAGATTGAATCCAAGTAATATAAGAAAATTATGATTCTAAAGAATATTACTCACCTTAGTTGTTTGTTTTTCATGTAATATAATTCTAGAGAGAATAACAGTGAAAAGAGGCATGGTAGCTTTAACTGTAACAAAATATTCAAAATCAGAATATTAATATCATGAAAAGCATTAAAAAGTTTTAAAGATTCACACTTTTGTGGATCCTTTCCAAACAAATAAAGCAATTATATACACACAAAACACTAATTTGTGAATGAAAAGATATCTAAAGAAAAAGCAAAAATCATTCTAATTTTCAAATCAACCATTATTTTATACGAGTGAATGTTAGAAAATGATTGGTAAGATAACATGCAAGAGACACAAATTGTCAATACGAATACTTTAAAAAAACAAATTATGAAAGAAAATGTACACACAGAGCAATGGAAAGACTTTACTTTCTATTTAAAATTTTAATCAGTATTTTCAACGATAAAAAAAAAAAAAGGAGAAAAAAATGAAACTACCACATTGAGAATGAAACAAAAATATTTAGATAAATAGGAATGCAATATGATCATATATTTTCTCTTCATTTCTATAAATGTGCTGATTCTTGTTTTATAGTTCAATCTGTTACATTTTATGCATTACCAGGAAGTTATATGATCAATGGGGAAGGGGGGGGGGGAAAGAACTGAACAAACAACTTTTGAGAGATATTATAGCTTCAATAGTTTTACCAAGAGAAAGATTGCAACATAATCTAAATTAATAAAAGAACATCTAGATTTTGATATATCTCCATAAATCACACAAAGTATGAAAATAACTTAAAATTACAGAAATGTGAAAGTGTAGCACAAACAAATTTCTAAAAACCAAATTACATTAGCTGCAGTCATAATGCAAAAACAATTACTAACTATTATTTCCAAGCATTAAAATTGATACCTATTGATTTCAAATTAGCACCTTATTAATCATAATTTTTTAAAAATGATTCATGCAAATTTATTGAAAATATTTATATTTTGCTTGGAAACGTTTCTAACTATATGTATATAAATAAAAAGACAGTTCATAAGATTTTAAAATAAACAGGTATTTTTTATTAAGAAAAAAAAAAAGAAACATTCATCTCTTAAAATACAAACATATAAATTTCCTTTTTTTTTCACTTACCAGTATGCGCATAAGAAACAGGCACTTTCCAGATGCTGACATGAGATGACACAGATGCGAAAAATTTACCAAAAGCCAAAGGCACAATTAATTTCCAATAATATGTTCTATTTATATCAACAACAGTTCGGATACCCCAAAGGCTAAACAGAGGTCCAGACAACAGAGTAGCAGTGAGAAGTTGAACCATTGTTACAGTTATCGGATATGGAAAATCATTTAAAACTGTTTTGAGAATCACGCCGTTTCCAGAGCTTACACCGTACCATATAAAACATAATACAACAACATACAAAATTTCCCTTGCTTGGGAATCGCTTGCCATAATTTATTTTGAAATTTATCGCATTTTATACTCGTAAAATATAAAGATGTATACTACCTAAACCATCTGGGTTAAAATTTATGTTCCTAAAAACTTGAAAACGTATAATATTATTAAATATTAATCTGAACATCACACGTCAGCAACGGGTAGCGCAGCTACCATATTTCAAAAGGCAGTTTTCATACCAGACGAAAAATTTTTTAGTTTAGGCTATGGAGTTGAGATGTATTTGACTGCTTTACGTCAAAGAACTTTGAATCTAAATTCTACAATGACCTCATTTTAGTTTCAATAGTGACATTTGAATAGTTGTAAAACATTTAAAAATAATTTTGATTTTATAAGTCAAATATATAGATTAAATTTTAAGGTAAATAACTTTTATCTTAAAATTCTACAGTAGAGAAAGCTCAAAATCAATAACTAAAGCATTTCTAAATCAGGCATCAAGCTCTTCATTTGTTAGTAAATAAAATATTTCCTGCGTCGTGTGCTTTCCGCACCGGTAAACATGATTTTCGATTTTCACTTAACTTTGTGTTAGTTGACTTACATATCAACAAATGTGTGCTCCTAGCAATTATTTTGGTTTTAGGAAGTAAAAGATGATATTTCCTTGTTGTTACTGGTACTGGAATTTGTTTGCTTCGGTATATGTATTGGTTTCCGTATCGACAATTACGAGACGGAAATCGCAGATTTTATAACTGTATTTCCTAAATGTTTTCCCTTACCTATCGAGAACTCAAAGTGTTTCATTTTAAAGCCTCATCAAATACCTTATATTTAATCAAAATTTGTGCAAAAAAATAGTTAGCTGCTATTTACATGTCATTCTAAAATTGTCATTTTAAAATGTACATTTTTTTCAATAAATTTTTCTATTTTTGTCTATTTACCAGATTTTTACTGTAAACAAAGTTTTATAACTTCCCCTCTTTTAAAAATATTCAATCATATGGTGGAAGTTCAATAATTGAAGTAGCACTTAATTTTTTTTATCCTCAGCACCTAACAATGAGACAAAAATGAAAGATCTTTTGACAATGATTCGGTGTGTTGCTTTAAATCAAGAAATTAATTTCAATCTCTAAATAAATATCTATTTTTTTTATGAGCATTACTTTAGTCTTTAAAATCTGAATCCAACTTATAACTGAAACTTCCATCCATTATTAAAATAGAACTTCATAAGTATAATTTAAAATATTAAAAATATTGCTAGTACATTTAATTAAAAAATTGAAGCAATAGAATTGAAAAATTCTAAGCATGGAATAACTAGAATAATTTTATGAATTATAATATTCTTTTATAATTGAAAAGTATTTAGCTTTTTATGAAGCTCTATAAGTTTTTAAGCACCAATAATCAATATCGCTGAATCCAGTGTATGGAAACATATTTTATTTAATTATGAATACCATATATAAAGAAAGTATTTTAAAAGTTTTTCTGTGTAATTTTTATTTACAAGTTAAACATAATGTATCATGTTTTTTCAAATTGAGTTTTATTTTTCATACTTTATATGTTTTTCTTGTCCTTTAGGATTGCTCAAAATACAGAGAAAAATGCCTTTGCTTGATTTCATAGAGTTAGAGATTTTATCTCCTCATGATAATTTCTTATTCTGTATAAAACCACAATGAAGAAAAGTAGGCTCTTTTCTATTGCATGCTGCTTCAGCCTATGTGTTCTTGCAGTGCAAATACTAATTTTAAGAAGGCTTCTTCAAAAGGTAATTTTAAACTTTTGCTTTTAAAAATATGTATTTCATTTGAAGATCAGTAAAGTCTAGAAATAAATAGGATGTATATATGTTTTATAATATGAATAAAATTTTGTCTTGAACTTATTTTTCATGCTATATGAATTTAAAATTAAAATAAGATACATTTAAATTTTTGCTTATTTCTTTATGAAAATAGATTGCATTTTGTTTTTTGTACACATTGATTATAATTTTATCTTTATTTTTTATATAAGTTTTGACTGTATTATAAACTATCAATGTTTTTTTTAAAAAATTTAGAATTTTTCAAATTTTTTTCTTTTAGGAAAAGAAGGAAACCAAAAGTGATCTTGCTCTTGTAAGTAACATTTTATCAAAGTAAATAAATATTTAGTTAATTTGATAACTTTATCTTATAAAAAGGGAGAAGTTTTTGTGGTGCATTGATAGTATTACCTTTTTTCCTTTTAAATATTCAAAATACTTCATCTAGTTAAAATTAACATTTTTATATTTATCTAATTGAATTATTTTTTATGTTTAATAGGTATTTATATCTAAAGTGTTGAACCTGTCATTCAAACATAATGTTCCATTGTTTCTTATTGATCCTAAAGTCTTCAGACGCATTCAAAATGGAAGTGAGGATGAGTTAAAAAATTGTCATTTTCTTTGTCCATCCCAGAAAATTCTTCACCTTGCAACTATTGGTCCTTTATCCACACAGATACAAAAGGTACTAATCTTACAATTTTTAATTTTTATAGTCCTTTTTCATTTTTATTAAAATAGCTGTAATGCAGGTATGTCAGACATGCAGTTCACCAACACTGATAACAAATAAATTTATATATTTTTTGACAACACTTGATTCTTAAACTAAAATTATAAGAATGTACATGAATTAAATAAATGCATTTGAAAAACCTTACCATTTACCGGATGATTATAATAAAAATAACGCTTTCATAATGCTGTAAGAAAAAAACCACTTCTCAGAAGGCCTTCAAATTTGAACTGAATATACTTGAAAAAAGGGAAAATGCAGTAGTGTATTGTGTGTATTAATAGATGACGCTGTAAGAAGCATAACAAAAGTGGTTTCTGCTATATGTGGCATTTTGAATTGAATTAAAACGAATTTGGAATGAGTTGCATATTAAACCAAGTGTATTGTTCAATGTGCTTGATTGTTTTGAATTTTTGATGGATGCAATCTGAACAAGTATTTTTTGATGGAAAAAACAGTTGTGTTAGTGTTTGTGAAAACCCATCCACCACAGCAAGGTTGTACCACATTAGACAGCAAAAATTGGTTTTTAATTGTCCTTGGGCCAAAAACTGCATAAAAAGCAACAATGAAAATGCCAGTAAAATATCGCTAGATTTGTGCAAGACATATTCTTTATGCTTTCCACCTTTTTCTGTCACAAGTTGAAACCGATAAACAACAGAGTGGAGAGTTTCAGGGGGTACGTTGGGAATGTGTTGCAAAATCTGTGCTTTCAAGAGAGCTAAATTTTTCCGTCATCCACTGAAAACAACATTTTAAATATAACCCCATAGCCAGAAGTCATAAGGGTTGAGATCAGGCGATCTTGAAGGCCAGGTTGTTGGAAAATGATAGTTAATCATTCTATCATTTCCAAAATGTCTCCTGTGGGATTGCATTACTGGTTTTGCAATGTGCGTAAGAGAGCGTATTTTGCATCTTACAGTGCTATCTATTGATAAGCTTCGGAACTTTTTTTCTTATGCCATACTATTTTTCCCATAAAGTATATTCAGTTCAAATTTGGTCATTCTTACCAGAGGCTCTTTTTTTACAGCATTTTGAAAGTGGAACTTTAATTATAGTCACTATGTATTTATAAGGGAAACTGTTGTGCATAAATGTATTTGTCAGAGCATAATCTTAGAAAATTGCCCATATCATGAAATGCTCAATTATTTAATGAAACAGTAGCATTCCATGATATGAGCAATTTAACGATCAATCTCCAACATTCATACACATGTCTTGAGGTTGTTCAAATGTATATAATTTGTGCATTGCAATGAACTGTGAAATGTCAGTAGAGTCAGAAGCTACTCTTTAACAGTTTATAAAGGAATACTGCATTCTTGTCTAGTCTGCAATTAACAACTTTCATCTGGTTTAAAAAAGCAGTGTTTTCTTTGTTTAGTGTTTAACTGACAGTTTATTAAAAGAGTGCAATAATGCTCCACATGTGTTAACAGAAAACAATCAATTGAAGAATAGCATCACTTCTTTCAAGAAAAGTGGTTGTTATTTATCTCACCCAATTGAAAGTAATATCAGATTAAGACCCTCAAATATAAAGGGGTTAGTTGTATGCCTGGTGTTAGCTGTAGCTTTTAGCCTCATACTGGAGACAGTACGATCTGGTTTGGTTCCATCCCAATTTTGAGGGAGAACACCCTGAGTGGGTGGCCAAGGGCCTCCTACCTCTCTACCCTTTTCACCAAAATCACAAGAGGACTAGTGGCTTGACAAATATTTAGAGTGCCCCCATGCCATGATGGTGCTCTTCATTAACAAACAACCATGCCTTCTACAGGATTCAAACCCAGGCCTTAAGACACAGCAGTCTGCATCACTAACCACTATATCAAATGGGTGGCCGAAAAGTGGGTATTACAGTACTTTGGTATTCAAAGGGACGAAAAAATTATGTTTGATCTGTAAAAATTCTCAAGTGGTTTGTAAAGTGTATAATATTAAAAGACACCATGATGCCATTAATAAGGAAAATTATGACAAATATGCAGGGAAGCTTCATAAGGATAAAATATAAGAATTAAAGTTATTTCAAAAATGACAATTTACTTATTAAACCTGTTAAAGATAATATAACTGCTGTAAAAGCAAGCTATTTTATATCACATTTAATTGCAACCAACTAAAAATCATTTACTCAAGGAAAATTTATTAGCAAATATATGATTCAGGCAGTAGGAGTATTGTGCCCAGAATAATTTGGCATAGCATTCACCCTAGAGATTTTTTTTAAATAAAGGAGTTAATTTTTGGTTAAACTTGACAACAGAACTCTTAATGATGTAAACAACTTTTGATTTACACTTAATAATGTAAATTTAATATTGTCAGCAAAATTGAGATGATGTTGGCAGAAATTTGTGTAATCAACTAAAATTAATAATTCTAACATTTGAAACTTATTCTGCTGCAATTGATGTGAGCACAAAATGTTCAAAATAAAGCTTAGCTAACTTTTTTATTCACAGATGTAATGCAAACTTGAAAGCAAATGAAGAGCTTCTTGAAACTATCCCAATACATGATACAGGCATAGGGGTTGATTTTTTTAACACAGTGATTGATGTTCTAAATAAGTACAATAAATATAATTATATTTTGCTTTAATTAGATTTTTTAAAATTAATTCGTTTCTGGGTTCATGGCAGTTTTTTTTGTGATTCTTTATAAAGCATTATCTTCTTTTTATGAAGGATTTAAGGGAAGTTCTTACTTTATATATAAGAAATTGTTTGAGATCAAATATGTAGATTTAATTTTCTTTGTTATTTTTTGTTGATAATGTGTTGTTTTGGGAGTTTTTAAGCTTTATGTTTGAATACTTCATTTAGTTGAAGATTGCTTTATCATGATTGATGGAATAATTTTTATTTCTTTGAATTCCTCTGTACATATAATTTTTATTTATTTTTGGTGTTATATTTTGATTTAGATCTTTATATATTTACTTTTCATTAATTTATTTTAAAATTTTATTTGTTTTTGAATATTTCAGTATTTGTTTATTAATTTATAAAGGATAAAGGTTGCTACCTTTAAATTAGTTTTACCCTACTTTCGCATTCTATGCCTGAATTTGAATTATAACTTATTGTATTTTCATTTTTCCTTAACTCAACTTCTTTACTTTGACTGGCAATTTCATTTTGTTGTTATTCTTATGATTTTGTACTATACAAATGGGTACTTTAGTATTAGTGTCACCACAGCAAAATTAATGACACATGAATCGTGCCTTTATATCACAACAACAAAGATTCTTACATGTTTTACAATTACCAATTAGTCAAATTTTGGTGGAAAATGGAGCGATTCACGTTATAGCAATTTGGCTGCAGTGATGCTAATACTTAAGTACCTAAAAATTTTTGTCAGTTGTGTATAATAATCACAATATTAATAATATATATATATAATTAAGAAAATGTTTTTAATTCAATATGTTTCTGTTAATTTTTATGAAGTGCTTTGTACGCATAATTTGTAAAATATATTTGAATTGCATACTTGCTATCTTTTGAGGAAAAAGTATAGCAGTATTTTTTGGTGTTGTAGCTTAAGTATATAAAAAGTCTAATGTTTGTCAAAGTAGCTCCATTTGTGCCTTTAAAAATGTCTATTTTGCTATTTATTTTGTGAATGAACATACCTTATCTACTTTAAAAATATTTCATGATAAATAAATATCTCAAAATGTAATTAATTATGAGAGGAATTTTTTGTTTTACTAATTAAATAATTTAAAAAGTTTTCTTTTATTAATTTAATTTCCGGGAGTAGTATTGTTAACTATTAAGTCTTTGGTTTATATTTTGGAATTTTTTAAATTACTAAATGTTATCTTTAACCCTTTTGGGACTAAGGACGCAAACACGTGCATACCGCCAGGGCCAGAGGGTTTTGTGTAGTTAAGCCTAAATTCATGAAAATACCGAACCTTGAACATGTTTTTTAATATAGTTCTATGTTAACATACTATGTTAACATGTTCTTTCTATATTTTGTATTTACATACTCCATTTACTTAAGTTATTTTCTGTTTAAGTACAAATTTTTAAACTTTTTATTGTCAGTATTTATTTACATTTAATGACTCTTAACATTAAACATTTGAAAAATAAATATGTTTCTTAAAATTCTTTTTAGTGTGAAAAATTTTAAAACAGGAATCTACTCTGAGTCCTATATTACAATTCTTGCACTCATAATAAAACATTTGCTATTTTGGAGTTTTTTTTATGGGAATGTGAAATTCCCCATTGTGTGTCCCATTGTTGATGACCATAGAGAGGCATATTTTGTGTTGATGTTATCAGGATACAAATTTCTGAAATATCATTATCATAAAATTTGCAATTAACAGAACAATCATAATATATTATTTGTCACTGATACTGTATTCTGATATTCCAAGTTCAGTTAAACATTTTTGATGCTTCAACCTTGTAAAAAAAAAAAAAAAGAAGAAAAATTTGTCTACCAGATCTAATTATCCATTAAAAACTACACTGCAAACCTAAGCTAAATGCTCCAGTAAAATTAAAACTCTCATCTTCAATATAAACAAAAACCCCTTCGCCATTTCAAGAGCAGTCATAAAGCATTCAATTTGGAAACATTCCCTTCCCCTTATGTTTATAAAACAAAAACCATGTATAAATCAGTAATATTTCTCTCATTTTGAATAGAAGGTTAGATCTACATTTATTTCCAACCTTATGGGCATATAATGTCATCTATTCCCCAAAAATTGAGCTTACAAAGCTTTCCAAGTGTGTGTCCCACATGTGGGCCATTCGGGAACTGTCGGTGTTTCATGCTGGTACTGATATGAGATGTTCATCCTGAAGGGGTTAAAAGGATTTTGTAAAGTTTATTTAATATATATATATATTTATTATAGTGCATTAATTTGTTTTCTACACTTTTTTCAGATTGCCTTTGTGGAAGCAGTTGAAGCAGAAGGATTCCAATTGAGGCAGTTTACTGGTTCTGATCCTGTTCTTTTGCAACACAGTTTAAATTCTCCCATTCCTCTTCATTTCATAATTTCTGATGAGCTTACTACTATCCATATATCTGTCTTTTATGAGAGACCTGCAAAATTTTGGTGGTGTGGTGGATATTTTCCAAATGATAAAGAACTGCATGATTTATATGAGCTTGGAATAAGAAATGAGGACTTTCAAATGATTAGTAAAACAGCAGCATTTGATAAGTAAGCATATTAAATTTTTCCTCACACATATTCTAAATTTTTCTCCTATCCTTCTCTGTAAAAAGTAAAGTGCAAAATAAAAATGTTCATTAATACTCACTTATAGGAAATTAGAATTTGCTGATCATGGGAGCAGTTTTGTACCATTTATTTGTTATTATCTTTTTGAATATTTAATTGCTTAATTCTGCCATCTATATTACATATATTTTAGCAAGATAAAAATATACAAAAATTGATATGATCAGGGGTGTAGCTAGCGTCGTATCAGCAGTATCAATGATACAGGGCCCCAAAACGTGTGAGCAAAATATCGCAAAATATTAAGGAGCTCTTAGGAAGGGCCCTGCAAGGAGCTTTGATACAGGGCCCACTCAGGACTAGCTACAACAGTGGATATGATATATTATGTGTTTGAATGTTCTGGTATATGTAACAAAAATAATTTTATAAATGCCTTTTTTTTTTGTTTTTAATGCAATTTATATTAAGTTATTTCTAAGCTATAATTTTTGATGTGTTTTATCTTATGTCATTTTATTACGCTGTTATGCTTTATGTATCAAATGTTTCTGATGAATGTGATTAATTTTTACATAAGAAAAACAAAAACAAAAAAGCTTTTGTGCATTACAAATTTTTAAATTTTTGTGTTTTAAGGTATGAATATGAAAAGAAAAACAGAAAAGGAGAGGGGGAATATGATTAATCAAAACAAAATTAAATAGAAAAAAAGCTTATTTTATGTTAAGTGATTTAATTAAAATTTCATTATTGTTAGCAATCATTATATTTCACCTTTTTTGGCAATTTTAAAATACATTCGAAAGAATTCACTTTTTCTACTTAAATCATTTGCAGAAATTTTTGTTTTAAGTTGTTCTGTAATTTAATTCTGCTTGTTTTATTATAGAGTTGAGGTTCATTCAGCTGCCATTCACAAAGTGAAAATATTTGTACCTGTGCAACAAGAAATATTCTTAAATTATCCTCAGAATACTGATTTTATTGAATGTAACTACACTCAAGCCAGATATTTCCATGAGAGGTATGGAAGAGATGAAAGTGATGAAGCTGAAATATTTCGTTCAAAAGCATTCAAGTTATTGTCTAAAGCTAAGACACTCTTAGATAATTTAAAAATTCCTTTCTGGTTGAGTAGTGGAACCTGCTTAGGTATCTAAATTCATTTTTTTAAAATGGAAATTATACATAAATATAAATTTATTGTTGTAATACATAATGTTCTGCATTATGGCTCTATATTGAAAATCATTTAATTATGTAAGTTAAAATAATCCCTTTGAAAAATTGAGAATTATGATGCTATTATAATTGGATGAAAAGAAGTGAGATAATTATATATACTCCATAACATAAACTGATAATCTAATAATAATCTGAAGAATATATTGAAACTGAATTGTTAGTAAGAAGAAAATCACATGCTTGAGGATTGGATCAAATTGTAAATATTTAAATATTGTTTAATGGTGGTTGGAAGTCTGCATTAAAAGTTTTGTAACATAATAAAGAACGAAGGGACCTTTCTAATGTATATTTTTAAGCACATTGTTTGCATAATGAAATAGTATGATGAAAGAAAAACTATTAGACTCTTTACATAATGAAAATTTTTCTAAAAGAAACATTATTTATTTATATACAAATATATAAATGTTGTGAAACTTTTTAAAGAAGGTACAGTAATTTTTTTTATTGTACTAATAGATTTATTTTTTATGTGCATATGGATTAAAAATTTATTTATTTCTGTCAACTTATGAAAAAATTCAAGAAGAATATAATTTTCGATAATTTGTTTCTAGTTAGCCATTTATGTAATGTTTGACCAGTGCTCTCTTACTTAATAACTTAACTTTCCTTATGTTTGTATTGTTGTTTCTGTAATGTTTTGTTTTTTTATAGCCGTATTAAACATACAACATTTTTTTCAAGTTAAGGCTCATTTTATATCTTATATTCTGTAAGCTGAGTAAGGAAGAATTAGATTTGAAATAAATATATTTTATTCATCTTATAAAATTTCAAGTGCTGTAGAATTATTTCTCAAACATCAGATTACATCCAATGATTTCCAATTACAGTATACCTTCAGAAATTAAATAATTTATGATTCAAATGGCAATTGAATGAAATTATGAATAAATGCATGCTAATTTTTGCGGTTTTCTATATAGAAAATATATACTTATTACAATCATTCAATCTTTTGCATTTATAAAATTGTGTATACTTCATAAGAATTTCTATTTTTCATATATAATTTAATACCAATTTAAATAACTATTATTATATTTTTCTTTAGGTTTCTTTAGAGAATGTGGTTTTATTTCACACAGTAAAGATGTTGACATTGGAATTTGGATCAAAGATTACAAACCAGAAATCATATCAGCATTCTCAACTCATGATTTGCCTTTAACTCATTCATTTGGCAAGGTAAGTTATATTTCTCTCTAGTTATAATTTCTAACTTCAATGAAAGTACTAACAATTAAATAACACATTTATTATTTTTTTTGTTATTAAGTTTTCAAAATCTGTTACACATTATCATTAATACTAATAGTATTAATACATGATTCTCTCTAAGCATTGAGGTCACAAGCAAAAAGAAAAGCTCTTTTAAAATTCAAAATACATTCATTGGTTATGGAAAAGGAAATGCAAATTGGGGGAAACAGTTTTACCTGTTTAAGAAACAGGTAATACTGTTCACCAGCATGTATGCCATAGACATCAGCAATTGCGTGCATGTTCAATACAATACTGATAGAGATAACTCATGAGTACATCGATACATTGTGAAGTCACTATCTAATTTTTCTTTTAGATTAAATTATGATAAAAATTTTAAAATATTTCAGTTTTGTAATGATTTTTATCTGGTTTTTATTGGATAATTTTTGTAAGTAAAATTTTTCTTATCATAAAAACATTTTGTATATTTTACTGAGTGAGTTTGTATAATTTCAATAGCTATATTCTTTTTTTCTTTGAAAAAAAAATGTAACTCAGATTTTTTTTTTTTATTTCTTACATTTTTATATTTATTTAGGTTGAAGATAGCTTTGAATTATCATTCAGAGATAATGACCTGAAATTAGATATTTTTTTCTTTTATGAAGAGGAGACTTATGTGTGGAATGGAGGAACTCAAGCTAGGACTGGCAAAAAGTTTAAGTGAGTATTATTAAAAATGATTTTACTTCTTGTTTTATCTACTGACAAAATCCTGTTTTTAATAGTCTTTTATCTCTTCGAGTACTTTAATGGCCTTTTCCTTTTAGAAAGATATTTTTTAAGCCCAAAATAGCAAAATGATACTGATGAAATGTATGATACTTCCTAACATAGTCATATATTTTGAGAATTGAATTGTTTTTTTAAATATTTCAATAATATAAGATTAATCTGCTCCCCTATATAATGAATAAATTTTGGTAGGGTGCCCACATATTTACTTAATAAAGATCAGCCTAATTGACTTTGTGAGAATTTATTGAATTATACTCTTTAAACATAATCTGACTTTATCACATTACCTTTAATTTGGAATCAGTTTTCAAAAATTTTAGTATTTTTTTAAATCATTGTTTGGCCTAATTTGGTTCGTGTGTCATAAAATCAAATAATCAATCTATTGAATAATTGATATCAAAATAAATTAAATACATGGAGCAGTTTAACTTAATCTGACTTTAACTTTATTATAACATCTTTTTATCTTGCTAACTCCAACTTTTGATAACAGGATCTGACTCAGGCAGACTCACTCGGAATAACTTCTTGTAAAGTTACTCTAGTCTCGATAGTGCTTTTGTAGAAGCATCTAATTTCTTTGTCTCTTTTTTTTTGCATTTGCTCTACCACTTAAACAATACTGCTTTACATGTATCACAGTCCTTTCACAAGGTGAGGTTCTCATGTAAAATCTCATAATAAAGTAATCTCAGAGATTAGTTAAGGGAAATGTTTATAAGAATCCTTTACAACCAAAATGGCTTAGTACATTTTGAAGTACATAAAATTCAGTGGCTTTGATGATAGAAACTTGAAAAAAGTTTTATGCGCATGTGTAATTTATGTTAATGATTTTCCCATTTAATGCACAGTTAAATACTGTGTTTTTGAAAAATTCCTATTATTTCAGTCTATAAATAATGAATTTTAAGATTTTTCATGTAAAGCATTAAATTTTCAACTTTGAGGCTTGCTGTTTCCTCAGTAAAGCTAATAATTATGAGTTTTATTTTTCTTTGAATATCAGATATTTTTGTTATTACTGGATCATGACATTTAACAACTTATTTATTTTATTAATGATATCAAAATGTTACTGTGTTAATCAATATTATTTCTTTGATAGGTATGTGTTTCCAAAATTTCAGTTATGTTGGACTGAATTTTTGGAATTGAAAGTTCGAGTGCCTTGTCAAACTGAAGAATATATTAAAGCCAATTATGGGCCAAAATGGTTTGAGCCAATTAAGATTTGGGACTGGAAAAATAGTCCCTCTAATGTTTTAGAAAATGGACAATGGCCTTTAGATGAATGGCCAGAAGTTATACAATTGCTTCCTTTACCTGATCAAAATTAAGAAAGATTCATTATCTGAATAATTATAAAATTAAATGTATTAATGTTTTAAAAATATTTTTTTTATTGTTATATTAATATTGGAAAATTTTTGTGATTTAAAAGTCAGATACACAGCCTACTTCAGCTGTGGCAGATTTGAGTAAGATATCAGTGTTTATCATTACCAAAAATTGTTTATGATTTTTTTTATAAGCAAAAGTTGAATTTTGTGTTATTTTTAAGACTGAAGGGGAAAAAATATCAATCTATTTATTGCAAATTTACTTTCAAGATCTTTGAACTAAGATGAAATTTAAGCAGAAGGAATACATTTTTGAAGAATATATAAATATTAAGTATTGATTCATATTTAGTTAAAAGTACTAATAAACCATTTTTGATCACCAACATATAAATCACTGCCCATTCAGTTTAGTGGTTAGTGACACTGACTGTAGTGCGGTAGAGCCTGGGTTTGAATCCCGGAGAAGGCATGGATGTTTATATTGTAATCCTTCATGACTTTAAATTCCTTCTTTCTTTTGTGATGTGTGCTTCATGCTTACTTCTGTAGGTCCCTGTGTGGTACTTTGTGGTGCACAGGGATTTATAAATGTTCTCAATAAAAAACAACTTATAAATCAAATTTAATCTATGGATGAACTTGTAATTGAAACTTGTTGTTTGAAAGGTATTACAATATGTTCATAAAATTTTTGTGAAGTAACTAGTGAAAATTTGGGCTTTTTGTCTGGCTAAAGACTATTTTGTTTTATAATAGGAATTGCTTTTTGGTATATTAGATGATCTTTCTAATCTATATTAGTTTTAAATCAAGTAAAGTATGATTCGTCAAGTGTGCTTTGACTGTCCAAAAAATCATCAAGTTTTGTGACTAAAAACTGTAAGTGTTATTGTGTGTGCTATTTGAAAATTGAGTTGAAAAGATATTGTTAAATAGACAATACTTCTGATTTAAGCTTTTTTTAAGGTTTTGGATGAAAGTGAAGTAAAAAGTAGCAATAATTCCAAGTATAGTGGAATAAAAATACTGTTAGAAGCATTTTTATTTCACTGTACTTGTTCTTGAGAGTGCAACTTAAATTGGTTCATAGATTCATTGCACATGAACTTTATGCAGTGTTATGAAATATGCTCTTAAACAAAGTTTTAATAATTTTAATCATTATTATATTGAACTGAACATGTTTATGATTTTCATTTATAAGGGCTTTTATTTCAGTTCAGTTCTTATCTACTTCTGAGCAGTTAAACGTTGATGGTATGAATTTATCAATTGAATATGACTAATTTATGACAACCTAATTTTAAAAATTGGAAAGGTATTATATGGAGTACATAAAATAAATATAGTGGAGACACAAACATTATGAAACTATCAATTAATCATTTGTTAATAGTTTTTGTTTTTTTATACTTATGAAATCCATTTCATAACAAAAAAGGGGTATTTCTTCTCTTATGTGATAAATTGTATATTATATGGAATACTACAATATGCTATTTAGTATGATAATATATATTGTATAGAATTGTAGCATGATTTAATTTCATCTCTCAAATAATGCCTTACTTTTCTGCCAAAAAAAATGAGTCATTTAAGTGTGGCAACTAGTCATTTTGTTTGTGAATTGAAATATTTAATAATTTTTTTGAATTTGTTAAAGTGCTTTTACCATTGTTATTAACAGTATAAAATACTTAATGATGCAATACAATTTTTAGAAATACAGTTGGACCTCTATTTAACGAAGTCCATAAATCCCAAAAAAAGTTTGCTATGTGGAAAATTTGTTAAATTGAAATTCATCTTTTAATACACTTAAGAAACCACTTAAAAGAAATTTTAAATTCATAAACACTATACATTATTAAAAAGAGAAATTTTTCATACCTTTCTTGTAAATTGATATCTATTTATTTTACATATCTTAAGCATCAAAAGGAAATCTGTGAGAAAAAAAGATTGATTAGGAATAGACTGTATTTTCAACTTTAAAAAAAAATAATTTTGTATTAAAATTAATGAATTTTTGAAGAGCATTCTCTAATTTGCAGTACAAGTAATTTTAAATGTGCATTATTTTATAACCAGTACTTTTAAGCATACACTGCCACATGTGTCAAAAAATTTACTCATAGTTACTGTTAAAATTTGTTAATTTTATTTTTTGTTTGAAAAATTACTGCAATTTTATTGCTCTAGGTGAGTTAGGCATCTGGTAGAACCAGTTTCAAGGTCATTTATCACCATAAAATGTGTTAAAAGAGAGAATAATTTGAAATGTCCAGAAGTATTTCAAAAATAGGGGAAAAAAATCATATCACAAGAGAAAAGTTCGTCAAATAAAAAATGCACTTCACTATTTGGAGGTTATTTTATGAAGAAGAGAAAGTAAAGTATTCTTTTTTCCTGAAAAAAGTTCGCATAATAGAGGTTCGTAAAAAGAGGTCCGACTGTAGTTAATTCCTTTACTGCAATATTAATAAATTACAATACATTTTTATTTACCCATATCAAATGATCTATTTCTATATTTTGCATTTTATTTAATTATTTTTATACTTTACACATTTGTTGTATAGATGTATGTCTTGTTATATATACTAATTTTTTTACGAGGAATATTTTTAAAATTGTAGAAAACTATTTTTGTAAATAAAATTTGAATTGTAGTTATTTGATTCATATAATTTCCTTCAAAAGTTAAAAATGAATACCTTATATGTAAGAAAAAGCTTTTTTTTAGTACAATAAATGTAAAAAAGCAACTATTTAGGCTTTATAACATATAATTTACTTAAAATGTTGGTGAATATATTTCTTATATATATATTTTGAATACTGAATACATTTATGTATTTATTTTATTTTATTAATGCCAAACATTAGTACATAAGCCATTTGTTTACAAGTTCTTCAAAACTTTTTAATAATACTCTCACAACTAGAAAGTGCAACACGACTGTTCAAAGACTCTCAGACCATCGGCTGATCAGAGTCACATAAAACACTGTTGCAGGAGTCCATCACTCAAATTCTGTAGAAATGGTTATGTATGTTTTTTGAAAATATACTTTAAGTGTTAAAATTTTTCTTAATCGCTAAAGACATTTGATGTTAGATTTTGCTATAGTTTCCTTTTTAGGAACTACGAGAAAATGTCTTTGTCTTGAAGAATTTTTTTAAAAAAAAGATGAGCATGTAAAATTTTTTAGGGGGACAAAGGGGGGGGGGTATAAAATTTAGAATTACATCTTAAAAATGTTTAAATTTTTATGTTTTATTTTAAAAAATTAAATCAATGCAATTTTTGGATGACTATGATTAAAAGTAAACTTTTATGAAGTGAAAACTTGTTGAAAGGGAAACCATATTAATTATATTTATTTTGCAAATTCTTTAAATACATATTAATTTTTGATGGATGGTTAAATTAGGAAAATGTTAATACCATAAGTATATTTAATTTATCATTGATATTGGAAATACATTGTAATTAATTTATGAAACTATTTACTTTGAACAACAATTTTTACAACTTATATATTTGAGACTAAAAATATTTTTGAAAAAATGTCCAAGTCAGTACTTGTATCTTTTTCCTCATTACACTTTTGAAGTTTGATGAAATGCTTTTCATCTTCCATAAAACATCAATTTATTCATTTATTTCATTTTTCCATTTTTCATTATTCTATATTTATATAATTTTTTTTTGATAATTACAATTCATTGTTACTTTATTGTATATGTATGCTTTAGCTTTCCTGATGTCTTAAGTTTTAAAAAAATACAGTACTTTTTCATGTCTATTTTTCATTTGTCCTTTTTTATGGATTTACTTAAAGTTTTGTTTCATTCTCATTTTCATTGATGAGACTTTCCTGGGATTTTAATGTTTCATGATCATTTTCTGTTGTTGTTCTCCTGGTATGAAATAAAAGAAAGGAAAAAAAGTGTTTGTTACTAAAAATAAAATAGCATCAAATTGTAATATATACATTCTTCTGTACTAATACACATACACACATCTATAAATACACAGTAATGTATTTTTGTGCAACATTAAATACAGTATATCTTAAATTAAGAACTAAAGACTTGGATTGAAATTCATTTGAAATATAAATCAGAAAATTTTTCATTACTGAATGCAACTAATTGTGTAGTAAAGATGCTACTTGTTTTAATCTTTTATTTGCAATTATGATTTAAGAAAGTTCTTTTATATATTAAATTTTAGAATTAACTGTAACTTTTACAAGCTTTCTTTTAGACAGAAAAATAGGCATTTTTGACTTCTTTTCTTATAGTAAATGCTAGAAAAAATAATTTTGTTTTACTCACCGTGTTTTTGGAACTTTCTTCAATTCATCAGAGTATCCATCATCATCTTCGAATGCCATGTTAATTTCAAATTTTTTTGAAGAGTGTGTTGAGCTTCTTGTGCTTCTTGATTCTTTTATATTAGTTTGATGTTTGAAACTCTTTTTAAATTCTCTTTTGTTGAAAATTTCTGAAAGCAATAATAATTTTTTAAAAAATATATTTTTGGATTTTTAAAATTCAAATTTTTAAAAAAAAGATTAAAATTTTTTTGCTTGTTTTATTTTATATAAGTACATTTATTTAGTAATTTTAAATATGGGGACAAATTTGTTACTTTTGCTCAGAAAAATTTTTGTGGTTAAATTGTCTCCAGTGAACAAGGAAAAAATTATAATTCAAGAGCTTATAGTGTAGGGAAAAAAATAGTGTAGAAAGCATCATTCTGTTGATATATATTACTTGCAAACATGATTTTAAAATAATATTCAGAATATTTTAATTTTCAGGGTACAATTATTTTTTATTCAGATAAAAATTTAAATATCAAATTAAAACTCCATAAACATGGTTTCATCAAATAGTATATCAATAGTTTGTCTATATCAATAGTTTGATATAGACACTTATGTTAGTATTTTAAAAAAAATACTTTAAAGAACCTTTTGAATAAATTACATAAAACATGCATTGTGGGTTCGAATTTAAATAACCTCAAATGCAAGATTTTCAAGTATAAACAATTTTATTGAATAAAATAAATATTGAAAAATGTTCAAAAAAGACAATTATTGATATATGGTTCTTTTCAGAAACAAAATAATGTGTGAGAAATTTAATGAATTTGTAATCAGATATTTGAAATCAGTAGTTCCTTTATGTATCCTAGGGGACTTCCAAGAGAGCTGAGGTAAGAAAAAAAAAATATATAATTCACAAATCTCTCTCTGCATATAATTAATTCATGACAAGTCTTAATTTGGGGATACATTGCATTTTAATTTTTGGGCTAAGGAGTATTGTGACACAGATATTTGAGAACTATTATAAAATATTTTGAGTTTATTGAAATTAAACATTAATACTTAATTTTCATTTCTAGTAAGAAAAACCATGACAGAATCTTTTTCTGAGATAATTTTATTGGTATTTCATAAAAACTAATTTCGTCACAGCCTTTCATATTTTTTTTTATTAGTGTAGGAGAAATTTAAAGTTAACTACAAAAGTGGTGTAATCTAAAATTGCATTTAACAATACATGTTACAGATACTATAATTATTTAAATTTTATTATTAATATTTCTTCATTAATTAAAACATTTACCGTAAAATCCGGCGTATAACGCGCACCTTTAACATAAAAAAGATTGAAATTTACGGGTGAGCGTTATACGCCGGGTATAAAAACGGTTGCTTTAAAAATAAAAACAGATGAGCATAAAGAAAACTTAAACATCTACATGCATCAAAATACTGTTTATTTTAAAGAACTGATATACCTAATGAACTTCAAGAGTTGTAATACTAAAAGTGTATTGTTTTTGTTCAAAAGCCTGGGATAATACCTCTAATAAATGACTTCAAAACGTAAGAGCACTGCATACATACATTTCAGGGTTTTTTTTGTAAAAAAGGGTGTTATACGGTGAATATATCTGAAAATTAAAAAATGTAGCTTGATAGTGTAGGTGCGCGTTAACATCGGATTTTACGTAGTTTTTTTTATTATTTAAAGAAAAATCAATATTCATTTTTTAAGGGTTTTAATAACTCAGAGTAATTACAAACTTTGTTCCATGTATATTCGCATTTATCTCATGGGAGTTTGTATTGAAATTTCTTTTGTGCATTAGTCTATATATAACTTTTTTTCTATGAAAAATTTGAATTTTCAGGTTCGTATTAATTGATTTTTTTTTATGAAGAGTGAAAGAAAATTAGTTAATTAAAAAACATTCAAAGTCTATGTAATACTTAATGTTTGAATTTCGAACTGTTTCGGTTATAATGCAATTCTTGATTTACGAAATTTTTATAAAATATTTTTTCAATAAAGTTTAATTCTGTTTTCTTCTGCAATATGAATTAAACGTGTTGAATGTAAGCAGTTTTCAAGTCTTTTATTTTATAAAATATTACGAAATATTTTAATAGTATTTTATGTGAACTGTCTGATATTTATAAAAATTGCATTTCTTTTAGGTTACCCTCAATTAATTTTAAAAAGTAGTATTTACAAACTCGGAATTCTTCCTGTTATATTAAATGGCTCCATTATTAGTATATTATGGCATCTCTATTGTGTAGAAGGCTGCAAATTATATATAAAAAAAAAGACCCTCATATTGAAATGAATTTTTTGTTCATTTTAAAAATCAAGTGCATATTTGCTTTTTAATCGCGTTGCTAAATAGATTTTTTTTGTTAGTTAATGTAAAAGTTGTGTATTCATTGGGTGATTCCAAAAGACAATAATATTTAATTGATGTAGAATGTGAATTGATTGATTGAATATTATGGTCGCACTGTTCAGCTACACGAGGGCTTTTGGCGAC
>BMAV01013289.1:205286-221590 GCA_019973955.1 Trichonephila inaurata madagascariensis
GCAAGCCACGATCCGATACCTATACCACTCGGCTACCGCGGCCTGTAGAATGTGAAATTGAGAAGATTAAAATGGATCTGTAATATGCAGTAGCGCACACAGAAATTTTTCAAAGGGGGGGTCAGGGATCGAAAGTTCACCAATCTTGTATCATGTTCCTTTTGATTTTGTCGATTTTCGGGAACAAAGCACAGTAAAAAACTAATTATTGAATAAATAATTAGCGTTAATTAATAAAATTAATCATTAATAACAAATACTTAATTAAATTTTACGTACTATGTAAGAATTATAATCAATCGGAAAAAAAAATCAAGGACCCCTCCCTTGTGTGCGTCACTGATAATATGTGATCTAATTTTCAGTCAAAAACACTTCTAGTTTTTAATATTAAAAAAGACAATCTTAAATGATCGCGTATATGTATCTCTCCTATATACACTACTATCGAAGCAACTTGCCCAAATCAGAGTCTTGTTCTTCGCAGCTTGACTCTCCAAGACTTTTCCGTTGATCTTGGTCGTCGGTGACGTACACTTTAGGAATGCTGCCTGCATTTGAATCTAATATATAATCACTCTCTTCTATTGGAGCCGCTTGTATGCTCATTTTCAAATTCTTCGTGAATCTATGAGACAAAAAATAAAGGGATCTCAAGTGTGTGAAAGTTTATTTTAAAATTAAATATTAAACATCAAAAGTACCAGGTATGGCTTTTAAATAACGAGACTGACGCTGTTACAGAGGCTGCACGCGTTTGCCAGCTTCCCACGACTAACAGCTATTTAGCGTTAAGTTTTCTCTTTCGAATGCAGTGTTAGCGGTAATCTTCGTTTGCAATAGTTATTTTCTTTTGTTTCGCCGGAAAAATAAGTCTAACAATATGGCAATGGATTGTTGTGAAATTTTACATGGAACTAGGAAATATTAATTATTGAAAAGAGTGCATGATAATGAGGATTTATGGCTTGCACGTGTTTTTTGAGTGTTTTCAAGATGGCTCAGAAGACGCTAAAGATGATTCATGCCCGGATCACCCTTCCACGTCAAAAACATATGACAACATCAAAAAATGGGTAATCTGGTACGATTTGACATTCAGTTAAGGTTTCCGACTAACGTTCGGAACCGTGATTTTGCAAAAGCGTATAAATGGATAATATTTATGATATTTAGTGTCACTTAGATTAGAAAATGTATATAAAATTGTTTTAAGAAAAGTCTTACAGTAAAAAATTATTTAATTACAATATTTTGACAAAAAATGAAATGTGAAAAAAGCTTCTATTATAATAATATTTTGCCTGTCTATAGCTCAGACCTCTGTACAGAGGCGGAACTAGAATTTTTGAAATATATAACTTAGAAGTGGGTTTATCCATGTTTTACGACAACAAAGAGAGAAATTTTAAGAAAAAAACGTCGATAATTATATATATATATATATATATATATATATTTCAATGGGTTGTAACTCTAAAAATAATGTGAATTTTTCAAAACTTCTAGTTCAGACTGTATGGAGCAGTCTTTACTTTATGTAAGCAAAATATTATTATTTTAGAAGCATGTTGTATAAAAGGGGAACATTTTGAAAAAAGGTTATTCTAAGTTAATTTTTTGCCAAAAGATTGTATTTAAATTTTTTTTGTCACAATGTCCTTAAAACAATTTTATACATGTATTCTAATCTAAGTGACACTAAATATCATGAAAATTACCCATTTATGCTTTTTTTAAAATCACGGTTCCGAACGTAGTCGGATCCCGTAAGTACTCGTGCGATAGCTGAGACTGTAGGAATTGACAAAGAATCCGTGCAGTAAATTTTGCACAACAATTTTGGAACACAAAAAGTGTATGCCGAAATGGTGCCTAAAACTCTCCCGTTTGAATAAAAAGAAGTTTAGCACTGACACTTTGAATGCCATTGAAAATTACCCAAACTTATTGAAAAGGATAATAACGTGTGCTGAATCGTGGCTTTTTTACTTTTGATCCTGGAACAAAGAGTAAATCAAAATTTAAAGCAACGATGATTGTTATTAATGGAAATGTATACCTTACTGGGTTCCTGAAGGTCAAATTATTCATCAACATTGCTACCTTCACGTTCTTGCTGAACTACGTGAAAGAATAAGGAAGAAATGACCCGCATTGTGAGAAGGCAAATCATGAGTTCTCCTTCAAGACAATGCGCCGACTCATTCCGCATTGCCTTTCAAGAGGATTCTAGACAAGCACAGCATCCCAGCGTTAGACCATCCGTTTTATTCGCCGGAGTTTGAGTCATGTAACTTATATTTTGTTTCCTAAGGTGAAATCTGCATTAAAAAGAACACGATTTGAGTCCGTTGAAGCTGTGAAAGAGAAAGCGGCACACGTGCTGTAGGAGCTGACACAAGAAGACTTCCAGCTCTGTTTCAAACAACGGAAGATTCACATGAAACGTTGTAAGGATTGAGAAGAGGTGTATATTGACGGTGATAATAAGTAAATATGTATGAAATCAAAATAAAATATTTTATAGCATCGATCACGTTTTTTATAATAACCACACTTTGTATACCAAGTATAGAATTGTTTTTCAATTCCTACTACTAGGCCACACTCTATTTATTTATTAATCTTCGTGGAATTTTCAATCGTTAATAAAATACATTTTAAAGCGCTCAATGGAGCTGAAATTTTATATACATGATTATATTGGATGACAATACAGTAATTTAATTATAAGTAATAAAAATTAATTGATTAAAACTAATTATTTAAATAATTACAAATACAACCACGTTGGCATCATTTTTGGCGACTTGGCGACCCTTTTGGCGATTTGTGTCAAAACTTGAAAAGGCTTTTTTCTCACGTTTTAAAGTATTCAGTTGAACTGAAATTATACATACACGATTGTTTTAGATGACAATACGTTACTTTAATGATAATTAATAAAAATTAATTACTACTTAATGTTGTGATTCTGTCATATGTATAATATGTACATATTTATATTAATTGTAACTATTTAATAAAAAGTAGCTAAAATAAAATTTTCTTTGTTGATCTAAGTAGGAATTGACTTAGAAATTTTTTTTTTATATTTCTTGTTTTATTTCTGTTTCTTATAATGGTCCTACGAGCAAAACAATTTTATTAACATATTTCATTGCTTTCTTTACATAAGTGGGGGGTTATTTAAAAACCGTGTGTGTTTTTATTTTATCTTCACATAGGCGAAATGTGATTTTTGGATGGGATTTACCTTCAGTTGAAAGCATATTGCACGATTGTTTTGGATGACAATGTGACACTTAAACGATAATTAATAAAAATTAATTACCACTTAATGTTGT
The DNA here is from genome assembly GCA_019973955.1 of Trichonephila inaurata madagascariensis. NCBI lineage: Eukaryota > Metazoa > Arthropoda > Arachnida > Araneae > Nephilidae > Trichonephila > Trichonephila inaurata. The sequence continues at coordinate 208,637 of BMAV01013289.1, forward strand.
GATTCTGTCATATGTATATACATATTTATAATGTGTATATACATTATTATTTATTAATAAAAAGTAGCTAAAATAAAATTTTTCTTTTATCTAAGTAAGAATTGACTTAATTTTTTTTATATTACTTGTTATTTCTAAATTTACCGGATTAATTAAAGAAAAGAAATTTTATAGTAGTTAGAATGAAAGATTTATTAATTATTTATTTTTAATTTTCATTACGTTATATAAAGAACCTTTCGAACAAAAGCTGAGTCAGTCGAGATCAGAGTTACGTCTCGTGCTTTGACTGCAATAAGAGAGACTTGGTCTATTTGAGTTGTTGCCTATAAAACTGTGCTAGAGAGCTTTTTCTAGAACATTGTAAAGATTATTATTCACGAGTTTATTTTCTATTATTGTAAATAATATACTATGTTATTTTTTTATGTACTTACGTCGATTTGTCTTAGTGTAGCCACTTGTTTGACCTTGTCCATTAAAAAAATTTGTTATTTCACTAATGGGAGTCGTCGACTACTTTCCCCCCCATGCAAATTTGTAACAATACTGTCTTTAGTTCACAATAATATTTGTTAAATAGCCGGCTGGGTCACGTGGTTGGTTTGTCGCCCAAGTCGGGGGATTTTCATGGTGCAGAAAATCGACAGCGATTATACGGCATGAAAAAAAATTCCTTGAGTGCCTGTTTGGCTTTGGCTCGGCAAAATTAAAAATCCTAAGTACGGTTTCGCACCACCAGTTGCCACCCTCTGGGGAGGAAACTGGGCATCAAAATTACTTGCGGTAATTGGTATCATCTATATGATGCCGCACTAAAAATTAATATCAGCTCCTGGGGAATGTACTAGGTCTGCAAAGGTTAAATACCAATGCGCAGCCCCATTAGAGAAGAAGAAGAAAACATTTGATAAATTGAGAAACTCATATAAGTATGCATATTAATAATTTCGAAATGCATGATATGGAATTTTTTTAAATTCGTTATAATTATTAATATTTATGTTAATTAAGGGGGTCCGGCACGTCCATAGGAGCCCATGTTAAATTGGGTAAGTTTATGTACCTTTTTCTCAGATACTACAAACTTCGCATGAATAAAATTTTTACAGTAAGTTATGTGTTCTATTAGTAACACTTTAAAGGAGGGTTTTGTCTTTTTATTCAAAATTAAATTAATTATGAAATTTTTAAAAATTGTACAATTTTTTTCCCTAAATTTTTTTTAAAAAAAGTCATATCTACAAATGTTTGCTAGATATATCTAATGCCCTCCATTAAAATGTGTAAACATGTTAAAAGTCTGCTCACTGAAAATTCGAGGTTAATATGATAAGTAGTTTTTGAGAAAAAGGTACATAAAGAGAAAAATATTATATTTTGCGAAAACAGGCTTTAAAGTGTAAATTTGATCATTTACTTTTTTTAATACTTTTCAGAAGCATATGACGCATTTTTTTTTACTCTCTGTTGGTACAAAAGACTCTTCTTATTTTCTTTTTTTTTTCATTATTTTTAACAATTTGCCTTTTTTTGGGATCTCAAGATGCTTTCGTTGTGTTGCACGAATCCTACGTATATCGAGTTTTTTGAAACATGACACACATTTATAACTTGGTTCAATATTACAATGTTTTAAGATCATTAATTTTGCTACATGACTCATATTGAACTTGCAATAGCCAAATTTACCCCTAATTTTAGAGTTTTTAATTCCACAAATGTAGATCTTGGAATCACTGACCATAGGGTGTTATCAATTGACTCATTTGGATTCTGGGTCTTTCTATGTAAACATTTTCTTAATAACATAGGGTCACCTACATCTCTAAAATATGGTTTCATTTAATTCATTATGGTATATGGCACTTGTGTATGTGTTTATGACATAGTGCCTTTCGTTACATTCAGCTTCTATCTTTTGAAACTTGCACCAGGAGTTTATAATCGCAGGACACAGTCCATGTTGAGAGCTCTCGTTTGAAGACAGAAGGTGAAAATAAACAGCCAAAATGACAGTTTTCATGCTGTGTAGATCATTGGTATTATTTCTAATAGTCACTCTATAACATCATTGAATTTTTGATATTAAACTGTCGGTGAGTCGGTTACGACCACTTTGGCTTTTCCCATCACATTTTTTTCTCTGTTTCGCTTTTAAGATCCAAAAGATGTGTACCCACACACTTTTGGGGATAAGACCAATACACTCTAATTTTTCCACTTGAACATCGCATGGATTCGCACTCATCAGAAACCTATGCAAGGGGAAAAACAGGTGCTCCTAGCAGAGCTCATTTGATGCGCGTCAAGGAATAGCTTCATTAAAAAAATAAATAAAAATACTTCTGTATAATTATTATATATTCCTTATACCTAAAATCATTATAAACAGAAATATTTAAACTTTTAAAAAATATAAAAAAGTGAAAATCGATAATTTTTTGAAAATTCAAGTGCCTTAAGTAATACATTTTTGTAGGGATGTTAGTAACTAGTTTACTGATTAACTTACAGGTTGGAAAGAGGATTATATTTCCAAGTCCATATCAAAAGAAAAAGACAACACAATATTGGTACAATTGCGTACAAGCCAACATTAGTCCATCTTGTTTTTTGAGATTGATCTGGACATCTGTTTATCTAAAAATTAAATAAGGTATTCATTTAAAAACATTCAAAATATGAAATATAGATTCAAATGATATAAGGCAATTCAATTATTAAACGCAATCGGTTTTTCTCTTAAAAAATGAAATTAAGCTTGAAATGAAAAGGACTCAGCATTATTTAATTTTCTCTAAAATTTTGTCCTAGATTACATAGAATATTAAGTATTATTATATGGGAATATTTAAAATAAAAAAAAGGAGTAAATAGCTTTTTTTGAGATTCATTAGTGAAAGAAAAGAATTATAAAAAGTAATTTTTCGTCAATATAAATATGATAAAGTAAAATTTCATATAAAAAAAGGATATTCTTTTTTAAAATTTTGGAATAAATTTTTTTTTATAAAAAAAAGTAGGATATTCTTCAATAGATAAGTTTGAATGAATAAGCATTTATAATTCGTAAAATATAAATTTATATTTAAAATTTTAATTGTTGATTCTCTTTTAATATAAAATTTGTTTCATCACATTTTCTTATATTTTTATACATTTCATATCGTAAATTTACATAACTAACTAGATTGTCTAGCATTACTAGACAATCTGGGATTTGAAACAACAACAACAACAACATAATTAACTCCAAATCATTCATTTAAATTTTGACCGATTCAAAACAATACTATAAAGTTTCACATATATTGGCAGTACTAACCTAAAAATATACAGATATTAATACAATTGAATTTACCTTAAAACCTCTTGTTTCTTCAGAAAAGAAATCAGAGTAAAAGTTTAAAATATCTCCCAACTGATTCCATTTAAATGCAGCTGTACCTTCTTTAGACCCTTGAATCTTTACCATTACATATAAGGCTCCTTCTTTCAAATCCTCACTTTGAACATCTTTTGGAATAACTCCTGATATACGAAAAATATGTACTTGCGTTGAACTATGAGAAACAAATAAGCTTAATTATTTAATACGCTTTAAAGTGAGTAAAATATATTTCTTGCAAAATTATGTAATGGAAAGAAAACTTAAATATAACAAAAACATCTCATCTTAGGGCTTTTTTGGAGCGAAACTAAAAAGTCTGGGAAAAGAAGGCCTGAATCACATTTTCAGACCGAAAATTGTCTGAATTTTTATGAAATTTGCGATGTAATCCATGCTTATGTGTTCATAAATACAGCTTTTCTAAAATTTAATATTTCAAAAATATGAGGATTTTTCCTTTAAGAAGTCTCAGGGGTGTTAATTTTCTGTAGAGGGCTGAAAATATAAACAATATTCAAGTACATATAACTCTTTGAAATTAAAATTAAATAATTCGAATCTTTTACACATTATTTATAAAGGAATGGGGCTTCAGAAAAGTATCTGTAAAAAAAATGTTTAAAATATAATTATAATTTTAAAAATTATAAACATATGCAAATAAGAAACGTTTCTATAAGAAATATTAATTAAGTTTTACATTGCGCATGCTATTTTCGAAAATAGTAGCTTTCATTACTAGCAATAAAATGATTTATAAAGTTAAATGTATCCTTATTATACTGTAGTAATTTTATATTAGTAGAATAATAAATTTTACTTTTTAAAAAATAAAAAAATTACATTTTCAAAATTTTTAAAATTTCACGATTTTCTTCGTAAAATAACCTCCCAATAGCGATGCTCATTTTCTATATAACGAACTTTTTCTCTTGTAATTCAATTTTTTTCCCTCTCTTTTTTTAAAAGTATTTCTGGACGTTTCAAGTTATTCTTTCTTTTAACTCTTTTTATGGAGGTCATAAATCCTGAACTGGTTTTATTAGGTACCTAGCTCGTCGAGAGCAATAGAATTCTGGGCGTTTTATTCAAGTGCAACTTTTAATCTTCATCATCCAGTTCACTGGAAACATCCTCGATATCCCCTTTCCCGCTCAATGGAGTTGTCTCGTGTCCCGGTGTCCTTGAACTAGTACCTGTTCATTTGTAGTGTTGATCAGTCGTGCTGGTAACTTCGTTTCTTGTAGCTCGAAAATGTCAAAACATAAGTGCTCCAGCATCAAAGAATAAAAAATTAATTCTTTACGAAGTGGATAAAGGCGTCAAGAAACTCTCCTTGCAGTTTTTCTTTCTTTCTTTTTGATAGGTAAGATATATAAAATAAATATTATTAATTTACAAAAAGGTGCAAATAATTACTTTTTCTTAATATATAATGTTTATGAATTTAAAATTTGTTTTATGTGGTTTATAAAGAAAATTGAAAGATGAACCTCTATACAACGAATTTTCCATATAGCGAACTTTTTTTCGGAATTTAGCGACTTTGTTATATAGAGGTCCGACTGTATTTTCTATCTGAACAGTGTGCTTTCTTCCAAATTCTCTCCTTTATTATGAAGAACTTCACATTCGATTAAGGTATACATGTGGGTTTACATAGCACAGGTGATATTTACAATTAATTTTTTTCTTCCCAATTTTCTGTTATAGCTCTGAAATTATGATTGCGAATTCGTCTGAGTTCTTTTATTTTATATTTGTTTGGGAGCTAGTAGCTCGTCGTCACTGGTCGGATCTGCTATTCCAAAAGGAGTCCGTATACTTATAATTTAGTACAGTGTTTCTCAATCTTTTGACATATATGTACCCCCTTCTATAATTTTCGTAACGCTGAATACCTTTTGTAAAAAAAGTAGACATATTTTAATAATAATCAAAATTTTTTTTTTACATTTTTTTATGACATACTCAAAATAATAAGAAAAGAGGAATAAAATTATTCAAATAAAATACAAAAATAAAAGTTATATCGTAAATAACATTTATTTGGATTAATGATAAGGATGAAACTGTTTGCGCTGAGATGGCATATCGTGTCATAATTTGGTTCCCTGGTTGTTAATTTTAATCTGAGATGCGGTTCCACGTGTAATAGTCTGTTCCTTTTTTTCGACTTAATGTCTACAAAATGCTGAAAAAGCAATTTCATATAAATATGAAGTTGGAAAATTCAAGACGTATTTCAGAACTTTTTTTTGTTAAAACGGGATACACATGTTGCATTTGTAAGCAGAATGATGTTAAAGTACACTCCTTCCCACTTTGGAAAACACTGATGTAGTGTATTTATTGTATTAGAAGAGTGTCAATTGTTTGCTTAGGGTTAAGCACTGTGCAGTGCATATCCCCAGAAAACTCTGGTTAAACGTGTACTCCCACCAAACTCTTCCCGTACGCCTGGGAATACGCGTACCACACTTTGGAAAACACTGATGTAGTGCATGTATTGTATTAGAAGAGTGTCAATTGTTTGTTTAGGGTTCTGACATTTCTATACGCGATTCTCATAGAATTCACCTTTTCCTATAATAATTTTAATGGATTTGTATTCTTTCAACATCGCAATATGGTGCCACATACACTGAAATAACAAAAGTCATGGCATATCTCCTAACACGTGTTGGATATCATTTTTCAGCCGAAGAGCCATAACTCAACGTCGCATTGATTAAAAAAACTGAAGAAATTTAACTCCGCTGTATGTTTGTGTGTGCGTATACAGCTGTCTTCTTGGTCTTTTGAAAAACAAAAAGCTCGTGTAGCTATTTTCACATTGTTAATAACTGATGCTTAAGAATGTTCTCCATTTTTTTCTTGTTCAATATTTCTAAATGACTTCAGTAGCCTTTCAACAAAACAGCCTCACATGATTTCACAAATTCTTTCAATAACTTGATTTTAAAAAGCTATTCATGATGAAAATACTGATTTTCAGTTCCATATATTCTGTTTTCAATACTAATTAAGTATGCATTATTTGTTGACACAAATGACGTTGTACACATAGCAGTACGTGTATCTGAATTTCTTTTCTTATACTAAAACTCCCCCTTTCATGTCAAGTACTTTGCAAGATAGTTTGTGCATTAACTCAAAAATATGTTGAACATCTATAGTTGTTTTGAAAAAATAGGAAACGTAATTTAAGGAGCTTTTGGAATATATTTTACATATTAAATTCGCCTTACACGCAAAATTTTATTTACTATTTAGTTTTAACAAAATTACGTCAAACTTTTTTTTTTTTTTGTAATTAAGTGGTTCAAAATCGTAAATTACCTTTCGATAAATAATGTTTTCAAATTGTTTTAATCTCTTTAATTACTAATTCACAACAAAAATAACTTTTAAAACTATCTCCTCTTTTAAAATGTAATTTGAAATGCATCTAAAAAAATCTTGCTTTGTTCAAGAGAATCTTACTTTGTTCGAAACTTATTAATACTTGACGCTTTGTGTTACACATGAGAATTTAGAAAACTAAATTACTAACGGAATCGGAAATAGTAAATCAATTTTGTAATAGTGATTATTTAAGTATGGAATTCCAAAAATTGTGTTTATAAAAAATGCTTACTTAATTTTGAAGTGCTTGCTATTATTTTTGGCATACTCTGAACTGATAAGAGCCAATTTCTCTCGAAATTCATAAAATGGTTTTGACCTATTAAACTGAAAAAAATATTTATAAGAAAATTTAGTATGAAAAATCCTATAATTAAAAATATGACATGAAATTCTTATTGAAATGCATTAATTATTAGAAAGAGATGAACTTTTATTTTTAAAGATTAATAATAAATGTAATGATTAAATTATTATTATTAATAAATACAACAATCTTAGAATGCAAGCTATTATATAATAGATAAATTTACTAACCAAAAGATATTTATTTATAGTTAAATAAATTTGGTAATCAATAAACGGAATTGCTGTTGTCTATTGTTACCATTTTTATAATTTTTATTTTTATTAAATCATCATTATTTATTTTTGTAGGCGATTAATAACCACATGCTTAAATCATACGTAACTATTATTTAAAACGTAAAAATAGAAGAGATTGTTAAAAAGACGCTAAATTTCTCAGCAACTATATAATATTCTTAATTTTTTTGATTTTCTTTTTTAAAAACTGTACTTTTTCTTTATTGTAAGCTTAAACTAAAACATTTATTTATACTCGTTTTAACTATTTTAAAGTCGAATTTAATGCGCATGAAAAATTGGATCTTATATTCATATCTTGTTGCTGATAAATTAAATAATATTTAAGTAAATGATGCTCTAGAAATACCACTTTTGAGAATACTAACTTCAGCCATTGCTGCGCTGGTATTATAAATGCAGATAGGCATGGACTCTAATATATCTTCATGTTTAGAAATGACGTTATCATCTTTCACGGAGATTTTCGTTCCTGTCATAAAAAAAAGAAAAAAAAAAGAAAGTGTGTTTGCAACAACTATTTTAATTTCCTTTTCAGTTCCTCTACTATAAGTTCACTCTCTCCCTATATATATATATATATATATATATATATATATATTATACCTAACACATTAATTTTTATCCACAATATCTTAATTTAATACAGACAAATAGTAACAACAACAATGAAGCAAATTTTCTTGACAAACATGTCAAATTAAATGATAATGTAATGGTTTCTAATATTTATGATAAAAGAGAAGAATTTAATTTCAATATTATAAAAGCTCCTCATTGGGAGAGTAATGTATATGTTTCTATATTCAGAAATATTGTTATTAATTATATACATCGTAATAAGTTTCTGGTGTAAAAAAATCAGACATAATAAATAACTAGAAACATTTTACTAAATATTGCTTAATTCAGAAATATCCAATTAATTTTATTAATAGTTATGTGAATAAAGCTATTCAAAACAGATAGGATTAAAAATTCTGAGATTGATAATAGTTTATTACAATAAACAAATATTTCTTAGTTATAGTTATTTTCATAATCTAATATTAGGTAAAATTACTTATTATTTTATTCTTATTTACTCTAGTGTTATTAAAGTTATGCTATAATTTGCAACTCTTATTAATTTTTATTTCCATTCTTTTTATACTTTTGTTAAGTGCTACATTTCAGCCCTTCACATGATTTAAATCTGCATTAGGGTCCAGAATCTGGCAATAACTTATTTATTGTACTCAGATTTAGCGCGGGCTTTGCATTTGTAAGTGCAACTTTTAGGTAAGTTACCTCTATCTTGTAATGGATTTAGATATTCCTATCCATTATTTTCTATTGGTTTTTGCTCAGTGTTATTTACGTAAAGGGGGAAGGTTGGCTGGCCAAAAAACATGTCCAACCCCACTTTTATATAAATTATTTTATATATTAGCTGTCCCAAGTCAGCAACGTTTATAACACTCCAGCATCCAATTTATAATTTTTAATCTCGGTTACTCGTATGTCCTTCATTGTGTGATTTTCCTACTGTTTATGTGTTTTTCGAATGTGATTATTGGATGTTATCTCTTGTTTGTAGAGAATAAGCCTATATATATATACATATCTTGTTCTCAAATTTTCTATCGTTAATAAAATACTTTCTATTCATTCATTCAAGTTCAAGTACATTTTTTTGAACTTGTAGTGGATGACACTTGATGTTAATACACTTTTTTCTTTAAATAAAGTTCATTAAATTAATTAAAAAAGGAATAAACTGTAAAAAACAAAAATAATAGTCCAACAGGATCTATAGAAAGGAAAATTGTTCGTTGTGTCCCTGTAGCGCAATGGATAGCGTGTTGGACTTCTAATCCAAAGGTCGTGGGTTTGAATCCCTCATGGAATGGCCTAATTTCTGAGAATTTCTACTATATTATTTTATTGGAATAATTAAATTTTATTTATGAATAAATAGTAACAAAAATAGTCAAATACTATATATAGAAAGGAAAACCGCTTCCTATTTTGTCACTTAATATTGTGATTCTGTCATATGTATGTACATATTTATATTAATTGTAACTATTTAATAAAAAGTAACTAAAATGGAAATTTTCTTTGTTGACCTAAGTAGGAATTGAGACTTAAATTTTTTTTTATATTACTTGTTTAAATATATGAAATCTCAAGAATGTTTCTTGATTTTCGTGTCTCTACTTTTAAATAATTGATAGAGGCTATTAAACCAAATCACATATTTTTTCATGCTGTACTCGAGAATTAAAGTTAACGATATACAAACAGCAGTGTCTTCCTACTCTGATTGTGGATGTGGAGACATTCACCGCATATGGACATACATCAACTAGTCCTTAAAATGCTGAAACAAACACGAAGCAAAAATTTTAAGAGATATATATTAATTTTGAATAAAATATAAAGCACTGCAGAGGTTTTACGTTAAACAATTTTAATCAATCAGATCGACTGTGATTTCATCAAATTTCCAAGGATTATAAAATCTATGTAATACATGTAATAAGAAAAAACAGGTTTATTTTAATGCTGTTTTTTCGAGTAATTACAAGATTATATTTATTTATTTCAATGTTGTAGATTAAAAACAGACTTTTTTTTTTACTTTTGGTACATATTACTTGGCCTAAAAACCTTAAACTACGAGAATTTTAATTGATTTTCTCTTTGTATAATCTTTTGCATCCCACCTCTACGATTAGGAGAAAAGCGAGCCGTTTTTATAGAAATTAAAAACGTATGAAAATCTTACAGAGATAGTGAAATGATTAAAAGTTAAAAGGTATTCACTTGGTGTTGATCTAGATCTGTAACATTTTGGGGAAACCTAAATCTAGCATTTTATATGTCCTATACATGCTTCCTTGGCAAAAGATTTTTGGTGGTCTTTTTGGACAAGGAAAAATGTTTACAAAGTTGTGTTAGACGCACGAGGCAAGAAATTACCTTTTTTTGGAAAATGGTGCCAGGATATCGTATCATGAAGAGTAACTCACAACTCTCACAGTATGTCATTAGCATATTACTGCACTTATGTGCAAGATAGTTAGAGGTGACCCTGATGTCGTAAAAGATAGCACTTCACATCATCATACTAGAGGTAATGACCATAAGCCTCTGTAAAACAAAAGCTGATTGAGACTACTGACCTCTTCCCCTCCACACTCACTTTTGATGGTTATTTTCTCCAAGGCTGAAGCAGGATTCATCGTTGAACATTGCATCGCCAGTCCATTGAATACCATGATAACAGGTTACAACACCACTCTAGATGACTTTAATGATATAATGGGTTAAAAGAAGATGTCTTCAAGGTTATTTTGAGATTGATACCGCCACAGGTTAACGCCGTAATTAGTAGAAGGTACCACACGTGTTATAGAATAGCTTGCAGCAAGTTGGATAGAGGGCAATGATACTGTTAAGGGTAGTTCGGGCTTTTCATACAATCATACGATTTTGCCTCAAATCTGTGTACATTGACTTTTCAGAGGTTACACTCTGCCATTGATTTCTTTCCAGCTACTTTAGCCATTAAGATCTCAGTACAGCATTGTCCAAATGGTGCAGGCATCAGCCATTTATTTGATGCGACAAGCCAATTTCACACAACTCAACTATATTATCACGTTTGAAGTATTTTAACTGGTTCTTCGGCAATGCCTGAACGCCATTATTGGTTCTAACGGCAATATTGGCCTTGGAAGTTTAATCATTTGTGTCCTCATTATAAAAGAATTTACATGGAAAATTTCGAGCTATTCAGATTATTTTTTTGGGGTTTCATCATTTTTTTGCAATAGAGTGTAGTATGCAGTAGTTCATGGCAAATCGCATCATTTTTTTATTATCTATATTTCTATGTTTCTTTACTTCTTATTTAATTAATTCATTGGTTGTCAGTACAGGTGGAATAGGTGGTGGACAGCAATTGCTTTTGTGTTAACTATGTTATAATTAATAATCAAGTAGTGAACACAAAAAAGAAAGAGAGATTGGATCATGAAATGACCTTTGATATAGTTGTTTGTAGCTGTTGGGTAAGACGTATGGTAAATGTGCTGCGGGAGCAGTCCTCAATCTCTTATCTGATTCTGCGATAGGGATTGACGTTAGATGGAAGAGATGGGGAACAGACAGGATTTCTGGAGTCAAGGACGAATAGGATAGCTTGAGATGTGGAAAGGTTTGATATAACATGGACTGTCACGCAGAATTTAGTTAAAATTGTTAGAAATAACTTTTTAAATATGTAGATTAAAAGATGAATATGAACGAAGTTGTTGGCTTTTATTTATGTCAGAAAAATTATGGCAAATTTTTAAATAAAAAATATTTTAATATAATCTATAACACTTCGTGAAATCATGAAATAAATTAAAATCTAATTGGATAAATGTTATTACGATTCAGCTAGCCATTTTTAAAAAACATATCTACTTATTAATATATATTTAAAAAAATTGTAAGTTTTTTTATAAACCATCTTTACTTTAATTCAGAGTAATTAATGTATGCATAAAATTAAATATTTTTTTCATAGCAATTTTGTTACTGATTGTTGAAATATTTTGTTTTAAAGCAGTCATTTGTTTTCCTTCTTAAACTTATATTTTCAAATCTTCATATTCTTTCTGCTTTTGTTATTTAGTATCTAAAAATAACCGAAAGATATTCAACAAACACGTTCAGATATTTTTTTGAACATGCCTCCTTAAAAACGAAGCAGGCAAATACCACGTTTGAAAACAGGAGGTACGAAAATAAACACTAACTTTCGTTGTATTATTTTGAGTTCAGTGTAATCAAACAAAAAAATCTCTATATGCTTAAAAATTATTATTTGGAGGTACCTTAAAGTTTATTCTAATTTTTACATCTAATTACCTAAAAAAGTATTTCAATATAATCACAGTACAAAATCGATAGCTTTTTGTAGAAATTGTACTAAATTAGGGGAAAAAAAACTCTACTTATATATCAAGTGAAGAAGTATTCTTAATATTTTAAAAATGATTTAAAAGTATTAATAAATTTCAGTTCCTGAAATTAATAAATATTTCTAATTAAAATAATATCTAAACGTACCATTGTATCGCCAGGTAATATTAAAACCTTCGTACTGAGTTCTCGTGGAAGCAGCTACGAAGACAATATAAGCATTCTCATCATTAATTTTGAATTCTTTGTTATGTTGAGGACTTGAAATGAATAACGGTGGTGGTCCTTGAAATGGGTTGCTTCCTGTGTAGGGAAAAAAATTAAATGTAATTTCTGTAAAATATTATTTTTAATAATATTTTATAGGAAACACTATTAAATTTTAAAAATTTAGTATTTGAATAACAAATCTCCTTATGTGACTCTAAGCCGCTAAATTAAAAATCGGTTGCTTTGATCATTAACATTTTTAATACATTTTATTCATTGCGAATTTTCAGTAACGAGAAAAAGAAGGCAAGTATGCGTATATACATGTATATATATATATATATTCTATGTAACAAACCTCTATATTACGAATT
>BMAV01013289.1:230995-277602 GCA_019973955.1 Trichonephila inaurata madagascariensis
GGATACCTTAAGTCTTACGTAAGATTAAAATTTTATCATGCAGTATAATCTTGAAAAATAAAAAAAAATTGGGTGAGTGAAATAAATATAAAAGACTTAAAAATTAGTGATAGAGTGAGGATATTTTAGAAAAACTAAATTTTCGAGATATTGATTCAGTCTAGTCAGGTATATAGAATTCGGATTTGTTTCCCGGAAGTTTGAGAGTTAGGGACTTAATTTTATCTATTATAATTGATTCAGCTTAGATCCAGGTTTTATATGCTGAATTTATGCAAAACACATCAAGTCCTCAAGCTGCTTGTTTTAGAAGTTTCGATAGAAAGAAGTGTTAGTTTTAATGTCGCAAAAGAACAATTGGACCATAGTTCAATATTAACAAGGTTTGACCATAAAAACAAAGTGGACAGTGTAGTTAGTGCATGGTTAACTTCTACATTTAACAGAGAGGAAGAGAAATAAAACTTATTGGATTATTTCTTTTAATAAAATATTATTACGAACTTAATCTAATAGGACTAAAAAAGAGGAAAATAAAATAAAACTGCTTTTAAATAATTTTCCTTTTGTTTTATTAAAGTAATGAGTATGAAAAACTTTCTTTTTGACTGCAATTATTGATGCAAATAATTTATAGTCAATTTCAAAATAATGTAAGTTTGCAAAGTACTAAAAATTTATTGAAAAAAAAGCTAGATTAATAGCAATTTATATAACATCATTTTCAAAATAAAGTTGAGGATATACATTATCAAAAAACACTAAAATATTGAAGAATTTATCTTTAAGTAACATTGTAAGAAAAACTTTTTTTAACTGTACACACTAGTAAATGTTCCATGAACGTCTTAAATACATGAATAAAAAACTCATAAGAAATCAATTAATATTAAAATTAATTTGAATCATAATTGTGTCTATCAAATTGCTACAAAAGAGTATTATTGTTTCGTATGAGTTGTAAGCCTTCAGTTTTTAGAAATATCGTCTTCCTTATGATGAAATAATTAGATGGAAAAAAAGATTTGCATTTTTTGTGTACATATAAGTATAAATACTGATTATAAAATTATTTGTAATTCTTTACATTTCAATTTTTGAATTTTTAGATATTCTTAAAACTTGATAATGCTATAATTATGTATATAATATATAAATTAAAAATAATTATAGTAAATTAAATATTTTGACTTATTTTTAAAAGTAACTTTAAATGATGAATTTGAGATTAATTTTTATTTCTTTTAATGTTTAGAATTTTAAAGGTGTCCTGTTCACTAGAAAAATTGTTTTATTTATCCCTCCAATTTTGTATAATATAAAGAAAAGCTACATTCTTCTATATGATTCAAATTCTGCTAAAAAAGAAACATGCAGAATTGAGTTTCGCTATAAATCGGGTTTATAATACTCTCAAATTTGAACATGGAATAGTTTAAAAGGATGGGTAAATAAATAATTATTTATTTGCAAATATATATTTTGAAAAAAAAATTCATTATGTAGAAACAATATAAAGTCCTTAAACAGTTATTTTTCTATATTTTCTACTTTTTTATTTGGTATTAATGCATAAAGCTATGCATGTTGGAGATTTTTATTTTTTTAGCTCTCATCATAAATAAAAATAAGCCAATATTCTGATATTTTTTCCATAATTTTCGATTTTGAATATGCATTCTACAATTTATTACATTAATCGATTTATCAGAAATTTCTGTATAATTAAGTAGCTTTATATTCTGACAGCAGTTTTTTTCCCTTAAAATGATTTTCATCCATTTTGTTTTTCTTAGAATGAAATGGAATAATAAAAGAATACATGTATTTTTTTATGTTGTGAATTTTTACAAAATTAAAAAGAAAATAATGACACTTAAAAACACGTACAGAAGTTGAAATAATGTTAACAGATACATAGACTTTAAATAATAGTTAAAAATGCTTTTTATCCTACAAATGAAGAAAAAATCAACTTACCTTTTTTACTTACTTCTTCACTATTCGAGGTCGTTAGGCTGACAATTACACAAATTAAAACTACTGAAATCAGGTATTTATTTATATTCATGCTCCTTTAATTTATCGTGGCACTCTTTTAGGAGAGTGATTCATTTATTTCCGTTCAGTATCAAAAAGGAGTGAAAAAATATCCAGTCTCAAAGAATCTCATATTTAGAAACTAGTAGTTGATATTGATCTTTTAATGAATCATTACATGACTCACATTAACTAATTATCAATTTTCTTCTAAAAGTAATTTTGTACGCATATTTCACTCGAATTAGAAATAAAATTATCACCACCAAACCGGATTCACCTCTGCTTTACCACAATCGAAATTCACAACTATAATTTGAAATGAAAGGCAATGATGATGTCAAAAAAGCCTTTATCGTTCAATAAGGAAGAATAAAGATGTTCTGTTTTTGTTCGTTATCAGGCGTATTTTTTAGATTTCTGAATATCTAAACTCTGTTGTCACACTTGCCTTATCTGAAAGTTAATGATAAGGTGACATTCTTTTCCCTTTACGAAATATGAGACAAAACATTTTAAAATGAAACTTTGTAATTTAACAACATTTGCACACACAATATAAAGCACGCTCATTTATTTATATATAGAAAATGAAAGTAAAAACTATTAAATAAAATTAAGAAAATTTGAGAGCTGTGTGTGATAATTTAGTATCTGATTTTATTTAAAAAAGATCAATTGACTAACTCTAACTAGGAATAACAAATATGAATAGTAGATTAATTATTTAAACTTCTGATTCTGAACATTTGAAAGTTTTTTTATGGTTTCGATATTTATGTATGATCAAAATTTTTGAGTTAAGCTTTACAGAGAGAAATAAGTATTTTTTGAAACAAACTTTCTTGTGAAATTTCTGTTAAGTAAAATTATTTTTTGTGTAGGTCGTTATTAATATAGTCTTTAAATAATAGCATTTGGTACAATTATCGAAACGTATCTTGAATCGATGAATGTGTTTTGTGGTATACGTTTTATTTATTTTTACTGTTGAATTAATTTTTACACAAAATGTGCTTTAATTAAATATATATTTTTAAGCACTACTAGGAAATATAAAAATATGCTTCAGTGTTTGATATTAATACTTTATTTCAATAAACTTAATTTAAAATACAGTTTTATTTCCTTAGACATATTAGCTTCTAATGGAAATCAAATTAAAAGGAAAATTTGGAGTCAAAATTTTTCTTTTTTTAGTAATTTACTTCTTATTAAAAAGAAAAGTCTACAATATTTTCCCCAAAAATATGTTATTGATATTGAAGCAATAATTCCTAAAAACTAATTATTAAAAAAATTCTTTTAATTTATTCAATTAAATGATTTTATACTTTTTGATTTAAATACGTTTGGAACTGTGATTTTTTTTAAAAAGCATATAAATGGATATTTAGTGTCAATTGTATTAAAATATACATACAAGATTGTTTTAATATTAGAAGAAAAATTATTTAAATTAAATTTTTTAGCAAAAATAATGACATAATTTAAAAAAATAAACAAAGAATTTTGAAAAGTTTACATTATTTTCAGTGTAACTAACAATTTATATAATATAATGGATGTTTTTTTGTTAAAATTTATCTATTCTGATGTAATACAATATGAATAAATCCACTTCTAAATTATGTATTTCAAAAACCTTAGTTTAACTTCAGTACAGAAGTTTTAGCTATACACAGGCAAAATATTATAAAAGCATTTTTTATAAAAGGCAAATGTTTGGGAAACATGTCATTCTTCCTTCATTTTATACCAAAAAATTGCATTTAAATATTTTTTTCTTGCCACTATATTCTCAAAACAGTTTTATTTGTTAATTCCAATTCAACTGGCACTAAATATAAAAAAAATTATCCATTTATACATTTTTTCAAAATCACGTTTTCGAGTCTAGTCACTCACTTTATTTTGAGTTAGGATATGTACATTGAAATAGAAATTAATACATTAATTTCTTGTGCATTTAAAATTCTTAATAAATATTAAGTTGAATTATTTGGATTTTTAGTATTTTTATTTTCCTGTTCACGAAAATGAAATTTTAAAACACAAGACAAGTTTTCATATCAGAATTAATCATGATTTTTAGTGATATTTATTAGTTTTGTAATTATATTGTACAACGTGCATTAATGTACTTTAAATATATATCGAATAAGAATCCAATTTTAATTTTTTTATAAAAATAAGGCAAATCTGCAGTGTTTTTTGTTTGACACAAAAAATATTAAGAATGTAAGCAAATACTTATTAAAACTATTCTCCGAAAAATTTTGGTAAGGAAATGATATTGCTACTAAAAATGTATTGTTTATAATGATGAAATAAGGCAATTACTAAATTATATTCTCAATCATAAATTTTTAAAATTTTAGGGAAATTATTAAAATGGAATAAAATGCACTTTTGTGTATGTGAGACAAGAAATGAGTCCCATTTTGTAAATTGTCGAAACTGTATGAATTTTGAGATGTAATATTTTAGATAAATGAGATACACATATCCTTTAAAAAATGCAAACAAATATTTTATTTACCGTTCATAACAAATATAAAAATGAAAGAAAAATCATGAAAATAAGTCTTCATATTTTTGAGCATTAATAAGAAATAAATCAGCATCGAAAACAAAAAACTGAAAAAAAGCACATTTCTTTTTTAATTTCGATCATGAAAACTACATTCTAATTATAGGTATATAACTCTATGTGTGTATAAAAAAAGGAAAACCAACAACAACAAAGATTGTGGTTGCTTTTATGTAAATTTAAATATTTTTTTTCATAATTATCCAAAAAAAAGTTGCATTTAAGATGATTAAAATGTCTACAGAAAATGTGCGTATTTTTCAAACAATTATTTTATATTAAGTATTTTCATATAATTAATCACATTGTAAAATAACACATGAGTGTGAGAGCTAAAAATTTATTTCAAATTTAACAATTTATTGCATTATAGATAATATCTACTGAATCTCTTGAAAATGTTCCATTTGTTTTTAATGCAAGGCTCTGGCTTGGGCTCCTAAAAAAACAAGAAAATTTTTTCAAAATTACGTCATTGTAAAAGTCTTAAAAACTTGTTCTTACAACATTTTAATACAGTCAAATTAATTTTATCGGCAAACATTTGAAATGATATTACGAAAATAAAAGAAATGGTACACTTATTTGAAATGTAATACCATACATAAATGAGTTATTGCATTTCAAATTTTGTAAATTGATTTTTGCAAAACTTGAAATGCAATCTAGATCATTGTAAAATATCTTTGAACGAAACTTAAACATAATTATTCTCCCCTCTGAAACACTCTAAAGTGTGATTGAAATATTGAAAAGATTCTCTCTCCTTTCTTCGCGCGGTTCTTTCTATATTCTCTCTCTCCCCTTCCTCTCTCTCTTGTTCACTTTGGAGTGAGTGCACTATTAGAATTTATTGCACAAGGTTTCTTTGGAATTTTATTAGTTGAAACTACATTACAAATTTACATCATAAAAAGTAGCCTTATGCTAATTGCATTAGCACTTAAACATCGCACTTTCTTAAGTTTAATTATTGTATAAGAATAATTGGGACAAATGAAAAACTCTCTCACTTCTTATCGTATTCTAGATTGGACATATTTGTTATGAAAAAATAGATTCAATAACAAAGTATTTATTAAAAATAAATTAATTTCTATATGAATTTCTACAGCCCATATTGAAATTTTAACGAAAAAATCAGAATTATCTTCCTCTTCTGCTTTGAGAAATCCAATCGAGTTTAATGATTGTATTTTTCAATGTGACAGCAAAATTTATAGATTTAAATATCTATGAGTTTTTTAAAAATGTAATTTAGTGTTTTGGACAAGCACACAAGCACCCCAACCCTCCACAAAGCAGTAAATTTATTTTGTGTGTTGTTGGGAATAAGTACGATATATGATAATTATGTGAAGTTTCGAATATAATGAAATTCTTTTTAATAGTTAAATGATGCAATTTTTTTCGTTGATATCAAGCGTAAAAAGCAATTTTACTGAACAGTGTGGTTGCGTTCCTATATAGCCACCATTTTTCATCCACACATAAAAAATTGAATACAATACGACTGAACACAGTAAAAAATCGAAATCCACACATTAAATTTCATATAAATAATATATTATATTGTATGATTTTCAATATTTTGCTTACTATATTATTTTAACCAATTGTCTATATAATCTCCATTCCAGACGAGAGACATTACGGAATTTGCTTACTCTAGAAAATAACTTTTGAATTTGCCATAAGAGACTTAATTCCAGACGAATTACCTAACGGCTATTTAAACCAAAATATTTGGACACATAATAAGCTGTATTCCATAACAAGGGAAAATAATCATATATCTCCTTATACGCTCGTATGGATACGATTTAAAAAAAAATATATTTTAAAATCTTATTTATATGTAGACATGGGTGCAAGTGTAGAAGATGACATTTTAATTTATATTTCGTTTTCCCAAATTGTGTATCAAGTTATCTGTGAACTTATTGCATAAATTTTATGAATGTTTAAAAAATAGGTAAGAATACACGCAGGAAAAAATAATATATTTCTGTATTCCAGGGAAAAGTATTAATTTCAGAGAGTTACAATTTGCCATCTTCTACATTATCAGCTATAAAGGTATCCGACTACGTTCGGAACCGTGATTTTAAAAAGGCCCATAAATGGATAACTTTCATGATATTTAGTGTCACTTAGATTAGAATACGTGTATAAAATTGTTTTAAGGACATTTTGACAAAAAATAATTATTTAAATACAATATTTCGGCAAAAAATTAACTTAGAATAACCTTTTTTCAAAATGTTCTCCTTTTCTGAAAAATGCTTCTATTGTAATAATATTTTGCCAATATATAGCTCAGACCTCTGTACAGAGGCACAACAACGATTTTTGAAAAATTCACATTGTCTTCAGAGTTACCGCCCATTGAAATAATTTTCGGCATTTTTTTCTCAAAATTCCCCCCCCTCTTTTGTCGTAAAACATGTATAAACCCACTTCTAAGTTATATATTTCAAAAATTCTAGTTGAGCCTCTGTACAGAGGTCTGAGCTATATACAGGCAAAATATTATTATAATAGAAGCATTTTTTGCAAAAGGAGAATATATTGAAAAGGGGTCATTCTATGTTCATTTTGTGTCAAAATATTGTAATATAATTTTTTTATTGTAATGCATTCTTAAAATAATTTTATATACATTTTATAATCTAAATGACATTAAATATCATAAATATTGTTCATTTACACGCTTTTGCAAAATCACGGTTCCGAACGTAGTCGGATACCTTAACTGTAATGGAAATTATTTTTAAATCCATGAAGTGTTTTTTAAAAAGAAATAATGCATTATTTTAAGATTGATCAAAATTTGGGGAAAAAAAACCTCCGAAATATTAAATTTGTTATAAAAATTATAGATAAAAGTTTAAATTTAAGCAATGCATGTTTAAACAAAAATATAAGCTTCAAATGAACCACTGTACGCTTAACATTTGATGCTTTGGTTTTTTAATTAAATAAATACGCCAAATCTCTCTTATATATTTGAGGATATTTTGCTCAAAAGTATCTACTTCAAAACATACTACAAGAAAGTGCTATTTTTAAGGAATAATGCAATTAGAAAAGGAAACAGAAAATATGACTGGTTCTCAGATGTTCTCAGGGACAAAAAATTTATTTTGATCTGACAACATTTGAAATTTGGTTTGTATATTATTTTTATATTAATTATATTAATTACCCAAAAATTTCAAGTAATTAATGAAAAGTACTTACCTCTGAAAGTTCGTCACATATAACTGACATTAAGTTTTCAAGTGCCTTGTTATTAAGAGAATTATCACCTTTCTGTAAACAAAAATGGTCTGTTTTATTACTCTTGATAAATATGTAATATAACATGAATAATACATATAGCTAGATTTATATAAATATGACACAAATAGATTGATATAACATGTGTGTGTGGTGTTTTATATGATGATTTTAGTTTTATTGTTAATTTATAATTGGTTCATACTATATCTTAGAATTTGTTATTATATGAGTAATAACTATTTTATGTACTTAAGAATTATATACCACTGACCATTTTCACCAAACTAAAAGGCATCGCCAATTTAAAAAAAATTGCTGTGTTCGAATGTACTCGGGAACGGTTTCTACTATTGGTTATATATTGTGGCATTTGGTGACGATTTTTGATTTCTCGAAATTGGGGGATGGTATAATAAGAGAGTAAGTAACCTTTTTCCTTAGAGCCAAAAAATTTAAAGTTATGGTTATTTTTTTAGAGAAACATTAAAAATATTGTAAAGAAATTTTTGTTTTTGCACGAAAAAGTAAAAAAGGAGAAAATATATTTCTTAATTAAGTCTCACCCCCCCCCCCCAATTCTTTTTACATGACTCAATAATGTGTATAATGTATGATAGTAATAATATGAGAAAATATCAAGCAGAGCAATAAAAATAGATTCTTTATATTTATTTATTCAACATCTTTCTATACACAGTTTGAGATTCTCCAGCTAAAGCAACCTTTATAACGTACATTTTTTATAACTACTTAAATTGCACCACATACAAGCATTAGAGGTAGAAACGACTCTATATCATTGTTAGATGTCATATAGGTATTTATTTTGAAAAGCTGAGAGAGAGAAGGGAATTACGATAAAACTATAGCTGAAACAGCTGTCTCAATATTTCTACATTTGAATTCTTGGGTAACTGACTAAATCTTACAATACTAAGATTCCATTTTCTTAAATGTAAAACGAAATTGCTATAATTAACTCCAAAACGTGAAGTATAAATATTGAAAAGTATTTGACAATATGAAAAGAGAGAAAGTGAATGCGTTTAAAAGAATTAATATGCGTGTGTGTTAATATTCTTTTGAATCTAACAATTCTTTAATAAAAGTGATTGCTTTTTAAAATTTTCAACACTTTTTATGTTTTATTCATTCGATAAAACAGGAAGAAATTCGAAGTAAAATTTGAATATTTGCATCGCAATTCAGGATTAACTATATTTTGTGACATCAAATTTAAAATAGTTAGTCGAATTGTTGGAGCGAAACATGAAATTTGTAGCAGCATTGTATAACATACCATTGAATTAAAACAGGTTAATTCTTATATAATACAGTAGGACGTCGTTTATCCGAATGTTTATTATGCGGAGCGTCAAATGTCTAGACCAGTTTTTTTTTGTCCACTACATGTACTGTATATGAATATGCTTTCAAACAGTGCAATGCTCAACAGTTGTTTCGCGTGAGGTTAAAAGTGAATTTTGGCAGAAAACGACGAAGAAAGTGTTGCTGTTTTTGCTGACATGCTCAATATGAAGTACGCCTGTTACTTGTTAACCGTAGCGTGGGACTCGCTCGAAAGACAGTGCCTGAAAAATGCATCGAATAAGCTGTGGCCAGATTTAGAAGGCGAAAAAGACTTCAATAACGACCCCAGGGAGAAGATTACCGACTTTGTCCAATCAATCCCAGGATTTCAAGGATGCGATGAAGAAGATTAAGAAACCTGGATGGCATGCGATGCAGAAGACTGTGGATTTAAAATGCTAAATGATGACGAGATTGTGACTTCCGTGCTTAAGTAGAATCCTACCCTATCAACGATGAAACGGATGAAGAGGAGGACAACAACAACGACGAAAGGGTCCATCGAATGCTGATGCGTTTTCTGCTTTAGAGACAGCTATGGAGTGGTACGAACAATAATCAGAGTGCTGTCCTACTGAACTACTGCTGCTCAAGAGAATCAGAGACTTCGCAGCGAAAAAACGATGGTGTATAATGGTACATCGAAAAATAAGTGATTATTTTCCCACAATAAAGGTAAGATTGCGACATTTTGTACCTATTTTGCTTTTTCTTCAAGCACGTTTCCCACATGTGAGGATTTTCAATATTCGTATAGTCTCCGGTTTAATACACAGCACGAATCGCATTCGGTTTTCGGTTATCCAAACAATCACGTATCCGAATGGTGTCCGGTCCCAATTGATTCGAATAAATGACGTTCTACTGCAATATCAATATTAATGCATTTTTTCTAAAATCTTATGTTTTATTTCTCTCAAATGAGACAAATATTAACAAAAAATGCTTAAGTACAAATTATTTCGCTTTTAACATATTGAATGTTGCGATTTTTCCTTAATATTACTTAAATTTGTTAGAAAACGATTTTTTTTTCTAAAAAGTATTAAATCTATTTTTAACACTAACACTCTGTAAAAAGACTAATATTTAATGAATATCAGCAACTACAGTGAATATGATTTTCTAAAAGCTTTCTTAAGTTTTGCTTATCATTAAAAGTAAGGGAAATATAGTTATTCTATAAATTTTATTACTAAGGATTTAGGAGACTGAATGATTCAAGATTATGGATTTTTATTTATTCGAGTTAGTCGGTATTTAGAAAATGCATAAATACCGACTAATTTGAATATAGGAAAATCCATAATTAAAGAAAATGTATAAATATTTCTCGTAAAAATCTCATGTAATCAATATAATTAATGTTTTTGATCAATATATTTCAATATAAATGCTAATGAAGGTAGACCTTGTACTTATTGTACTCATTGTACTTATCTTTTCGTTCCATACGTGAAATAAGGGCCTTTTGTGGATATTTTTTCCATTACTTTTTAAGTCTACTTCGAATTAAAACTGATATTTGTTTATTCTATACTGTGTTATACCAATATTCTAAAATTCTTAAATGCCATCTTTACAATAAAAATATAATATTTTAGCTCTCTCTATTTGTACTCTTTTCTCTCTCTCTTTTCATCTTAAAAGTTACTTTAAGAATACATCCTGAACTTGGTAGCCGTATTTTAATGGACACGAACTTGTGACTGGTGTTCACAAGCCACGGGTTCGAAACCTAGAGTCACCGAAGACCCGCCTTGTAGAGCGGCTGATGCACTTTAAATCTGTCAAAAGTTAAATTTCTTCCTTTGGCGTGGTAGCTTGGAGAGGAAATCAGCTCAGGTGTCGTCCTCGTTACTTGACAATTACGAAGTTCTTCACTAATATTTCTCGTGTTGCTTCAAAGTGCGAAGTAAATTAAAATATGAAACCAAAATTAAAAATAAATCTTTCATAAAATCAATCATGACTTACTCCATTTACAGTAACCCAAGGGATGAAGGAATGTTGTGGGTTGAGGGCATCAGTTTTTTTAGCCATTTGATATTCAAGGTTTACGCCCATAGGGCTTGTCACGCATTTTTTTACTTGTCGTCGCAGATCAAAGTCACTAATGCACTGAAAATTAAGAATTGCTTTAAAATGCCAGTCACGTGATACATTAAACACTTTTTAAATATTATTAATACTATGAATCAAACTACTTTGACGGAATTAATCCTTAAAATTTAAGCATAAATAAATGTTTGAAATTTGAGACTGAAATTTTAGTTCACACGTTTTGGTAATATGCATAAAATAAAAAGTGATGTTAGAAAATTGAGCGTACTTTGTGTTTTTCTAAATTCTTAATCTACTTTTAAGAAGAGGATATTGCAGGAAAAAAAAACGAATAACTTGTTTTGGTATAAAGTAATTAAAGCATTATAAATTATTTTAATATGTTTCTGCTCTCCAAATTGATATCCTTTAAAAATATAGCCACAATTGTTACTTAATAGCTATTATAGCTATATTTTATTATTTTTTTTATAGTTCCTTTAATTGAAATTGAAAGGATTGCTTAAATTATTATCTCTATTGATTAAATTACTGAATGAATAAAAAATGTAGTGAGAACTTGAATTCCTATAAATATTATTTCAAATTATCAGGTATACATCACGGTTTTTTTAATAATAATAGTTCAATTTTTTTTTTCTATTTGTTGATCTGTTCTACGTTATGGATTGTATAAAATTTGCTTTAAATTATATTGATATCTGATAAGCAAGGAAGTACGTTATTTTAATCTATATCAAATTTTATATTTTACTGTTTTAACAATATTTCTTTTGAATGGATAAACCTTTTTTCCTCTGTTAATAAATTCGTAGTAAGAACTAAGGCTAAAGATGATTTCTACTACAGTAATGCGCGGATTTAAAATGATTCAAATAAATATAAACAAGAAATGATTCTTTCTTAGAGGTGATGCAGTAGAGATTTGAAGAAACTGGTGCTTTGATTTCTAACTAAAAAAGTAACTTCCATAAATAATTTGGAAATATACTTGCAATGAGTGTAAAATTAAGCTTAGCAAAAACTGAGGATTTCTACCATTTCAAAATGTGCAAGTAATATCATTGATTTTTTTTGTTCAGCCATGCCCTAAGCAATGATTTTCGTATCACAAATAGTATTCATATGTATTTAAGAATTATATAAAATGATTTTCTTATTACCTTTTCCATCACTTTTCTTTGATAGTGAGACTCAAAGGCGCAGTTGATAAACTTTATCTGGCTCTCAGTATTGTTCACGAGTTCTATGTAGCACGTCTGGAAAAAAAAGGTGCTCTCAAGGAACATGAAAAATAATGTACATAAATATACCTATGTCTTTAATTGTGTGAAGTTTAAATTCATATTTGATAAATGAATGTTTAGTTGATCAAACTTTAATTCTTTTATTTTTTGAGAACAAATAATTTATTTTTAATTACTTCAAAATTGCATTTTCAATAAAATGTATTTAAATTTACTTATTTAGTTTTTCTAAAATTTTTATTTATTTAAAACTGTTTTTAAAGTTTATTTTTTCTTAAAAATATGTTTAGTTTTTATGAGATTGATCTTCGATAAACCAAACGCTTTTTTTATTACTGTAAAATATTAATGTTTCATCTTAAATAATAGCCATAAAAACTCAAAAGCCATAAATCACCATTACCATTTCTTGCGTACTTATAAGATATATGAAGATTAAAAATGTTAATTTATTTTAATATAGTCAATTCAATTCAGAATTTACTTCGAACAGAAATCCACGCTCATTCTTGGCTTAGGAAAACAAAACAAAGTCAAAACAATCAAGCGTAGGACGAATGTCACAGCCAAACTTTTTCCATCTTTAATTGCTGTAAGTGGAGTAAAATATTGTATCTAATTAATACCAAGAGATACAATACGTATTTCTTAAAACTTGATAAAGAGAGACATTCGTTATGAGATATCTCTCTCTAGTGTCCATTTTTTTATTATCCCAATCAGTTGAGCTGTGAATGTATTGTTCTGTCATGTCAACATAATTATGTAGTGCGAGTACTGTAAGTTTATGAATCTTTATAATGAATTACAAGAATCCTAGAAGGAAGTTTCTTATGGCCAAACGAATGTAAGACAGAAACTACGCCAATGAAAAAAATTATATTTTCAAAAATTCTAGTTAACAATTTTCAACCTCAGAAAATATAGGTCACACAGAAGATATATGTGCGTTAGAGTTATTTATGATTCTTTGATCTTCTGAACTCTTACAACTGAACTTCTTATTGCTATTCTTGCAATTCTTTTTAACCGACAATTTCTTTATTTACTCGAGGGTCTGATTTCGTAGAGGTTTGTTAAGAAGGCATATTCTTAAAATATTCGATTATTGTAGCTTAAATTAAGACTTTCAGGTTTTCAATGTTTAGATTGGATTGATTTTTAAGAACGCTATTGGAAATGTAGTTTATTGCAAATTATTGATAAATATACCTACAAAAATATATGCGCGTATTTTATCTTATAATGAAGGATTCAATGTAAAAGAA
This sequence comes from Trichonephila inaurata madagascariensis, assembly GCA_019973955.1. Taxonomy (NCBI): domain Eukaryota; kingdom Metazoa; phylum Arthropoda; class Arachnida; order Araneae; family Nephilidae; genus Trichonephila; species Trichonephila inaurata. The sequence continues at coordinate 244,864 of BMAV01013289.1, forward strand.
AAAAAAGTAATGAAAGGCAATTTTTAGATTTTTGAAATTCTATTTGTTACGTTTGCTTTCTTAAAGTGTCAAAAATTTAAAATAGACAATTACTTGAACCATGTTTCCATAGCATTCCTCTGGTCCATGCTGGCAAGTAAAAGTATATTCATCGTGCTGACCTCTGTACTAAAAAGAGAAAATATAAACATCATGGCATAAAATATTTTAAGCTATAATGTAAATTATTAAAATAGTAAAATTTAGTGTTTATGAAGGGATATAGCCATGAGAGGAGGATTTCTTTATGAGGAGGGAGACTAAAAAATGTAAATCACCATAGCGCAGAAGATTGTTCTTAAATGGACAAAATCTATTTTAATTCTTCAAAATGTATGGATTTCTCTTCAAACAATACTCTCTTGTTTGCAAGATCTTTTAGCTTTTAAATACTTTAAAGGTAGTTAGTTTTTATATATAAATTATTGTTCTGTTTCCTCGTCACTGCACACAGGGAGAATGAAAAACAAATTCTACGTCAAAGATGGTAAAATGATTTAAAATAGGCACGAAAATAATTTATATGATTGATAATATAGTTTCTGGTTTGATGTTTAATTGTGAGGCTTATAAAAGTGTTCCTAAAAGTACCGTTCATAGGTCGTTTGCTTCCAGAATGGTGTGATTGAGTGTTTATCAATGTGGCACAAAAAGCAATACGAGGGTTATAGTCAACGGGTTTCATAATTTCGAATAATGGTCAAGTGACGAGGACTGCACCTGAGTCGGCACCCTCCTCTCCAAACTATTCCACCACACCAACGAGAGGACATTTGAGCCGCGACAGATTTAACGGGCATGAGCTTTTCTACACGGCGGGTCTTCAGTGGCACTGGTCTTGAACTCATGACGCGCCAACTACGAATTCAGGACGATAAATACTAGGCTACCGCGGCCCTTATGAAATGGGGCTAGAAATGCCCTAGGAATCAATGCTAGAAATGATCTCCCTTCGACTAACGAATGAGAGAGGTATGTAATGAAATCTCTTCATGAACTTCTGTCCAAATGTTTAACTTATTGGAAAATAATTACTAATAGATCGAATATTTACAAAGAGACTGCATAGTAGTACAACCTAGGTATAAGAGGAAAAATATGAGGGAAAAGTGAGAGTTTTGGTTAATTTGTACGTTTTTTTTACTACCATCTCTTTATTCAACAGATTTTTCAGCTGCTAAACATTTTTCTTCTCGAACTAAAAACTATTTAAGGTATCCGACTACGTTCGGAACCGTGATTTTAAAAAAGCACATAAATGGATAATTTTCATGATATTTAGTGTCACTTAGATTAGAATACATGTGTAAAATTGCTTTAAGGATATTTTGACAAAAAAAATTTATTTAAATACAATATTTTGGCAAAAATTAACTTAGAATAACCTTTTTTCAAAATGTTCTCCTTTTATAAAAAATGCTTCTAAAAAATAATAATATTTCGCGCTTGCTTGCTTGCTTATATAAAGTAAAGACTTCTTCAGAGAGTCTGAATTAGGATTTTTGAAAAGTTCACATTATTTTCAGAGTTTCCACCCATTGAAATAACTTTCTGCGTTTTTTTCTTAAAATTGCTCCCCTCTGTTGTCATAAAATATGGATAAACCCACGTCTAAGTTATATATTTCAAAAATTCCAGTTGAGCTTCTGTAGAGAGGTCTGAGCTACATACAGGCAAAATATTATTATAATAGAAGCATTTTTCACGAAAGGAGAATATTTTGAAAATGGGTCATTCTATGCTCATTTTTTGTCAAAATATTGTACTTAAATAATTTTTTATTGTAATACTATTCTTAAAACAATTTTATATACATTTTCTAATCTAAGTGACACTAAATATCATACTTATTATCCATTTATACGCTTTTGCAAAATCACGGTTCCGAACGTAGTCGGATACCTTAAAAAAATAATTTCAAATGATAGAAAGCGTTCATTGAGCATTAGTAAGAGGTAAGACATTTAAAAAACATTTTAAAAAACTGCGGAGAACATTTAGAAGAGAAAGTATTTAAAAAAATGACACATGTTTAAGGAATTATATGAGTTTAGCAATATAGGATATTTTATATTTTTGCATTAACTGCAATTATTTAAATATTTTACAATGGCACTCACTCCTTCAAATGTAATATCATTTTCCTGAATTTGCAATTTCTACCATACCTCCAAATTTAGGGTAAGTAACGCTTAACAACTTTGGGAAACGGAATTCCTCCATCCTATATCGAAAATATTTATGGCCTTGTGATGGAGAGGCCTGTATTGAGAGGGAGCTTCCTGATTGGTGGACATGAAGGAGCAAGGGAGTGTGGCTGCGGTGACTGCTTCAGAGACATCCCATTTGGTAGAATTTTCCAAGCAAGCGGACGAGAGTTTGCTATTGGTTGAAAAGGATCAGTGAGCTAACACTCTATTGGCTGCCCTGAAGTTATGGAATAGAAAGTGGGTGGTCAAAAATGCTTGCCTGTGTGGGTTGTAGTATGTGAAATTAAGATTAAAAATAAGAAAAGAAACTAAAAATTAATATTATGAGATTTTAGAAATAGTTTTTCGCCACATGGGGAATGACGAAATTAATTAAGGAACAAAATATAGAACATTTATATCAAATAAAATACAGTAAAAATGTCGTCGGCTCCGGTGTCTTAGAGGTAGCTTAGAGGTAAGCCTAAGGTTGCGGGTTCGACCCGGCTGGAGTTGATAGATTTTCTGGATGCAAAAATCGTCTGGCACACATGTCATATGATTAAGGGGTAAAAGATCCCTTGAGTACCAATTTAGCTCTGGTACTCTCGGCAAAATTAAATCAGGGCAATATTTAGCATCCGAGAGCTTGAATTCAAAATTAATTCAAGTATCCAAATTTGGTAGCGATGGTGCCACCTTGAAATAGTTTTCACATCTGAGGACTTGCCGCGATAGCAAAGGCTAAGTTGCTTAAATGCAGCTCCATTGGGAAAAAAAAGGTTATTCATTCTATCAAATTACAAACTCCTTACAGCAAGTGTAAAATAAAACTGTTCTTTCATAAAATGAAATTAAAAAATAAAAATACTTTTAAGAGGAAAAATAAAATAAGAAGCTTTTTGATATTAGTACGAAAGGTCACTTACGTGGGCATTTCCGTACGGCACCAATTCTACATTGAGATAAGAAGACATCTTCTGGTATGTAGGCCAAAGTTGCTCATGAAAAAATGAATCACTATCTGGACACATAGATTCATAGAAGACATTAAGTTGAACAGTATTTTCTGCCTAAATTTGATATGGAAATATGAAAGTATACAATTACTTTATAAAATGAACTATTAATAAAAATCATTTTTGTTAACATTTTATGTTATATGTTTTGTTTATACGTTAAATTAGTATCATTATTATTTTCAAAAGATAATGTTAAAAATTCCAACTTTTAAGCCACTTTTTTAAAAATAGGAACTCGATTTTCAAAATAAAAACTTTTCATTTCAGTTGATCTAAATTTGTAATAATTCCTTTTATAAATACTAAGCACAACACAGAAATTGATACCTAAAATTACTGAATAATCATTCCAATTAAAAATTAAAACTGGGAACATAAAGATATCTTTTCATTACTGTAGAGTTAATATTTAATATTTTTGTACGAAAGGATAAATTTTGATTTTTTTGTAGTTACTGTTATTGTTCTTTGATATTGCGTGTGAAGATATTTTATAATACGCCCTTTTTTCTATCTCAGTATTATAATTCTTGCCAATTATTTAATTTTAATTTGAGTTTTTTGAATCAGTTTTAAAGTGTTGGATTTAAATAACTTATGGTTATTGAAAATCTTCTTGCTTATAAATTCATTATTTAACGCTAACCCAACACTTTTTTTGAGGTATTACACATAATCAAAACAACACAAAGAAGTCCAAGTATAATATTCATAAAAGAAACCTAATCAAACTTACTATAATTTTCTATTAAAATTATTGAAAATTTAATTTTTTAAGAGGATTAATTTAAAAATTACATTTACTTCACTAAGAAGATAAATAAGAAACTTAGTCAGCCTTCTTTTTAATTAAATAAAAGTAAATTATATAATCTATTACCCTAAAAATACAGTTTCCAGTAGGATTTATACGTGGATATTATTTTTCATTTTTTAATGCTTAAAAATGATTCATTTTGATATGAGTGAGTGAGTGAGTGAAGTTTGAAGCAGGTGACAAATAATCCCCCTCCTTAAGGTAATAAATGTTTTCACGTATTAACTGAAATAAACGACTGTCTAAATTATATTTGAAAAACATTACAATAAAATTTAAATAAAAAAGCATGTTTTTTTTGAACAAAAATAAATATTTAGTATACATATTGTTTGTGTGGTATGAATTAGTAACATATTTATTTTAAACTGTGTTTGTTTTTAAAAAAATCTTGAAAGAAGAATTTACTAATTCATTTCGTCTTTCTAAAATAAATACAGTCGAACCTCTATATTGCAAATTTTTTTATCCAGCGAACTTTTTCCTGGAACCTTGAACATTTCACGGTTTTCTTCGTACAATAACCTTTCTATAGCGAAGTGCATTTTCTATATACGAACTTTTTCTTTTGTGATTCAATTTTTGTTCTTCCTTCTTTTAAAGTATTTCTGAAAAAATTCCAAGTTATTCTCTCTTTAACACATTTTATGGTGGTCAAAAATCTTGAACTGGTTTTATTAGATCTTAACTCGCCTAGAGCAATAGAGTTATGGACTTTTCATCCAAGAAGTGCAACTCTTAACCCCCATTGCCCAGTTCACTAGAAACATCTTCGATATCCTCTTTCACCCTCAGTGGAATTGTCCGGTGTTCTAATTAAAAAGAAATGCATGTTTAATAGTACTTGTATGCTTTAAATTATAAAATGTCCTCAAAATTTATTAATTTTAGTATAAAATTATTTTCTCAACATTGAAGATACAGTGAATTCTTCGACATTCTTTTTCTTGTTTTTCTTGCAGTTTTCTTTCTTTCTTTCTTTTTAATAGGTATGATATATAAAATAAACATATTTTGATTTAAAAAAAGGTGTGAATAATTACTTTTTCTTAATATATAGTGTTTTTGAATTTAAAATGTGTTTTATGTGGTCCATAAAGTATATTAAAAGATGAACCTCTATGTAACGAATTTTCCATATAACGAACTTTTTTCCGAGATTTAGCGACTTCGTTATATAGAGGTCCGACTGTATTTAATTTTTTTAACCACTGAATTCTTTCTTTCTTTCTTTTTTTTTGTAATCAATTTTTATCCTTTCAACCAATCTTTAATGCACTGCTTTTGCCATTTCTTCCCACAATCGTGAGCAAATGAGAAAAACAAAATGCGGACAAAAATTTAAGGAAGTATTTGTACTTGTCCAGTCAGTCCGTCGTATGGGCAAATCAGTTAAATGGTTAAAATTTTCTGAATATTTTATTGTCAAATGTTATTGATGCATGTGCTGAAATTTAAATGGAGCTGTCACTTTTTCAACAAAAATATCGGTCAAAATATATATATATAAATAGCCACAAGGTGACCTTGCGAGCAACTGTCTTGCCAATTTATACTTACATTATTTTGAAAGTAGATAATTTAATAATTCTAAATATTATATTTATCGTTATATAGATGACGTAATCATTTTAGGCAAACAAGCCAATTTTATACCTAACATTAATTTTTATCCACAATATCTTAATTTATTACAGACAAATAATAACAACAATGAAGCCAATTTTCTTGACATACATGTCAAATTAAATGATAATGTAATAGTTTCTAATATTTATGATAAAAGAGAAGAATTTAATTTCAGTATTATAAAAGTTCCTCATTGGGAGAGTAATGTACATGTTTCTATATTCAGAAATATTGCTATTAATTATATACAACGTAATAAATTTCTAGTGTCAAGAAAATCAGACATTATATATAACTATAAACATTTTACTAAATATTGCTTAAATCAGAAATACCCAATTAGTTTTATTAATAGCTGTATGAATAAAGCTATTCAAAATAGTTAGGATTAAAAGTTCTGAGATTGATAATAGTTTATTACTATAAAATTAAATATTTCATAGTTATAGTTATCTCCATAATCTAATATTAGATAAAATTACTTATTATTATTTTATTCATATTTACTTTAGTGTTATTAAAGTTATGCTATAATTTGCAACTCTTATTAATTTTTATTTCCATTCTTTTTATACTTTTGTTAAGTGCTACATCTCAGCCCTTCACTTGATTTAAATCTGCATTAGGGTCCAGAATCTGGCAATAACTTATTTATTGCACTCAGATTTAACGCGGGCTTTGCATTTGTTAGTGCAATTTTAGGTAAGTTACCTCTATCTTGTAATGGATTTAGATATTCCTATCCATTATTTTCTATTGGTTTTTGTTCAGTGTTATTTACATAAAGGGGGAAGGTTGGCTGGCCTAAAAACATGTTCAACCCCACTTTTATATAAATTATTTTATATATTAGCTGTCCTAAGTCAGTAATGTTTATACCACTGCAGCATCCATTTTATAATTTTTTATCTCGGTTACTCTTATATCCTTCATTGTGTGATTTTCCTACTGTCTATGTGTTTTTCGAATGTGATTGTTTTGATGTTATCTCTTGTGTGTAGAGAATAAGCCTATATATATATATATTAACTTAGGATTTAACCTATAGATAAAATGGTACACAATGGAAAAAATAAAGTAATAAAATAAAATAATTTGTAATGAATAGATATATGAATATTTTGCTGGTGAAACCCGTTATACTTACTAAAGTTACTATTACTTACTTACTATTACGTTAAATAAGTGAATTATACTTAATTTGCATTAAAATATATTCAGGATCTATATAGATATGAGAGCTGAATGACTTAAAAGCCGTATTATTTATAAATGTAGTTTTCTTTTTAATTATTTGAATTCTTCTTTTAATATTCATTTCATTACATACACTCATTTAATAATATGTCACAAACTCTCATATTACACTATTTTAAAGCCTTTTAAGCTTGTCAGTTGGCTGCTAAAATTCATAACGAGTTTTGATATGTTTTAATCCTTACTGTTATAAATATAATGAGATGATGTAATTGGAAAACATTTCATCATGCCTAAAATTTCAAGAAATATACAATCATTTAAATATCTTTTCATTTCCAATGGGCTTGATTCATGAAGTCACATGATAAAAACAAACACGTGTTTTCCATTGAATTCAAAACAAACTATAAACTAATTGTACTTGTTCTATTTGTAAGACTCAGATAAAATTTCAAATTTCATATTTGGGTAAAGATGTTTAAATGTTAAAGAAAAAAATTTCTTCAAAAAGATTTTTTTAAGTTAAAAAAAAGTCGTATTTTATGCTTATACTTTTAAGTAAAATGCATTTTGTATACATATGTACTTTTTAACAGAAAGTTTCTGCAAAGATCAAAACTTGGCAACACCGGAGCGCGTGAACTGATTAGTTGGAAACACAAGATAGTTTTTATCGTGTGACTATGACGTCACATGAGTTTTTGAATTGATTGGCTAGAATCATGTGGCTTTCATTATCATGTGACTATGACGTCACATGAATTAATCTCATTTCATCACGTGTTATATCTTTACCGTTTAAAGATCAATAGTTTTTATCATTATTGTAAACTATTTGAGATTGAAAGTACTTTATCTCTTATCATCAGTGGAGCAAAGTACACTGATAGTCAAATTTATTCAAGCTTTATCATGTACTTTTGTTTCAAATGCCATTACTTAATAATTAACGTTAAGAAATATGCAATTGATCTTTTAATATTGTTCAAAAATTTCTTAACAAAGTGAGTGGCAACACAAATAAGCTATGATTTGGATAAGAATTGCTGGCATATCTATTATGTTCGCATTTACGATGTCTTTTATTTCTTATATAATTTCCTTAATTATATTCAAGTAGGTGTAACTTATATTATGCAGAAGAAGAGTTTAACATAAAATATCTGCATTTAAATAAAAGGACAAACTGCTTGTTAAATAAGAAATTCTATGTATAGTATTAAAAATCGAATTTAATTCGGAAATTAACAATACATTTAATCACACTCGTGAGTGAAGCTCCTCAAGAAAACGGTAAAAAATATTTTGTAATTTCTTAATTAAAACCTTCTTAACATTTTTTTTTTCATTTCATAGGATTTGTTACTGAATTAGTTAGTGTTATTACATTTTACCATCATGCGGATTTTAAAAATACTCATTTATAATGTTTTATTATTTGCGTAAAGAGTAATTACAGTATCTGAGTAAATTACCATAATATTCTTTTTATATTTTACTTGTTTTTACTAAAATAAAATCGAATTGTGTAGAGTTGAGCAAGGGATATTTTTGAAGTATTTTAAAACAATTATTAGTCTCTGAGACCAAAAATTTTTGAAAATATTCAGTATTTTAATAAATATTAAATAAGAGAGTTACCGTAAAATCCGGCATATATATAAAGCGCACTTTTAACTCAAAAAATTAGACCGAAATTTACGGGTGCGTGTTATATGATGGGTATAGAGATTTAAAAATAAAAAAAAAAGAGATAAGCATAGAAGAAAATTAAACTTCTACACATGTATTGAGATACTTTTATTTAAAAGAAATTATATTTCTTATGAACTTAACGGGTTTGTTGTTTTAGAAGTGCACTACTTTTTCTAAAGCTTGGAATAATATCTCGAATAAATGACTTCAAATTAATCAGCATTGAGCACGTATATTTCAGGTCTCTTCTTAAAACAGGGGGTGCGCGTTATATGCCGGATTTTACGATGAATATAAAAATTGAAGTAATTCTTTTAATAAAAAAAACATTGTAATTTTTTCAGAAAAAATGCTGTTTTTGAAAATATTTTTCCAGTTTTGCTGTAAATGAATCTTTGTAGGTGTAATCACACAAATGAACTTAGAAAATTATGAAAGTTATCAATTGCAAGGTAAATCGCAAAAATACGATTAATCGTTTATTTCAAATAAGATTTACATTCTGATACATATCTGTTAATCTGTATAGTAATTAATTAATATTACTAACTTTCTGTATATTTTGATGAAAAAAGATCATAATTATTTTTACAAAATGGTTTTGAACATAAATTTAATAATGATATTAGAGAAATGAAATAAGTTTTGTAATTCTTAGATTTCTTAAAAACTTTTATAGTAGTTGGATAATCAAAAAGGTTTTTCGTATAGTAAATGGGAAGAATAGTACTTTAAGAACAGAGCATATTCGATTGTTTTCACGGTTTTCTTTTAAACTAATCCATTCCATTGGAGTCCCATTTTGTCACCAAAATAATTACAATTCTTTATTATAGCTTTATTATCCTCTCTGTCTTTTTTCTTTAGGTTAATTGCAAGAGAAGAAAACTAATTTTAAAATGCTAAATACTTCAACAGTATTCTTAAGGTATCCGACTACGTTCGGAACCGTGATTTTAAAAAAGCACATAAATGGATAATTTTCATGATGTTTAGTATCACTTAGATTGGAATACATGTATAAAACTGTTTTGAGGACTTTATGACAAAAAAAAATTATTTAAATACAATATTTTGGCAAAAAATTAACAACTTAGAATAACCTTTTTTTCAAAATGTTCTCGTTTTGTGAAAAATGCTTCTATTATAGTAATATTTCGCCTGTAGATAGCTCAGACCTCTGTACAGAGGATCAACTATGATTTTTGAAAAATTCACAATATTTTCAGAGTTACAACCTATTGAAATAATTATTGGCGTTTTTTTCTTAAAGTTTCTCCCCTCTGTTGTCGTAAAACATGAATAAACCCATTTCTAAGTTATATATTTCAAATATTCTAGTTGAACCTCTGTATAATGGTCTGAGCTATATACAGGCAAAATATTATTATAAAAGAAGCCTTTTTCACAAAAGGAGAATATTTTGAAAATGGGTCATTCTATGTTCATTTTTTGTCAAAATATTGTACTTAAATAATTTTTTATTGTAATACTGTTCTTAAAAAAACTTTATATACATTTTCTAATCTAAGCGACACTAAATATCATAAATATTATCCATTTATACGCTTTTGCAAAATCACGGTTCCAAACGTAGTCGAATACCTAAAGCGATCAATATAACATGATAATGATTTTAGTTTTGTCTTTTAAAGATCTAGTCCAGGATTTCCCAAATTTTATCCAGCATCAATCACTTGAAAAGAATAATTTTTTTCATAGACCAATTACTTATTCCTCTATAATACACAGCCCATGTAATATAATCATTATACTAATAATCGTACAAAAATTGTAAATATATAACAACTTAACTACGAATATGAACAAAAATTGAAAAATGTGGTTTATTGGATTAAAGTTTTATTTTTTTGGCACTGTAGGATTCCACTTAAGATTCATGGATCACATATTTCTACGAATATCTATATTATACTACGCATTTTAAAACGAAATTTTTTTCAATAATTAACATTTATGAAAAATTCAATAAAATTTTAAAACAGAAAAAAATTGTCATGACATTCAATAAACCTTTTTTTAAACTTTCATATACCCTCAAGTAGTACACTTGAATCAGAGGGAAACCCAAGATACAGACATTCCAATATGTGAAGAAAATCTGTTCCAGCAAATTTTTGTGACAGAGGGAAAAACATAGATATTTTATTCAAATATTTGGAAATTTGCCTTAGATTTTTTTTCTCATTTTAAAGTTATAGAAATATTGAACTAAGTTAAATCCATATATAAGTTTTCTAATAATTGGAAACCTGTCAAAAAGTAAGTTTGATTACAAAAGTGTGTTTAACAATTTTTTTGGAGTTTTCCTTAAAAAAATTCTTTTAAACTGGTTAATTTGAGCCTCAATTTGTTTGTAAAATAAAAAATATATTTTCAGATTAGTGCATGTTTTCAGATTAGAGATTTCTGCATAAAAAATCCTTTTTTTAAACCTTTTCTGATAATTTTTGCCATTGTAGTAGCATTTGGTTGGAATTGTTTGCTTATTGATTAATAGTTAGTCAGAGAGAGTATTACCGGAGCTATAAGTTTGTTTGTTGTTTCTAAAGAACAAGTTTTTCTCAAAAACCATTATGTTGATCGCAAGTAAAAAAAATTACCATGGAAACAATGGAATCTTTGTGTCAAATAATCAACCTATGGAGGCCTAGGAATAAACTAAAAACCTGTTACAAGCTTACTGAAATAAGCTTGTGATCATAGTGAAATTGTACGTCAAAACTAGATTAAATTGAATCTTTTGACACAATTTCTTTCAGACTTTTTGAGGAACTCAAAATAAAATTTCTTTTAATATTCCTTAAGAATCATTCTCCTTTTTGATTATAAAGGTTTCTTTGAATGTTCTGCAGTCTGGTATTTTACGTAGTACAGCTAAGGAGTTGTAAAATATGAAATTGAATCATACTTGAGAATCTAGAAACCCGAAGTCCCTTTAACTTAATCGAAGGTTGATACTCCATTTGTTTAGATTCACGTTTTGGAAAATAATTGAAGTAATATTGAGAATGGAATAAAACATTTCGTGAAAAAAATTTAAATTCCATGTATTTCTTCATTTGTTTTTCTAAACCAGAAATAAGTTTTTTTTCCTCTCATAGAATTCTGAACTATTTTTTTTATCATTTATTTCATTTTAGAGATAAATGTCTGAATGAATTCAACGAAGAAGTGTTTTTAATTCTGAGGATATGATAAGTATATTTCTTTTATTCATCGAATTAAAGTATTTTTTCCCTTTTTTTATTTAATCATGATTTGAAATTTTTTTAACAATAAGGCTTGTAATGTTCTTAAAAGCTTCTCAGATTCGAAAGGATTCAAAATGAATAATTGGTTAAAAAAATTCAAAAGAACGTTTTTTAATCTGACAAGAAAAGGAAAAATTTTACGAATTGTAGATCATTTTGAGTATGAATTCTTATTCTTCTGCAAAATATTTGAAGAAATATTAAAGAATATGAAGACTGTTAAATAATATTTAAAAAAAAGTAAGAACAAGAAATAATCACGTCAAAATGTACGGTGAACAATTTTACTTAAGCCTTACGAACTAATGAAATACAGCCACGTGGTTAAAATCATAAAACCAAACGATAAGATAAAATACAAATATGCACTACCAGATACTGAATATAAGCATAGAAGTAAAGCAACTGATTGAAACATTGATAAAATATTTCAGTATATATAAAGAGTGTGAGTGCTTGAAATAATATTTAAATAAAAACGCAATTGATAGCATTATTGAATTTTATTAATAGGGAAATAAATGTCGACCCTTCTAATGGAAGTAGACATATTTCATTTTCATTAAAAAAGCATGAGTTTTACAACATTAGTTTGAGGATATTAGTGGAAATTTGGAATTGTAAATAAATATTTATATGTTTTGTTGCTAAGAGCAACCAGAAATATTGATTTAATAGATCGATAAAGGATTAAAATGCACCGATTTAAATCGATTGTTATTTAAAGGGCGAAATAACACAATTGCCATAAATACTCAATAAAGATGCAAATTATTGTAAAACGTCATTGACGCACCAGTAAAAACATTTTTTTTTAAAATACAATAATGATCAAATTTTCTAATTTTTTAAAAGCTAAACAAAGCGTGAATTAAAATTATTGAATAAAAAAAAAGGTAAAGAAATAAGCTGAAGTAAGAGTTATTTTGGGAAAAAAATTGAATCTTTATACTTAATTTTTCTTACATATTTTTGAAAATATTTTCAAGGAAGTTTGACCTTCTGTTAGGAAATTCATTAAAATCTAGTTCTGATAATTATCGAATTTTTTTTTTTTTAAAAATTAGGATCATGAAATTTTTTGTACAAAATTTTTGTAGACACCAATAAGTTTATATCTTTTCGATGAGAGACAAATATTCCGAAAAATATACATTTAGAAATGAAATGTTAACTATTTACTCGAAGAATTATTTAATATCTTTAGTTTTAATAGAGTTTTAACGGTCTCAAAAATTTAACAAAATCCATTACAAACATGTTAGAAAAACAGTATTAAAAAATTTTAAAATTAAAAATGGGAGACATTACTTCAGCTATACTGTCAAAACTTTAAGAGATATTATTACTAAACATTTGAAATAAAATAATTTCTAAGCGGATATGAATAACTCCATTCATGAAAACATGTGATTTCTTGATACTGATATTTTGATGAAGTATTTTAAACTATTTTGGTAAAGTCAAAATAAGTATGATTACAAAAGAAATTCACAATAAAAAATCTTTATTTTTAAAGTATTTGATAAAGAAAAAAACGTTATTTATCAAAATGGGAGAATTATATTGTACAGTATTTTATATTACAGATAAATAAAATTTCCATATTATAAAAGAAAAATTTGCTGAGAACTTCAAGAACTAACTTTAAAAAGACAAGAGAAATATCTTGCATCGAAAACCTTAAGCCATGTTATCTTGTTTTTGGTATTTAAAGACTCGCAGTAAATAATAGTGAATGCTGCAAAAAATACAAAAGTATAATATAGTATTATATGCCTTTGCATCATGCTTTTGTAATACATAAAAGATTGTTAAGTAGCTACTTTTCAATTGTGTGTGTGGTCTCTCAAAGTGTAAATGGAATATTTGCATTTTCGCATGTTTTAAGCTGCATAACAAATAAGACTCGATTTCAACTAAAACACGACTGTGATATTTAGTTAAAAATATTTACATACAATGCGCAGTGCGGATTATATTTTTCATCTTAAGAAATGAAAAAAAAAATGGCATCACGATAACTTTCGAAGTATTTCGAAACAACTTCTTAAATATATACCACAAAATAACTAAATAGATTATATGCAACAAAGGAATATAGTGAATGTTAAAAAGGTAGAGATACTAATTTATTGATTGTTAGACACGTATATATGTAATAGTTAAGAATTCGTCATCTTTATAGAAAAAATTCTGTTAAATTGTTTAGTTTTCTGGTACTGTTTTCCTATGGTACCTTTTTCTTACATAGCCTACATTATTACAAATATATTTAAGTTTTAAAATGGCTGGATAATACAATAAATGAAATCTCTGTATAATCCTGGTTAATTGTTTTATACATCAATAAAAGGGAAGGTATTAAATGTGCTGTTTTAAATTTCATCTAACGTAAATATAATAATAAAAAAAGCAGTTACAAATTTAATTGCAAGTATAATTTAATATAAAAGATCTAAATTGACCCCCCCTTTACAAAAAAATTGTAGAATAACACATCGATTTAAATATTTGTATTCGAGTCACTGAGTTAGTAAATATAATTTATTACTGTAACATAGCAACTAATATATTATAGACTAGATTTTTATATGTTTGAACTTTATCAGAGTAAAATAAATCATAGAATTTAAAATTATTTTTTTTAGCAGAAAAGTATTAGGCAATAATAAAAAAGGTTTTAATTTCCCATGTCAAAAACTGTTTCTGGGGTTTGATAAAATTATTGGCAATAAATGATATACATACAATGGTAATTTTATTACTTAAAATATTATCATGCTTTTTTTAAATCTGGTTTCAAAAGTCTATTGAATATTTAAGCAAAGCTTTTCTAGAAATAATTTGGAACCTAACGATGAAACAAAAAAATATTTTGTTCTTCAATTCCTATAGTGTAACTTACAATTTTACGATATTATGATAAATTATTTCAATGATTTCCGATATTATTATATTACACATTGCTGGTATTTTATTTATTTTTTTTCTGAGGATAATAAGAGATAAACACAATTTAATATAATTTTTCTTTAGAAAAATTCTTTTTGATAAAATTTTAAAATATTTATTCAATATTCATTTGAATGCTATATTAATAACTTTAAAAACTGTCACCGACGTAAAAAAAAATTCAGAAAAGTTCAAAACAAGAAAATATACAAGGGACATTTTTAGATATTATGTTCACATTTAATATTACGTGAAAGTATAAAAACGAATTTTTTCTTCTAAATAGAAGAAAATTTGCAAAATATAAAATTTTACATTAAAAGTTAAATTGCATTTATATTTATACCAGGAGCATTGTTTTTAATTAACGCATAATATATTAATAGAGTTTAAAGAAACAATGGAAAGAAATAAGTCAGGAAAGGAAAAATATAGAAAAATATTTTAAAAGTAAAATTTTTTTTTTTACTATGAATATTCAAGTAATTAATTATAAAATCGAGAAAAAGTGATTTTCATCATTTACTCCTATATTTTCTTTCTTTTTTTTGGAATAACAATGGGTAGTCCAGTTTATTGTGAAACTAAATTCTATTATTATATTATTTTATTTCGTGATTTTAAAGATATCTGCTATTTTAATACAAATTTTGAAGAATATTTTTACAAAATTTCAAGAGATTTAGTCCGACGATTTGTATTTTTGTAAGACTTTATAAGAATAAGCATGTAATCTTTCTCTCAGTTACATATATATATATATATATAGCTACTATATGAAATTTTAAAGTGTAGTTGCATAATAAACATGAAATGAAAGATTTTAAAGCATTTTATGATTCTAAAAATCAAATATTTTTTCAGTTTTTAAAAATATATTTCTATCTATTATACGTAAGTAAATTTAATTAATAATTGGTCAAATAACGGAAAACAACTACTCCTTTCTACAACAAATTCCTGAAAGATTAGAACGATATATTCAAAACGTTCTAGAATTAAGCATAATCTGATTAGTATAATGCATCTTGGAATAGTTAATTTCGGAATCTAGACTTCTAGTTAACATCTAGCTTCAAACACATAATACTATTTATGAGACAACTTTCCGGTATCTAAATCGGAAACTTTCAGAACTACATAAATAGATAAAAGCATCGATAAAATTCAAAAACAAACTCACCTTTACCCCTTGAGTTGAAACCAACCCTAAAATCAACGCTAAAACCACCACCAGCCCCATGTTGGCTTTGGACAGCAACAACAAAAATGTATTGATTTTCTTCAAGAGAGAAGCACCAGCGACGGCGCTTCTGTGCGATGAGCTAAGTAAGACTAAAACGGCGGGGAGATACACAACTAAAACAGGATTCGTATTATCACCGTCATCGTTTTAATCGCACACTTCCTTTCCGAATACAACTCCTCGACCTTTAGATCTGGTTAGCTGCGGTGTCGAAATCTGGATCCACGTGGTTTCCAGTCCCCTTCGTCTTATGAATGCAAAAAGGCCTCAGCTGTTTGGGTCACACAATGCTTTCTCGTTTGCGTGTTCTGGACGCATGAGTGAATGGGAAGAGTGGTTGGAACCTTTCTCTATCGTCAGGAGGTAAATCGATATATTGTGGTAGAAGTGAGAGCATAGTTAACAACCCCAAGCCATGCATGGAGAGTGGCAAAAAATATGTTGTATTGTCAGTTTCGGTTTGGTTCGTTAGAAAATATATTGTTTCGTTGGTAGGGATGTTTTTTTTTTTTTTTTTTTAATATATTTTTTTCAAATCCATCTGTTACGGTAGGAAGTGTCAGCTCATTTTGAGAGGTGTTGCTTTATGTGTGCGAATTGGGATGAAACGTGAACTCGAATTTGATTCTTTTAATAACGGAGAAATGAAAAATGGTCAAAATATAATTGGAATTATTTTTAATAATTTTTTTCTTTATATTAAAAGAGGTGTTATTAAAGAAGATATGTAAAATTCAAACATGTTGAAAAAAAATTTATCTTTTTCTTAAAATTTTCGGTTAATATATCGAAAGTTTAAATCCCCTTGAAAAATTAAAAAAAAAACTAATTAAAATTCATTATTTCATTTAAGGGCTAGTCAAAAAAAATTTCCCCCCTTTTTTTTAGAAACTTTAAAAACTTTTTCTTAAGTATTGTCGACTATAATGGTAAGCTAACTTAAAATTTGGAAAATAATAATAATAATAATAATAATAATAATAGAAACTTAAAAACTAAACTAAATTGAAATTTAAAAGAAATAAATTTTCTACTTGTGTAATGTAGTTAAAAAATGATTTTTAAGATATTTAAAGCAGAGAGAAAAATTAATAAAACTAATTTAAAATTTACATAATACGTTTTATATATTATTTTTATATTGAATAACTCATTTTTTTAAAAAAGTAAAAGCAATTCATGAGCTTCAAGAATTCTTCTTCTTTTTCTTTTAAAAAATATTAATTACTTATTCTTAATATAGTTGTTTACATAATTCTGAAGAATGTTAATGGGGGGAAAGTAATTGCTTTCCTCATTATAAGGAACAACTGCGCATCACACATCTGTAGATGATCCTTTTGAACTTCTGTCTGCGCTAATTATTGCTCGACTCTTTTTCCTTACACAAGTAATTAAACTAATTAGATACCATTAAAGTGTGTTCTAGTTAAAAATTTGGTCATTTAGTTTATTATGGGCTAAATTAGAAACACGGGTTTTCAAATCACGCCTTGTAAAACCTGACGAATGATGACATTACGCTTATGTTTAGTTATAACTTGAGTAATTTTTTAAAAGATTGTATAATTACAATCTTAGTAAACACCTTTATCATTATTTTGCATAAAAACAACAGTAGATGATTTAAAATACTAAAATTTGTATAATAAAAACTTAATTTTGATTCTAAGCCAAATGCACCCGTCATTTATAATTTTTTTAATTGTATTTTCGTTTAGTTTTTTTCAATTCCTACTATTGGCTCACACTCTCTATATATTTATTTATTTATCTTGGTGGAATTTTCAATCGTTAATAAAATACATTTTAAAGCACTCAGTTGAGCTGAAATTTTATATACACGATTATTTTGGATGGCAATACAGTAATTTATTTATAATTAAGAAAATTTAATTGATTAAAACTAATTATTTAAAGAATTACAAATACAGCCACGTTGGCATCAT
Source organism: Trichonephila inaurata madagascariensis (assembly GCA_019973955.1). NCBI lineage: Eukaryota > Metazoa > Arthropoda > Arachnida > Araneae > Nephilidae > Trichonephila > Trichonephila inaurata. Next base: position 262,880 of record BMAV01013289.1, read on the forward strand.
TTTTAGCGACTTGTGTTAAAACTTGAAAAGGTTTTTTTCTCACATTTTAAAGCGCCCTTTTGAGCTGAAATTTTCTATACACTATTGTTTTGGGTAAAATATATGATAATTTAATTATAATTAATTAAAATTAATTGACTGAAACTAATTATTTAAAGAATTACAGATACAGCCACGTTGGTTTCATTTTTAGCGATTTGGGTCAAAACTGTAAAAGCTTTTTTTCCCTCACGTTTTAAAGCTTTTAGTTGAACTGAAATTTTATATACACGATTGTTTTGGATGACAATACGATACTTTAATGATAATTAATAAAAATTAGTTACCGCTTAATGTTGTGATTCTGTCATATGTACATACATATTTATGTTAATTGTAACTATTTAATAAAAAGTAGCTAAAATTTTCTTTGTTGATCTAAGTAGGAATTGACTTAAATTTTTTTTTTTATATATTACTTGTTTAAGTTGATATGCTTTTGCTTTAAAAATAATTATTCAAGAAGTTTTTTTTTTTTGCGCTTTTTTTTCAAAATCTTTAAATTATTATGTTGCGTTTTAAAAGTTTTCTTTTCACATCAAGTTATAACTATTACACAATAGATTAATTATAATGTAACGATAATATTTTTACCATAGATTTGATTCAGAATCAACAAATTTAAATATAAGGAACAAAACTCTATTTTTAAAAGAAAATTTTAACTATAAATCTGGTATAAGGAATTTTTAAAAAATTTTCGAGGTTTTGAAAACACATTTAAACTAATTTTAGTTTTTTCAAAAAATAAGTTCGTAAGAAAATAAATTAAGTGGTTATTGATCTAGCTTTATCCGGAATTATTTGAATTAATTACTCGCCAAGACAAAAAAAAAACCCTTCTCGATTTAAGAAACAATATGGAATCAATTATTTATTATTACTTATCCAACTGGAATAAATAATAATAAATAAAATAAAATTATTTACTACTTAATATAATTATTTTATTTTTTACTCTATAAAAAAATAGCAATGTTTGTCATTATTTTATGTCTGAAATACGCTACCAAAGATGTATTAATATCGTAAAAGAGTTATCCTCTCTGGAAGTAATCAATCTTGTGATAAAACAGCTGATCCAGAGAACAGTAAAGAAGGAGAAACACCTGGTAAAATACAAAATGCTGATAATCAGTTGGATGTACTGAACTGACGATATAATAAGGCCCAGAGCGGCGTTTCTTTTCTTGACGTTCTGACAGAGATTAAATTTTTACTTTTATTGCTTGAATATAACTTTTGCGTAGAATAACTGCAGTATAATTTTGCGCAGTGCTTTTCTTTTAATAAACACTTTTCCATTATTATTATTATTATTATTTAATATAAGACACGTGCATTGCTATTTTAGAAGCAAAATGTAAATAGTTGTAGGTTTGTTCCCTTGCAATCAATCAAGCAGGAAAAATGCCTCAATATAAAATCAGCCCAAACTAAACGTATTTTCACAGTATATATCAGTGGCGGTGGGGGGGGCGGCGAACCTTTATAGATCAACGTGCCATTTTTTCCAAAGAAGTGTTTAATGACGTATAGACATGACGTCAAATTACTTTGACTTGTGATTATTGGGAAAATAATAAACTAAATACGAATAACACAAAACTCTATTTACTAGTAAAAATACATTTTGCGCTGTATAGTTATAAATGTTTTAGTTATTCGTGTTATTCAAATTAAAGTAACATTAGTGTGACTTCTGTTGTTGCAGATAAGATGACAAAACACTTATATTAGAATTGTAAGATGTTACTTTTTGTAGAATACATGCTGTATTTGAGTCATCTGTCAAACGGTTTCTTAGCAATTAATTATTTTTGCTGTGGTTCGCTTTTTTTTAACAAGAGATTTTGTGATTTGTTTCAAAATACCGTTTTGCAGACGATGTTCTGCATACTACTATTCCAGAACATAAAACACGCACAAATTTGTCGCCTTTACTAATAATGTCATGTTTCTCGGTCCACCAAATTTGAAATTCTCTGTTACACTTACTAACTTGTACTTTTTGTTCTTTTGCTGAACTAGCCACGTTAAACAACAGTTAAAAATCGTAAATATAACACAGGTAAACTTAAAAATACAGTTTTGTCGATGAAATTGACTGTGCTACTTCTAGGCAAACTTTACATCACTAGTAATTGTAATCTACAGTGTAACTAAGGCAAGACAATAACAAACGAGTTCTCTTTATAGTGCACTTAGAAATTTATAAAAATAAAATGCAAACCATTTTGATCATTGACTTGCCAAAAATATTATGTCGCGTGCCATCAATGGTACGCGTACCACTGGTTCGCCATCCCTGGTATATATTATGATATTTTCATATGATTGTACGGCATGTTAAAGTTCCCTAGCGTATCTGTTTGGCTTGGGTGCTCTCGGCAAAATTAAATCATAATACAGGTTTGCATCGTCAGAGCTCAAGTGTAGGAATAAAACTGGTGTCAAAATTACCCGTGGCGATTGGTATACGCCTATATGGTGCCGCACTAAAAAGAGATACCAGCTTCCAGGGAATGTACTAAGTCTGCAATCGTAAAACACCAATCCACAGCTCATTAGAAATAAAAATGTTTGTTTATTTGCAATGTAAAGCTGAATAACATGCATTTCAAAATAAAGTAAATATAATTGCGCATTAAAAATGTTTGAAATTTCAATTGTATACCTGAACTTGTATGACGACTTTATTGATTGATTATTTAGTAACTTCGTGCAGTTACATAAAAAATTACGAGACAGGTGTTGTGACGGATTTTGCAATTTTGAATTCTGTCAAGTGATGGTGATTTCCCTTATACTAGCACCCCTTTATCTAAATTTCTCAACAACACACCAATAAGGAGCCTTAACAGATTTAATTTGCATCATTTCCTCTACATGGTTGGCCATTATTGGCTCTAGGATTTGAAGCCCTGACTCGACAGAAATAACGCCAGGCACGAATTACCGTTAAAGTTCTGCTATTGTGGGTGACCGCGGTAGCCTAGTGTCCAAAATAACGGACTCGTGACTGGCGTGTCATGAGATCGATCGAAGGCCCGCCGTGCAGAGGTGCCGATGCACATTAAATATGTAGAGGCTCAAACTTCCTTCCATTGGTGTGGTGTGGAAGTTAGAGGAGGCGGTTCCAGCTCAGTTGCCTTCCTCATTACTTGACCATGGTTCAAAATTACGAGGTCCATCGCCAAAAGCCCTCGCGTAGCTGAATAGTGTGATGGTAATATTCGTTCGTCTATCGCACCCACGATGATGTTTTATGAAAATAAATTTACTAGAAAACTTTCTTAAAAAATATGTTCTATTATTATTTAATTTGCGCACATTAATGAATTGATAATAAGATGATAAATATGGATAACAATTAAATTAAAAAAAATGCAAATCTTTTCATTTTTATGGATTTATTTAGCAATAATTATTTTGACTCCTCAAAATTTTAGAACAAATAAAGGATATTATTTGTGTTATATAAATGTTTAATTTTCCTAACACCTCGAAATTCAGAACCTCAATATACGTATGTAAATATATTCGTATATCTCTATCTATCTATCTATCTATCTATCTATCTATCTATCTATCTATCTATCTGTCTGTCTGTCTATCAATATCTATCTATCTATCTATTTATCTATATACATATAAATAAAAATGAAGTGTCTGTTTGTAATTTGAAATTAATAGCTTTTTATTAAATGCGTTTAAAAGTATATACTGTATTTACATGAAAAAATCAATTTTTAAAATTTTTGTCTGTCTGTCTGTTTGTTCCGGCTAATCTCTGAAACGGCTGGACCAATTTTGACGAAACTTTCACTGGCAGATATCTAATGTTATAAGAAATAACTTAGGCTACTTTTATTATAGAAAAAAAATTAGGGTTCCGAGAAAATAAAATTAAAACCAATGAAATAGTGAGCAATATCCCAATAGCAAATAGGGATTATTTATTTCAATAGGGATTATTTTTATTCAATAGGGACTACTTTATTTTGTGAGCCTTTTGTCACAACGATTTCTAGCAGTTATATCAAACTTTTCTGTTTGATTAGGTTGCTGCCACTCACGACATTTCCCGTTTATCTCCTTTAATCCTAATGATTTTACAGTCCCTAACTGCTTTGTCAAAGGTCATGCGTCCCTTTCACCCTCTTCCTTGCGGCTGCCTTTGTATTCGCATTTCACCCTACTACTACTTAGACCTATTTTAATCCTAATGATTTTAGTCCTCACCCTATCGACAGTATCAAAGGTCATGCGTCCCTTTCACCCCTCAACAAAAAACGAAGGAAAAAAATAAAACAAAAAAGAAACAGATTCACAAAGTAGAAGAATGACATTATACTTATAGCATAGGTATTTCTTTACGTAGAACACATAATTATTAAGTTTTCGTTAACTCTGCGAAGTGAATAAACACCTTTTGTTAAATTCCACGTGGACGAAGTCGCGGGTATAACAGCTATTTAACACAAAATAAATGCACCAGAAAGTAATATTAACGTGTTGCACATCCAGATACAAATTATTTACACTATTTTAAGCGTTTATTACACAAAATTTGTAATAATGTGTTACTTTTGCTGAGCAGGTAGGTGTTTTAAAAAATCGACCCACAAGAAAGTTACGAGGCGTCATAAAGAATAATAATAATTAAAAATAAATAAAAAAATTCAGCTATTATATCTAAAGACTTAAAATTTAGCCAACATGGTTTTTTTTGCTTAGCTGAGATATACAAAAAGCTTTTTTTTTGTTTAATTTACAATTCACGTAAAATTAACTCATTAAAAACTTCTTTATCCTTCAGTCTGCATTGTTTAATTTTTAAATTCACCCGTGCGAAGAACGGGTATACCAGCTAGTATTATATAAAAAATTTAAATACTTTTCTTATATTATTGTTTATTATTATAATTTGAGTTGAGGAAATAAAGGATTTTTAATGTTTTAAATTTTTTTCCTGTTTTTATTATTTCTTGTGTTTTTTAATACTTTAATTTGTGTTGTACTTGAAATGTTATTTATTTTTGAAATACTTCAAAATTGATAACAAATAATAATTTTGAAGCTCAAAACTTTTTACAAGAAACATGTCAAATTTCTCTTATTATGTTTAAATTAAAATAATATTCTTTTGAAATTACTTTTACGATATTTAACGATCAAAGATGTTTCATTATAATGTTTTCTTTTATTTAATTTATACAATGAAATGATTTATATCTTCCGCTGTTGTTGTTTAAAGGAATTAATTATTCTTAAAAAAAAAGCTGTATAAATTAACTTTCTGAAAAATTTGAAAATGCAGAATATTTCATAAAGTTAGAATGGAGACTTTACATGTTTTGCTTTATTAAATGACAATTCATCAATTTCATTTGATTTAATTTACTATTAACTTAATGTATAAAATTTTTTGGCGAAAGAAATAAGTAATGCGAAATAGAAAGACACAACAATATTATTGAAACAAGTAATATAATTTTTTTAAGTCAGTTCCTACTTAGATCAACAAAGAAAATTTTTATTTTATAACTTCGTTTTATTAAATAGTTACAATTAATATAAATATGTATATACATATGACAGAATCACAACATTAAGTGGTAATTAACTTTTATTAATTATTAATTAAAGTATCGTATTGTCATCCAAAACAATCGTGTGTATAAAATTTCAGTTCAACTGAATGCTTTAAAACGTGTGAAAAAAACCTTTTCAAATTTTGACACAAGTCTCCAAAATGGTCAATAAGTCGCCAAAAATAATCCAACATAATCATCTACATAAAATTTCAGCTCAATAGAGCGCTTTAAAATGTATTTTATTAACGATTGAAAATTCCACCAAGATAAATAAATAAATATATAGAGAGTGTGAGCTAATAGTAGGAATTGAAAAATGGTCTTTATTTGCAATAAAAACACTACATTTTTTATTTATAAAATAATACATGAATAGTTCATTTTCGAACTTTATAATATGTTTAACGCATTAAGTAAATACTAACTATGTATATATATGTTCAGGGTGTTGCAAATTTGACTGACAAATTCTAAGGGGTGATAGTATGCAGCTCGGGGACGACAAATCACCACAGGACATTTGGTTGCAAACACTGGAGTAGCTTGTCCTGAGTGGACCCCGTATCAAAATTCCTTGGACACCCTTTTTGGTGGGCTATCAACATTTGAGAATTTATTTTTGCACATTTTGGGGCCCCATGAAGCTTGGAGGCCCCGTATCATTGGTACAGCTGATACGGAGGTAGCTACGCCTCTGGTTGCAAACCACGATTAGCTGATGGAAACCACGATGATAGCAGTCGTTGGGAGGACGATGAGCTAGACAGGGGGAGTGGCCAGGAGAATGAGAGAAAATACACATACTTCCCGAACCGTTCAATGGCGCAAAATAACTTGTTTTCCTACTGCACGTCCACCTGGAATTGTTGCAGAGGGTACCGGTCACTGCGCAACAGAACGTGTAATTCATGCATGATGGTGCACCAGAACTTTTTTCGATTGCAGTATCTACTACGTCCATGCTACATATCTCCGGAGGTGGATTAGACACGGTGGACCTTTTGCTTGGCCTCCACGTTCTCCAGACCTTAATCCCTTGAGTTTCTTATTCTGAGGCCACCTGAATTCCCTTGTTCGACGCCACCAATAGAAACAGTGGAGGATCTTTCTGCACGGATCATTGTCGTTTCAGCTGACATTGCTAGCGCACAAGAGCGTACCTACCACTATATCAGCCGTATCAATGATACGGGGCCCCCAAGCTACGGAATCCCCAATATGTGTAACTACGGTCCCACTAGCAGGGCTCCCATATCTAAAAAAGGGCCCCGAAGGAATTTTGGTACAGGGCCATCTCAGAGCTAGCTACGCCAGTGCTAGCACATCAGGTTTGTTTGAATGCTTTCGACAATCCTTTGTTCGTTGGTGTCAGCTGTGCTATGACCTACGCGGCAGCAACTTCGAACAATTCCTGTGATAATCACTTGTCGTTGCATTTCTGACGTCGATCTGTGATACGATACATTGTTCGCATTGCAAACACGCTTTACGTCTATTAAATGTATTTCTTACCTCTTATTGCCCCTTTTTATTCCATAATACCTCACACCCTTCATAACTGTTTTTGCGTATTACTTCCACTAACGTAGTTTGCGACCCCATATTTTATTTTGATTTATCACCCCCATGCTGCCTACTATCGCCCCTCTGAATTTGTCGGTCGAATTCGGCAACACTCTGTATATATACAACGATATAAATAATGATGATAGCATATAATAATAACAGCAAAAATAATACATTAAATATTTAAACTATTTTGTACTTATAATTCATTAAAATTTTATAAGAAAACAATGATCTTCATAGAATGCTTTTACACAAAAAGCTTTTAGCTTTTACATAAAAAGCTTTTAGCTTTTGCTTTAGCTTCAGCTTTTTACTTAAAAATACCTTTTAAAAAGCACTGTTTCACAAATGTAACACTTTGCCATTAGGGTTTTTTTTATTTTAAAATTAGAACTTATAATTTTTCAGCAATGTAAAAATATTATTTCATTTATGAGTTTGCAATATAAGTTAAAGATTAAAATTTATGTGCGTAAGCCTCACTCATGTACAAATACATATTGATGCGAGGTCAAATTGAATTATAATTTTAATCTAAATAAACCCAAGTTCTAAAAAATTCTAATCGCATCATGGCCAAAGTTAATAAACAAAATTCAATTAAATTAAGTACTCAAAGATTAAGAAAACCATTTCCTTAAGTTGCAATTATATTTATTGTTAAACATTTAAAAGTTACATTTACAAAAGGAATGAATGAGAGAGAAAACTCAGCTTTGAGAAGGGAGAACTAGTGGTGGCAGGTTGGAGTCCAGGAATGGGGGGGGGGGGGGGGCAATAAACCGCAATTCTACATTTCGTTTGGCGTGACTTTCGAATGACAAGCGAGAGTGTCGAAATTGGCGCTTGTCCCATTATATAGTGAACCAAAACACTTACAAATTCTTGGGCAGGACTTACTACTGTCCTCTGAATCAAGTCTCTAATTGGATTATCCCAATCGCGCAAGGTTACATTGCACAAGATTTAAGCGTTCGCGTTGATCTCAAAAAGGGACGCGCGATTTTTGACGCACCAAACCAAAGGAATGTTTCCACATCCGGTCAGGGGGGACACGTACAGAAATTACCAGATAAGAAGGGACCATCAGTAGCCACGGAATTGGACTTTCTCTTCCCATCCATCGCTCCGGCAACTTTTTCTCACTTTAAAACTCCAGTGTGTTAGTACTTCTTTTACGCTTTACACATGCGCTATACATACCCCCGCCTCACACTCCCCTGCCAGTGAGTCGGCGAATAGCAAACGAATGATACCATAGTTAGGGCGAGCGTGTGAGTTGTTGTTGCGTCATTTGTGTTTGACGGCTTGANTATAAGAAGTATTTTCCATTCTTTTATTGGCAACATTTTTGCTGAAAATGGTAAAAATGATAATTTGGTTTCTTGAAGTCGTTCGCTGCTTTTCTGTATTCATCTCAAATTATAGTACTTTTATATAGAATGAAAAAAAAAATCATTTTATAATAATTACCAAATAGTAGGTATTTAAACTTTTTTTTGTTTTCCTCATTGCAATTTTTTTCAGAATTAAAGTGTACGGTGATGCTTGCTTTTCGATTTTTGTGTCAGCTTTCTTTCCGATCTATAAAACATTTTAATTATAGAATTCTTTACTCTTACAAAAATAATTCAATAATTTTAGAATAAATATAAGCAGTTTGAAATATTTTTATAAAACAAACCCTGTAAAATAATTTTTTAATTCTTTACATGTCGTTTTTCAAAGTATTGTTTTATAGTGATATTAATTTTTTTATACTTAAGTTAATTCCTTCAAAATGTTTTTCTTAATATTTATTAATGTGTAAAATAATTGAACAGTTGAAACCTTTTCCCCCTGAATGTGTGTATGTGTGTGTGATAAGTTATACTTTACACAAAGACAAACATTCATATAAATTATTAATTTTTAACAGTCTAAAATTAGTGTATAATATTTGAAGATAAAATTGCATTGAGATTATTAATAATTTTTTCTGCTGGTCGAATAGTGTTTTAATGCCTTTTATTCTCTAAACATATACTCTTTTTTTATTTCATGGCTTAGATGTTGAAAAAAAAGGAAATGTTAAATGTCTACTTGTTATTGTAAAATACAGAAGTAGATCGTAAAAATGAAAGAAAAGAAAAGGAGAGAATGAGAAAGAAAAAACTTCTATTTTGCTGTCTTAGAATGTCACGAAACTGCTTTAGGCAGTACATTGTGACCTTCACCTTATTTTCCGTTCAATGGAGTGTCAATAAAAAATGAATTCTTAATGCTTAGAATGAGAACCGCTTCTTAGATACGTGTTACTTGTTAAGTTACTTGTAAATTATTATTTCATATTTGAAAGCACTGGCAAGAAATAAGAAATTTAATATATATAAAAGTTATTCTTATAGAGTAAAAAATATTGTACTTTTAAAATATTGTTCTACATGAAGTTATTTTTCAAATCTTATAGAAATGGCTTATGAAAATAATCAAATTCAACTGACTGCCATTTTTTTTAAAGATTCTAATATTACTAAATTATTATTGATTTATAAATACCATCAAAATTTAAAGTTTAATTAAAAGTTGTTCTTATAAATAAAATTTTTTCAGATGTGACACCATTTACTTTTAACTGGTTATGTGTTAGTGAAGTGAGATATAATTTGAGTGATTTATACAGTGGGTGAGGTTTGGGGGTTCAAACCCCCAAATTTATATTGATATTCATAATCGTGTTTGATATTTGTAACAAGTTACAAGAGAGAAAAAAGCATTAAAAGTATTAGAAGACCAAAAAATTTAGGAATAATTACACTTAATTATTTCAGTAATACAATGCTAATTTAATATTTATTTTTTCAGCAATAGAGAAAAACTGATTTGAAAGGTTTCGTATTTTTGAAATAAATTAGGTGAATGTAACGATTCTTTTTATTTGAAAATAATACAAACTAAGTTTTGATGTACATTATTCTTTTGGAAAAGTGATTTAAAACTAGGAAAAAAAAAGCGTGTGAATTAGAAACAATTAAAAAAAAAAAAAAAAAAAAATACACGCGAATAATGATTCCAAATAACGATCAGTACAACTTCCGAATATCGTGAAAGCGTCATTCTAGCAGTTTATTGTTAAGATATAAGCCCAAATTTTAAGATTCAAATTCACGTTTACAGGGAAATTCGAAACAGAAGTTTTCTAAAATAAATAACAAATTAATTTCGGCATTCCTTTTTTTTATTTTCACAGGCAAGTGAAAGAAATGATGATAGTTTAAAAATTACTTACAAAAAATGTTTAAAAAATGATCTAAGTGGTTGATATTAAGAAAATTATTACACACTAAAAGAATCTAGTTTTGTAAAATTAAAATATAATTATTATTTAAAAAATATTAAAAGAGATCCATAAAGGTACCAGGAAAATTAACGGGAAATGTAACACTTTTATGCAGTTTTACAATATAATTTAAAAAGTTAAAGAATATAAGATATAATTTAAGGAATTCAGTATAAGAAACAGAGACAAAAAAAAAGCATTAAAATTGAGATTTATGTATAGTAGAAGGAAGAATACCAAATGATTTTTTTTAATCTAATAAGTAATGAAAAGTATGAAGATAACTATAGTTAAGACACTAAGAGCAATTTTAATAAGAAAACTAAAAAAAAATTATCATTTTTCCTTAATGATAGTATAGTTTATTTTAATCTCCTAAGAAAGATTCAATATAACAGGAATCTTTGATGCAATATGCTTTCAACTGAAGGTAAATCCCATCAAAAAATCACATTTCGCCTGTGTGAAGATAAAATAAACACACACGGTTTTTAAATAGCCCACTTATGTAAAGAAATCAATGAAATATGTTAATAAAATTGTTTTGCTGGTAGGACCATTATAAGAAACAGAAATAAAACAAGTAATATAAAAAAAAAAATTCTAAGTCAATTCCTACTTAGATCAACAAAGAAAAATTTTATTTGAGCTACTTTTTATTAAATAGTTACAATTAATATAAATATGTACATACATATGACAGAATCACATTAAGTAGTAATTAATTTTTATTAGTTATCATTAAAGTATCGTATTGTCATCTAAAACTATCGTGTATGTATAATTTCAGTTCAACTGAATGCTTTAAAACGTGAGAAAAAAACCTTTTCAAAATTTTGACTTAAGTCGCCAAAAATGATGCCAACGTGGCTGTGTATTTGTAATTCTTTAAATAATTAGTCAATTAATTGTAATTAATCAATTAATTTTTATTAATTACAATTAAATTATTATATTGTCATCCAAAATAATCATGCATATAAAATTTCAGCTCAATTGAGCGCTTTAAAATGTATTTTATTAACGATTGAAAATTCCCCCACGATAAATAAATACATATATAGAGTGTGTGAGCTCTCTCTCTCTGTAATAGTAGGAATTAAAAAATAACAACTCTCAATTTCAATGCTTAGATATAGTCATACATTTTGTAAAAATTTCCTTGATACACTTTCTTTAATTACTTTGTTTACACGTCTCACATTTTCAAACCAACACCCAAATAAAACTACAGTTATTCCTTAAAGGGAAACTACGTGGCACGTTTTCATCTGTTTCCCGATTGATAATGATTGATTAGTTACAACTTATTCTTCATCTTTTCCTCTTATTTGAAGATCAATGGATAGTGAGAGATAGCTCTTCTTATCTGAAGCGAATCTGGTGAGAAAAGATGCAATGGATTGTGGGAAATAATTCTGAAGTTCTGAGAACTGTAATATTTGAAATTCAATATCAGAACTGTATGAGTTGAAGATTTATCCACATTTTTTCTTTAAAAATGGTTGTTTTTATTAGAAAATTTAAGACTTAAAATGTATACTTTTTGTTGTTATTTTTTTTAAATGGGATGTATTTAAAAGATATGGAAACTAAACATTTATTTGTTCATACAGAAGAAAAAATTTGTTTTTATAGAAAGAAACTCATGTTTTTTTAAAAAGTAAACGAATTGAATATATATATTGAAAATGTCGAAATTCGAGATAAATTTTTTTTTTCTGTTATAAAATCGCAAAGGTACTGGGTGTATTTATTCGGCAGTGTTTTTTTATAGAAATATTAAAATTTGTAATGAAAATACATTTTTTTTAATAAAATAAAAAAAAACATTAAATAAATTTTTTTTTAAAAAGTTTAAAACCTTCAGATATAAATATACTCTGATATTACTACCAATAATATAATGTATTTTCTACTGTAAACAAATTTTTTTTATTAGAAATATATATTGTAAGACACGAATCTGTAGAAAGAAAGCAATACATTTAAGGTATCCGACTACGTTCGGAACCGTGATTTTGTAAAAGCGTGTAAATGGATAATATTTATGATATTTAGTGTCACATAGATTAGAAAATGTATATAAATTGTTTTAAGATTGCAATAAAAAATTATTTAAGTACAATATTTTGACAAAAAATGAACCTAGAATGACCCATTTTTAAAATATTTTTCTTTTGTTAAAAATGCTTCTATTGTAATAATATTTTGCCTGTATATAGATCAGATCTCTGTACAGAGGCTCAACTAGAATTTTTGAAATATATAACTTAGAAGTGGGTTTATTCATGTTTTACGACAACACAGGGAAGAAATTTTAAGGAAAAAAACGCCGATAATTATTTCAAATGGTTGTAACTCTGAAAATAATGAGAGTTTTTCAAAAATCATAGTTGAGCCTCTGTACAGAGGTCTGAGCTATATACAGGCAAAATATTATTTTAATAGAAGCATTATTCAAGAAAGGAGAACATTTTGAAAAAAGGTTATTCTAAGTTAATTTTTAGCCGAAATATTGTATTTAAATAATTTGTTTTGTCAAAATGTCCTTAAAACAATTTTATACATGTATTCTAATCTAAGTAACACTAAACAATATGAAAATTTTCCATTTATGCGCCTTTTTAAAATCACGGTTCAGAACGTAGTCGGATACCTTAAATATGTTCAGAAAAATTGTCATTCGTTGTTTTTAATTTCCAGAGAGAACTTATCTGCTCCATATCTTTATTTGCCTTTAAAATATTTCTTTGTTGGTTATAAGACGCTAAACATTATATAACTTAACTTTTGAGGTTCATTGAAACCTGATATTTGTGCAATTGTTTTTTATGTGTAGGGTTGAAAGCAGAATAGACGCTGAAGCAGAAACATGTTTTCAATACGGTTTAAGTCAAGAGTGTTTCTTGGCCAGGAAAATTAATTAAGTTCCCTTAGACCAGTGGCTGAGTGGTAGAGTATCACGCTTCGACGTCACAGGTCCAAGGCTCAAAACCCGGGCTGGGCAAGGTCGACTCAGTCTTTAGTCAGTGGGCCGATAAATGAGTACCAAGCTATCTTAGGAAAGAAACACTGGGGATTTCTCATCAGTCTGACCACCTGACCGGAATATTTGTTCATGCACCTCAGCGCCCAAGGTCACGATAACTGAGATGGGCACAGTAAGCTTCGGCCTTCAATGGGATGTAGTGTCAATGAGTTTAGTTTAGCTTTAGTATTAAACTACTATTTACACATAATAGTTTCATGGCAAGTTGTTGAATCCTGTAGAAATATATATATATATCCGATTTTAGATCACACATAACTATCTATTGTAAAAATAAGGATACTGTACTCTAATAAGACCAAATAATCTATTTCTATTTGTCTTCTGTCCGGTCACTTTTGTTTCATCCACTGTTATTTTTAAAGGCAAAATCAAAAAGTAAGGGGACGTTTGCAATTTCTCTTTCCAGGGTTTCGCAATAGCGCCAGCTGATTGGGGGGTAGTCGGCAACACTTCTATACAACGTGTCACTCGTTTTCCCTCGTAGTCGTTGAAGAGTAGCAGACCAGACCATTTAACATGGCAGCTCCATTGTTGATCTGCAGCAGGCAGGAAAGGGGAAAGAGAGAGAGAGAGAGGAGAACAGTGATTCACTTTTTGTTTGCGGAAGGTGTGATACCGGCGCTGGATACTAGGCATCCCTTCCATCAGTATACCCTCAACGACTTGCACATTGTCCTCAGTGATTGACTTCGATGGACTACCCAATCTTTTATTGTCACATAAAGAAGTTTATATCTGTTTGAAGCACTCTATCCATTTATAGATTTTGCCTTGCGATAAACAGCTGTCACCGTAATGCGTTTGTATGCGACGTATAATTTCCACAGGTTTCACTGCCCTCCTCGGTGCAAATCGATAATGGAGCTGTCATGATGAACGGTCTGCTACATCTCAACGACTACGAGAGAACCCAGTGGGTCTCGGTGGTGGGTTACTTGGGCCTACACATTGATAGCCGCTTTACTTACAAAAAACACATCGATTACTCTTTGCAGATAAATTCTGGGGTAAAATTCATTTAGCCATCTCCCTTATTGGGAGAAGGTCACCTCTATCTCTGGAAAATAGAGTTGTACTGTACGTGCACATTTTGCGCCCAGTAATCACCTATGCTGCTCCCATCTAGAAGGGGGGGGGGGGG
>BMAV01013289.1:282121-295437 GCA_019973955.1 Trichonephila inaurata madagascariensis
TGCCCTCTCCTTGTAAGTAAAAATTTTTGCCTCGCATGAAAAATATTTCAAGTTCGCAAAGAAATTGTTTAACAACTGAATGCTCAGAAACGTGTGAAATTGAGAGTCACAATTTATACCTTTGGTTTTTGCGAAAAGAAGGTAGAGCTGTGACGGGCTTACGCGTCTTTTCTTTAACATGTCCTTTTGGGTTCTATTGTGCCAGAATGAATTTCAACTCTTTTCCAATCAACCCAAAAAATAAAGCGTGAAGGAAAGATGCAAATTAGGAAGCTTTTAAATATCAGAAGTTTAGAGTAAGCGGGATGGCATTTGGGGAATGTTATGATGGTCTGTGATTCAAGTGTGAAGAGGTTTTGAGAGGTTAAGTGACAGCCAACAGAAGTTATCCGTGACAGAGAGCCCTTAGGTCAAGGTGCATACCATTGCACTCCAGTAAATACGCAACTTCCAATAGGATTGGATCGGTCGATCAAAATTAAGGTAGGAGTGACTATTTAATATTAGGATCTGTGATAGTATTGGAATTGAGTTTAGGCGAGTTAGTTATTGATAGTGGTCCGGGTTACGTTATTTCGATATTACATATATTGTGTGTTTAGCCACCGTAGATTCTCTCTCATATATTATTATCTAATCTGTTAGAGGTTTAAGTAAAGATCTTAATAAAGTCATATTAAGATCATGGCAGCTTCTAATTCTTCATTTATTCCTACACCTTTAGCTGACGCTGATAATCAAGGAGAAGGGCACTCGAGGGGGGGGGGCGTCCTTACAAAGCGATGGGAGCATTAAGTTCGCATTAAAATTTTTATTTAACTATAATGAACGGAAATACTTACATTTTATGTTGTCTATCTCTTATTTTGATAGATATGTTTAAAAATACAAAATACATGTACAAATTTTAATTTTTTATTTTTGTTGAGCAATTAGTTACTTTTTATTTTTATGTTAAGAAATATATTTAAGTGACGCAAAATTAATATATGGTAAAACTGTAAATCTATACACATGCCCATAATTAAGGTCACAAACATATTTTCGTCATAATTTTAAAATGCCCCCAATAAAATTGATAGAATTTGTATTTTATATATTTCGAAGAACGGATAGTACTAGATAAGCCTTCATTTTTAGATAAAGATGTTGTTTAGCGTTGGTTTCTATAGAATTACTGGACTGAGACCGTTCAAGCATATAGAAATTTGGCCTCTTATTTTGTGAATATTGCATTACAACAAACAAGTTATAATCAGTTTGCAGTGAGAATAGGTTCTCGAAATCGTTTAGATGGTTTCTTGAAACGAAGAGCCATTGCCAGACTTGCTGGCTAGTCTCCAGCGGAGGTGGCTTGATGGTTACAAGTGGCCCGAAAAAGGTCTCCCGGTTATGGAATCAATTCTAAACAAGTGGTACTGTCACATCATAAAGGTGCAAGGTCTCCACAGAACCTTAACATCTGCCCAGGATCCCTACTTGGCTTCGGACAACGGTTCCTCATTCTGCTTGTGACCTTGCTGTTGTGACTGGATGAAGAATTTCGAAGAAAACAGTCTACAGCCGTATTACAGAGATTCGTCTTTACATCTGGGGTCCAGTCTGGCGAGTCCCTTTGATTGCATCCAGCAGGAAAGACCAGATATTGTGGAACTGAAAACATCAGTTGGGGACACCAAAAGAATAGGGGTGTGTACTTTTCAGGGATGAGTCGAAATGTACCAGATAAAGTGATTCTCGTCGAGTCTTTACCTGGAGATTAAATGAAGCTCGCTTTTTCATCCCCCCTATGTAACAAGAATCAACAGATTTGGCTGCAAATAAATCCTTGTGAGTGGTGGCATAATGTTGGGGAGTTATACACCACTGTACGTCTTCAATACGATTACTGTCAACTCACATCGCTATTTGGATGAGATCTTGGAGCTCATTGTAAGGTTTTTCTGGGTGCTTTGGGCCCGGAATAAATTTTTGCAAACGATACTGTGCCGCCACACAGAGCTCACATTGTTGATGAATTTCATTAAGGAGTGGATATTCGCAGTATGGATTGACCCTCCAGGACTTGGGATCACAATTCTATTTAATAGGCTTGGAATGATCTAGGAAAAATCACTTCTCAGTGTAGCTCCCTTCCCAAGACCCCCAGGAATTAAATTTCTCGCTTTTAGAAAAACGAGCTTTGTTGCCCCAAATACTTATTGAATCCTTCATTAACAGTATGACATCTCATTGTGAGATTTGTATAGCAGTTCACAGTGGTTACATTCCATATTAGACAAACTTTTCCCAAGGTAAATGCTCTTTCTCTGATTCATGATTTCACACTTTTTGATATGACTTGTATCTAAATTCACAATTAAAAACTTTTCCATATTGTTCTGGTAATATATTCTTCCTGATATTGTGATATGTCTCTGTACCAAATTTCGGGCAACACAGTAAACAGTTCATCAGTTTTCAGAGATTTTATGCTTGTGACCTTAATTTTGGACATGAGTGTATATTACTGACCTCTATTCTCTAACTTTGCATGCATTATCGCGGGAATTCAATTGTTTCAAAAATGTCCTACTGTGTGGCACACTGAATCATATAATAGATTGGTTTGTCCTACCACAGCTAAAAGGTTGCCGAGCCCTGACTGAAAAGCCCTATATTGATTGTAGTGATATTACTGTTGTATGCTTGTACGCTACTGTCAGGCTAAAAGGCACATTTCAGCATCAATCAGGCTCAATACTTCTGACGAACTGAATCGTGACATGTTGGACGCGTTGTAAGACATGAATGTACTGATCCAACAGCCACTATAGCAGTCATCCAGCGGGTGGTGGGATCATTCCGTAAGTGATCTCACCGTCTGTCGATGGCTTCTCGGGGGACCCATACCATAATACCAGGTTTCTGAAAGTGTTACTTCGTACAATGAAACACGGATCTTTGCGCTGACCACGTTATACCACACGACCACTCTTAGACCAGTAGTCTTCAAACTGTGTTCCCTGGAACCCTGGGGTGGTGGAGGTCTACCCAGGCATTCCACGAGTCACAATTAATAATCGTAAAGAAAATAATGCAAAGTAAAAAAATACAAAATGTATTCGCTTTCTCTATGAAAATCTATAATCTTCTCTATAACCACAAGTATTTAAAACTCATCCTAGTAATTAAAACTGAAAATCTTTTATTTACACATAATATGTCAAATTGTTTTGCAATGCCTTTTTAAATTTGTATTATAATATAATAAAAGAATATTAAAATTTTTTTTTCTTTAAATGTTCTGCTTACTAAATTGTGAATATTCCATTGTTCACTATCTCATGTTCCACAAAATAATTTTATACTCGTTAGTATAAAAATTTGTAAAACTAAATAGTTTTCCAATGGGATGTTCAATTCCTTTTATTTGTGGAATAAAACACTTATAATGAAGGAAAGCTAATAATTAATTAACATATCAACAGATTCGACATTAAAATCCTACTTCACTCGTACTACATAATTCATAAGAGCAACTTGCCAGGATTTAAGCAACACTGAATGAATTGTCGTAGAGCTTTATTAAGAACTTGTGCTACTACCTACCAAGGCGCTTGTCATGTTGTAATAGAAATAATGGTGGACATACTCTATGCTGAATGATATAACCATTTCGTATTTTGCTAAATAAATTTGTCTGTACATCTAGCAGTTCAAAAACGGGAATATATATATATGTGTGTGTGTGTGTAATAACGTTGGCCGGTGTTGGTGTATTTGTTTGTTTACACGGAGTTTCACAGAAAACATCTTCAGAGTGGACGTTCATCTTTCTTTATTTTGACATGAAACATCAAAAGAGTTACAACAACACGGTAAACTCACGGACACATAAAACTCAATAGATAAAAGAGCTGCAGTTATTTACACATATTTAAGACTACGAGCTGGAGGCAAAAGCATACGGCGACATTTACATGGTGAAGGCAAGCAGACAAAGAAAGCTATCACAAAAGATTTTCGCTTTATATACCGGCAGTGACAATCACGTGGCCATTTTGTAATAAGAGCTCTGATTGATTAAAATGGGCGGGAAAGGGATATCTGATAATAGTTGACTACGATTAAGATAAAGGCGTTAGTTTTGAACCAAAGAATTAAAGCTTATTTAAGTATTATTAAAAAGAGTTAATTAAAAGGATGCTAGAGGGAATTATTACGTATATATATATATATATATATATGTCGCGTATTGTAGTAGCGTTGGCCGGTGTAGGTTGTCATATTTGATTTATTGACGACATCTTGCGAAATGAGTTTCATCTTTTATTTTGAAGCACACAGAGCGTAACTGGTCAGTTACTTTATATTTTACTACTACTTGTTAGAAACACGTAAGCAGACATATATAACAGAAACGATATCTTGACGGACACAACACAAACAAAAAGAGCTTCAGTTATTTACCTTCATACATGATGACGGCAAGCAGACAAAAAGAGCGATTACACACGATTTTTGCTTTTATACCAGCAGTGCAAGCGCTTGATGATTACATAATAGTAGTTCTGATTGGATAGAATGGGCGGGACAGGGATTTCGGACTAGCCGATTACGATTAAGATTACAATGTTATTTTTAAACTAAAGAATTAAAGTTATTTTAAATATTAGTACAAAGAGTTAAAATAAAAAGGATACTAGAGGGAATTATTACATATATATTTATACATACAGTGGTGACCAAAGTTGTGGACAATTTTGAAGATTGTTATATTTTTTAAGTTTGTATGCTTATAGAAAATTTTACGTTGCACGAAATGTAAAGTATTTTATATTATTTTAAAGAGAATTTAACACTAAATTCAATAAAAAAAAAAGAAAATTCAAATATTTACAAGGTAAAAAAAAGTTGTGCTGCAATAACTGTCGATATATATTAGATACTGATGATAGTAGTGAGTTATCAGAGCTTATTGAGGTTGTCTTTATTCCTTATTACAGCTTCACATCGATGTTTCATTGTGCTGAAAATAAGTTTTAACATCTTACTTCGTTATTACATGATTCCAGGAAACAATTATATCCTCGATTAGTTCATTTTTATTTCATTCGGACAAGAGTTTTCAAATGGTGCCATAAGTTTCCGATAGGATTGAGATCAGGACTGTTTCTTGGCCAGGATAGCAATGATATTTAGTCAAAAGCAATGGCATTAAATAAAAGAGTAGATTGGACACATGTGTGACGAGAAAGTGGTATTTCCTATGTTAAAATTACGTAACATGTGATTCAGTGACTACATCTGAAGACTGAACGTTTTGTTTAAGATGTCAGGAGACAAATTTAATTTTAAAAAAAGCAGGAAAAGGCCAAAAAAGGTGCACCAAATGTGTTAATGAAAGAAGAACACAAATGCTATGTTTCAAAGATAAAAGAATTTCGTGGACAGCCATCAGAAGGGATTTTAGTGATGCTGGTGTTTCTGTCAGTTTAAAAACAATCAGGAGTAGAATAATAGATGTAAAGCTAAAAGGTAGAATTCCACTAAAAAAGCACTATCTCAATTTACAGCAGCTCTAAACAGGACTACATTGGGCAATGGAACACATTAATTGGACAAATGAGTATTGGTCACAAGTTATATAGAGGGACGAAACTAAAATATCGTTATTTGGTAGAGATATCCTAAGATATGTAAGACGTAAAATATCAGAAATGCTACATCCTGACTGCATCCAGGCAACTGTGAAGTACCCACATAGTTTTATCATTTAGTCATGCATATTAGCAGATGGTATTGATCGCCTTCATATCATCGATAGGACACTGATTGCCATAAAATACATTGACGCAATTCTAGAACTCAAACTTCTGCCTTCCATCAGGGATCTATTTACCAATAATACTTCATTTATTTTTCAGCAAGATTCTGCTCCTTGCCACACAGTAAAGTAAACGAAAGACTGGTACCGTTCTAAGATCATTTAGTTGTTGTCCTGGCCAGGAAAAAGTCCTGATCTCAATCCTATCGAAAACTTGTGGCACCGTTTGAAAACTCTTGTCCGAATGAAATAAAAAGGAACTAATTGAGGATATAATTGTTTCCTGGCATCATGTAATATTGAAGTAAGACGTTAAAACTATTTTCAGATCAATGAAACATTAATGTGAAGCTGTAATAAAGAATAAAGGCAACCTCAATAAGCACTGATAACTCACTGTTATCATCAGTATCTAATGTATATCGACAGTTATTGCAGCATAACTTTTTTTGCGTTGAAAATATTTGAATTTTGTTTTTGTATTGAATCAGAATTTCTTTGCATTTTGTGCAACATAACATTTTCTATAAGCATACAAACTTAAAAAACATAACAGTTTTAAAAAGTGTCCACTATTTTGTCCACCACTGTATATATATATATATATATATATAGCGCCTTTTAACCCCCTCGAGGTCAATTTTCGCAAAACCGATTCTTAGCGGATGTTTACCCTATGAAAGGAACATTCTAATAAATCAAAGCAAGAAATAAAAATATAACAAGACAGCAAGGATGAAAAATAATAACCATAATAGTATAATAGCAAATTATTAGCATTAGGAAGTAAGGTTGTAGGGTTAGGCAACATTTTCCTATATTCGACTATACTACTGAGCTGCTAAGAGGAGAAAATAATGTAAGGATAAGTTTCTATAAAAATTAGTATTAGTTTTTGTATCTTTTGTATTCTTTAGAATTACATTTATTATCAACTAGGATTATAAATATAACACTAAAAATATAAAATTTTTACCAATGCTAAATACCAAGTATTTTTTTATTCGCATACCTAAGCCAGAAAATTAAATACTTAAATAAATTAGTAAATTTTTCTACACTACAACAACACGTCAAACTAGAAACCCAATGCCAAATTTATATATACTCGTATATACAGGCTCTTATTAAATGGGAATTACAAAATTTTGTAGTTTCGAATGTGATACGGAAAATAAAAACAAGCAAAACAAATTAGATGATATAATGCATACGTTTCAAAAGGGTACCCTATCTTAATTTTGCGGCTTAGCTGTTTCGCAATAGACAGATAATAATGCCCAATTAAAAGGTGGCGCCAAAATATATCAGTGGCGACAGCGTGTCGAAATCATCTTCCATGGCAATGCAAAATTACAATAAAATGTTTGTGTTTACGTGGGTTTTGGTTATTTGTGTAAGCGTTTCATACGAGCAGGAAAATCGGAAAAATTATTAGAACATTATGTGGTATACACATATTTGACAAACCGCAGCTAAACGGAAATGCAATCTACAGAGAACAAACTCGAAAAAAATTAAGCCATACATTTTGTTTTAACTAAGCATTTCTTATTTTAAAAAGTTGCTTAGTTTTTAGCAATAGAATTGGTTTCATAAGTTAGAAAAACGAAATACACGTGCCCAAAATATTGCGCATTAAACTCTCTGGAACCCCTTTACAAAAAATAGAAAACGATATGAAATTTGCAGTTAGAAAAATAGTATGAATTTAATGTTTTCTGTGCTTTTACTTCATTTGTAAGAAACCGACGTCTTTTTAAAACAACATTGTAAAATGATTGTTTTCAAAAATCAATCAATTTATCAAACTACTCTTCACAACATTTTCAATATTTTTACATCTGGATGTTAAAATTGAAGTTTAAGGTCCAGATAAAGAGTTTGATATATTTCAACAACATTTACAAAATTGTTGGTTTCTTCGAGCCATGATTGTTATTGATTAAATGATAGGCAAAGGAAGTGACAGCATTCCTTTGATACTTTTCCGTTTCGCCGGCCCAAATTTCGCCTAATGGGCTTTATTGGCAAAAACACACACAATATACACATAAAAAAATGTTATAAATGTTGGTTCTCATTGGTTGTTCATCCATTTTTGATGATTTATGAAAAAGACGTTACTGATAAGAAAACACAACGGCTTGTTTTGAAAATGGGGAGGTAAAAGATTACCAGTGGAAATAAACCATTTGGCGTCAGTTGTATAATTTTTGGCGATTTTTTCACTTGTGCCAAGGAAGCGGAAAAGTATTTTTCCTTTTTTCCAAGGTATTTAACGTTTATTTACTCATATGATAAGTGATTATTACAAAATCTGTTTTGCAACTCTCTTTTTGGGCGATTTGTTAAACCTCTTTCTTGATTTGTTTTTAAAAGCTCCTGGAAGTTGCCATTCATTTCCAAAAAAATTATGCAAAAAAAATTACACGCTTACGAGAAATGGCGCCGTAAAAAACTCCAATCACCTTAAAAGTATACATAAAGGGGCTTATAGTGACTAAATTTAAGAATGTGGGACGGACAGTAATGAGAGAGTAACAACTGTGGTCTCCTTAATCAATGGCTTTTGTAGAACTTATTATGATATTTTAGTAGGTACAATATAATAATGGAAAATTGTGGCGCGGCACTGCTAAAATCGCGTTTAATGATTGTGAGAGAATTGGAGCCGTCTAAATATAAATCTTATTACAACCTCTATGCAGCAGCACAAGTCAAAAGTATATGGAAGTGTGAATAAAGTTATTTTTGAAAACATATTCTTGCTGTTCTTTCTGACCTTGCGTAGTTCTACAGGTTACTTCTACATCAAAAACGTAGGATTACTTTTTAAATACTTATTTAATATAGTAAAAAAAAGTTTAGTCGCTAATGGTCTAAACAATGTAACATCATAGTCACTTAATATATGCAATCATGTGTTTCTACCCAATCGGTTTATAAATTCGTTTGACGTCATAGTCACATGATAAACGCAATTCCAACTATTCTGTTCAAGCACTGAGCTGTTGCCAATCCTTGCTTTTTGCAAAAACTTTTTTTAAAACGTAAATGTTTGTCAAGAATAATAGCATGCATAGGTAAACAAAATAAACTTGATTTAAAAAATAAGTGTACGTTATAAGATTTCAACATATTTACCCAATCATCAAAGTTAAAAGTTTTGCTGAATTTTACAAGGACAACAGATATAAGTTTCGTGTCAGTTTTGAATTCAATAGAAATCACGTAATTGTCTTTATCACGTGGTAGTCATGAATTTGGCCCATTATACTTCGTGTTTAAATCTAATGCAAAAAAAATATATATATATATTTTAGACAAAGCACAGATAATTAAAATTTCAAAAATAATAATTGTGATAAATTTAAACAAAAAACGTGCTAAATTAGAAGTAAAAATAACTTATTTGAGAATCTCTTAAACTTAAAAACTTTTAACTCTTTAAACTAGAATATTCTCTGAGAAAAAGGGTTTTTAAACACATCACTAGAGCAGGGATGGCGAACCACTGTCACGCGTGCCACCTATGGCACGCGACACAATATTTTGGGCACACCACCGATCAAAACGGTTTGCATTTTAACTCAAAAAACAAAGTTCAGTATGAAGTATTACGAAAAAAACGCGAGCAATCGGTCGTAGTTTTCAGCAAGATTTTCTTTCAAAGAAATATCGGAAAAGTTCCAAGTTTTTTTTATGAACCCTGATGTGATTTCATTTAATAAACAACTTGTCCCAATTCGATTGGTCGGAAATTGAAAATTCTGGAATGAAACTGATTAATTTTCAGTCTAGTTTAAAATAGATTCAAAAATTTGTTGAAAAAAGGAGAAAGTTGGAATTGATTGAAACAGAAAAATTAACAAGCAATATAAGTAAAAATGCTAATAATGAAATTTCGGAAACATGGAATTCGATTCCAGACACATTTAACTGTTTGAAGAAGCTCGGTCATACTCTTTTAACTATATTTTCATCTACCCACTCCTGCGAGTCATTATTTTCAGAGATGAATAACATTAAAAACTCTCTCAGAAAGTATTTGAAAGATGACTCCAATTCAGCATGCATTTTGCTAAAAGTAACATCTTACAACCCTAATATAAGTTATTTTTCATGTAATCAGCAGCAACAGAAATCACACTAATGTTTCTTTAATTTGAATTACACTACTATAAGATGCAAATTGTATTTTTTTGAAATAGAGTTTTGAGTTATTAGTACTTAATTTTATTATTTTTCCCATAATCACAAGTCAAATTTATTTAACGGCACGTCTATACCTCATTAAACATTTCTTGAGAAAAAATGGCACATTGATCCATAAAAGTTCACCACCCCTGCACTAGAGGTTGTAGCAGCGAAATAACTAAATGAAGTACTATTGATAGAAATACTGGATCTGTAAACATTTTCTACTTATAAAAAAATTAAGATTATTTTAGCAACTACTAAAAAATAACAAGTTCTGAATTCATTAAAAGTATTGGATTACATTGTTTACTTACCAAAAACATAGTTTTCAATTGCTGACAAATTTTGCGTTGAAGATATTTACCTAATGATTATTGTTAGATTTAACTCGAACTTCAATAATATGATACATGTTACACTTAATTTACTGCGAAACGAAATTAGCTGTAGAAAGAATCTTGCTCCGCTGGAGTATTGATTAGGAAAACTGATAAACAGCATCAGATTTAAGCGGTTGTTTCTAAATATGCCTCTCTATCTCCACTTGCGTCATTTTACAAAGCATTACTTATTTATTGCCTTTAGCTTATGAAGGTAATAAAAACCGATTCAGCTTTTGGATAAGAGTCTTTATCCTTTAATTAGATCAGAGAAGAGGAATTAAAGACCATTGATATGATAAATAAAAAATTTAAAGGTAAAGCCATTTAGGGAAGCTGGAGAAAAAATGATTTTATTTTAATTTAATAGATGTTTTACACGAAATATGAGACAACAAATTTATATATATATATTGGTCAAGGTATGAAATAACTACAAACCCCCTCTCTGCTCCCCCAAAAATTATTTAATGTTGTTATTTAAAAATTACAAATTTAGAAAAAATTGGATTCAGAGATATATTCGAGGATGTATAAAAACGAATTAAATTTGCAGGTTGAGTTGCTATAAAGTATTCAAAAGTCATTTGACATGGATATATTATTAACAGTATTAAACTATTTGATATTATCAACTTGACAACAAACTGGATACTAAGTTGTACTGGTTTTCAAATACTATTTCTTGGAGTAATTTATTTGACGATTTTTTAGCGACTTCGTTAAAAAGAGATCCGGCTGTATATATAGACAGTCGGACCCCGATTAAATGAACCCCAAACGAATTTCGCGATTAAACGAATTTTTCTCTTTCTCCGATTAAAATGAAGGCAAATCGCCCTATTCAACGAATAATAAACCCCAAATTAACGAACTGTTTCAATATATGAAACATTTTTTTTTATAAATCTGTGTTACAAAAAAATTGGATTTTTTTTTTTTCAAATAACAGAATAATTTAAATTTTTTGCTCGTAACAGAAAAAAGACTTTTCTTAAAAGTGACAAATTTCGGTGGCCAAGGGTACAGAGCGTTATTAGACCTTAATAGGTGTGAATGATTTATGAATGTAACCTATCGTGTGAGTTTTGAATAAGGCAGGAAACTCCTTTCTTATCTCCAGGAAGCTCCTTTCATCTCAGTCGTCTAAAGGGTGCACGACGTGGCTGCAGACCGGCAGGTCGGTGGACCAAATAAACATCCCTGCCTAGGCCAACAGCTTGTCACCGTATATTTCTAACATTAAAAAAATTTATCTTTTACTCTCTTCCAACATGCATAGCAAATTTTTTTTATTGGTGATCTAGTAGTTCGAAAACGGGAATTTCTTTTAATCTATTCGCCCCTGTAACTCCTAACAACCTCTCTCAAAGAAGATTATTTCGATAAATTAATAAAATAAAATATTTTTATTTCGGATCCCCAAAGAAACATGCATACCAAAATTTCAAGTGTGTGGATCTAATAGTAAAGAAACGCGTCAAAGTTTACCTATGACACCCCTTAAGGTTTCCGACAACGTTCGGAACCGTGATTTAAAAAAAACGCATAAATGGATAATTGTAATGACATTTAGTGTCACTTAGATTAGAATACATGTATTAAATTGTTTTAAGGAAATTTTGACAAAAAAAAACAAAATATTTAAATACAATATTTTAGCAAAAAATGAAAGAATGATTTTTTTTTTCAAAATATTCTCCTTTTCTGAAAAATGATTCTATTATAATAATATTTTGCCTGTCTATAGCTCAGACCTCTGTACAGAGGCTCAAATAGAATTTTAGAAAAATTCATATATTTTCAGAGTTACTACCCATTGAAATAATTATTGGCGTTTTTTTTTTTTTTCTTAAAATTGCTCCCCTTTGTTGTCGTAAAATATGAACAAACCCACTTCTAAGTTATATATTTCAAAATTTGTGGTTGAGCCTCTGTAGAGAGGTCTGAGCTACAGACAGGCAAAATATTGTTATAATAGAAGCATTTTTCACAAAAGGAGAATATTTTGAAAAAAATATTATTCTAAGTTGATTTTTTGACAAAATATTGCATTTAAATCGTTTTTTTTTTTTTGTCAAAATGTCCTTAAAACAATTTTATACATGTATTCTAATCTAAGTGACACTAAATATCATGAAAATTATCCATTTATGAGCTTTTGCAAAATCACGGTTCCGAACGTAGTCGGATATCTTCAGCGTATATACCAAGGGTAGCGAACCTATGTAGATCAACGTGCTATTTTTCTAAAGAAATGTTTAATGAGGTACACACGTGCCATCAAATATTTTTGACATGTGATTATCTGGAAAATAATATAACTAAATAATAACTCTAAGCTTTTTATTTACTACTAAAACATACACTTTGCACTGTATAATCATAAATGTTTTAGCTATACGTATAATTTTAATTAAAGTAACATTAATGTGACTACTGTTGTTGCATATTAAATGACAAACAATTTATATTAGAATTAAATAAGATGTTACTTTTAGCAGAATGCATGCTGAATTGGAGTCATCTGTCAAACGGTCTCTAAGCGAGTCTTTAAAGTTATTCGTCTCTGAAAATAATAACTAGCAGGCATAGATTAAAATATCATGAGCCAGATTCTTCAAACAAATGTGTATGGAATCGAATTCGAATCCATATTTTCAAAATTTCGTTATTGGCATTTTTACTTATATGGCTTGTTAATATTTCTGTTTTAATCAATTTCCAATTTTCTTCTTGTTTCAATAAACTTTTGAATCTATATTGAACAAGACTAGAAATCAGTCAGTTTCATTTCAAACAAATTCTACATTTTCCAACCAATCGAATTGGGACAAGTTCAGTTGATCAAATGAAGTCACCTCAGGATACATAATAAATTTTAGAGTTTCCAACAATTCTTTGAAAAGAGAATATCTCCGCCT
>BMAV01013290.1:0-51972 GCA_019973955.1 Trichonephila inaurata madagascariensis
TACAAGCCCATTGGGTCACTGTGATTAAAAAACTTGTTCTTAACTTAATATTGTTAAATTAATAATGAAATACATTGCAAATATTGTTTAAAAAAGTGAATTTTGTAAAAATTTTTTTTATATATTATTATACCAGAAAATTTTGTTTGTTTACTTTCAAAAATTTATACTTTTCTAAATAATCTTTTGTTTTGATTTTTCAAAATGCTTGCACCCCCCTCTAAGTTATCCCCCCCCAAGGGGCTCAGTTGAGAAACGCTGTGCTATCCTTATTTGAGCTTTTTGAAAAAAAAAACACATTTCGAGTAAAACGCATTTTATAAAGTTTGACGTCTTATGTAAATTATGGAATCTGCTTTTACTATAACACTTGTAAGTTTTGTTCTAGCAAATGGAAAAGAAACTACTCGGTATTTTTATAAAGCTAATAAGATGGCCTATAAAATAAAAACATTAAAAAAATTGCCAAATTTTTTAAAAAATCATGATTTTAGGGTAGTTGAGGCAATTTTTAACCAAACTTTTCCTTGTGTAAATCTTTCTGATTCCCTCAAAGAATTTTTGGAAGTCAGAAATGGTGGGCGACAGGGGGATGCTCCTACGTGTCAACTTTTTAGTTTGGTGTTAGAATGGGCTATTCGCAACACCGGCATTAACACTAATGGTAACATTTTCACCAAGACTATACAACTCCTTGCTTATGCCGATAATATAGTCAGCAATGATCGTACAGAAAAGGCTTCGTCAGAGGATTGCTTAACGCTTAAAAATCGGCTGAAAAGTTGCATTTATTATTAATAGAAGCAAAACCAAATACATGATTAAAAAAAACCCATGGTTTTTTTTCAAAGCAAAAATTATATAAAAATTTAAAGAGTTTAAAATTTTTTCTTTTTGGGGCTAAATTTTAAACATTCAACGACATTGGTGCTGAAAAAAAAAGTGCATTTTTTTAATTCCTTTTGCTTCATGGTCAAAAAAAGCTTTTAAGGGGTTTTTGGAAAACCCAAATCTTCGAATGTGACAATTTTGAGATTTTTTTCATTTTCAAATTTTTGTTTTAACCTTTCTAAAACACATTATTTTAACCTCTAGGGTAATTAAAAACTCTAAAAATCTATTTTAAATAATCGTTGAAACTGGGCCACCCCATTTAAATGGGGGCTCAAAAATATGAACAAAAAATTTTGTATTTTCTTAAAAGTTGAATGAATGTGCTCAAAAAATTTAATCCAGAATTGCTAAAAAAAATTTTTTTGGGGTACCAAAATCCCCGAAAGTGTAAATAACGTGATAGGGTCTCTTACCGAAGAAAATTTTTCAAAAAAAAATATTATCATTGGGTACATAGGATGCAATTTCATCATTTTAAAAAAAATGTAGAAACGTAAATTTTTTAAAAATATTTAGGATTAAGGCTGGAGCGCCTTGACAAACAGATACAGTTAAAGGCTAAAATATGTTTAAAAAAAAAGGAAGTTAGGGAAAAAAAAGACATAAAAGAAAGAGAGAGGATGTTGAATTAAAAAAAAGTACATCATTTTGGGGGTATGGGGGAATTTTTTAATAAAAGTAATTTTACATTAAAATGTCCCTTTTCTCAAAATGTAAAAATTTTGTTTGATTACCCCTTTTTGGAAAAAAAATGTTCCAAAGGGATGTAAGTTTTTTATGACATAGTTATAATGATGGCTAAAGTATACCGAAATGAGCCTTTGTCAAAAAAAAATTTTTTCCCAATTTTTTTTGTAAAAATGGGGAAAATTTTTTTCTATTTTTGATAAAATATTTTATAAATTATTTAAAAATTCGAAATTAGCTAAAAGCTCATCTCAAGGGGTACGGCAGGTCCATTTTAAATTACATAAGTTTATGTACCTTTTCCTCAGAAAATACTTACTTCTCATGAATAAAACTCTTACAGCAGGTTATGTGTACTATCAATAAAATTTTAAAGATGGGATTTTTTTTTGTTTAAAATTAAAATAATTATGAATTTTTAAAAACGCCTTATCTAAAAAAGTTTGCTAGATTTATCTAATTCCTTCCATTAAAATAAGTAGACATGTTTAAAGTATCTTCACTGTGAAAATTTGAGGATTATATAATTAGTAGTTTCTGAGAAAAAAAGTACATAACGTATTTAAAAAATGTTACATTTGAGAAAACAGGCTTTAAAGTAAAAATTTGTAATTTTTGAGCATTTACTTTTTTTTAATACTATCCAGAAGCATATGAAGCATTTTCTTTACACTTTGCTCCTACAAAAAAGGCTATTATAGCTTTCTTTTTCTTTCATTATTTTTAAGAATTTAGCTTTTTTTGGGGTGTGAAGATGCTTTCGTTCGGCTACACGAATCGTACGTTAATCTAATTTTTTTGAAGCATGACACTAAGTTATACATTTAAAAAATTCTAGTTGACCTCTGTAGGGGGGTTTGATATGTACAGGCAAAATATTATTATAATAGAAGTTTTTTTAAAAAAGGGGAGACCATTTTGAAAAGGGGTCACCCTATTTAATTCCCAAAAAAATATTGTTCTTAAAAAATTTTTTTTTGTTTTTGTAAAAAAATTTTATATACGTTTTCAATCTAAGTGACACTAAGTATCATAAATATTATCCATCTATATGTTTTTGAAAATCACGGTTCGAAAAATATACCTTAAGCAATTTATATATGACGGTGGATTAATAGGTTCAATCGTATTGTAGCCTTAGCTAAAGTATAGTATTATTGAATTTCTGCATTGTTATTTGTATAAAGGGGGGGGACATAAAAATTATGATTGAATTTAGTTAGAAACACTGATCTACGAATTTTTGTCTCCATTTGTGTTAATCCCGTGGTAACCTAGTTGTTATGATCATGAACTCATGGTCGGCGTGTTATAGTCCTGGTATCCCTAGTCATTTGACCGAGATTTGAAATTACGGTTTGTCGGTGATAGCCCTTTTTTTGCCGTACGATGTTTCTAACCTCACCCCCCGTGACGTTTGGGCGGATGGGTGGATGGGGTTGAGTTATTTGGTTTTTTATGGCGCAAAGATTTTGGCTATACTGCGCCAAACATCATAGGTCTGTGGTCTGGACGGGAAAAGTAGAAAAGTTGGATGACAAGATGGAGGTCGAAAATAGAGAAGGTACTGGGTACCCGGTCGTGACACCCGTGTTTCCCAAAAGATAGTAACCCCTTGGGAAAAGGAAAAGTTTCACTAGAGGGTACCTGGATTGTACACCGCCCCCCTAAAAGGGTGAGGCCCCTGGGGGGGTAGCGTAGAGTTGAGAAATTAATTATCATACTTATTACGTCTACAGTTCTTAATTCTAATATACATTTGGTTACAAGTTATTCAAACTATTGACTATTTCCCATTCTACAGAATATTTTATTTGGAAGGAGGAGGCAGCACAACCTTTCTTTTCCAGTTTTCAGAACGGACTACCTCTCCACTCCCTTGGGGTGGTCACATTTCGAATTACACTCGGAGTTCCGTCTCGCAGGCGAATTGTTAAGTTTACTCACTGCCATCGGATGTCACATGAAAGGACCCCGCAATATTTTAGGGGTGAACGTGTGGATTGTGTAATGATATCTACATAAGGAAGCCAATTTTGCAGCTGCGTGGTGGGAAAACGTTACACCATCCATTAGTGTTTGATGGAATCAGATCTTGAATTCTCGTCACAAATAATAAATAATAGAAAAAAAATTAAATACTTTACTGCAGTTCAGACAGAAACATGCTTTTAATCTGTTCTCGATAGTCAGTTTCTGAAGCAAAACCAGATGCTTGGATCATGTAGCCTATTTTGCAGCTCCTGTTTACAGTCTAGTTGTGTTATTTGAAAACGCTCATTAGGTCACTTGGTTGCTTTGGAGTGTTAAAAATCGTTTTTTGTGATTTAAAGTTGCATTTTGAAAAATATCTCATTGGCATTGTGTTACCAGTACAGTCCGTTTATGTTTTACCAATGTTGAGTACACTATCAAGTACCAACCGCATACAACAGATTTCGTTTATAAGGTATATTTATGCTCATTTCGATTTGAGAACAGGACACATCAAGTTGAAGTATGGGCTCATAACAAAGTTTGCAATAGGTTTGCGTAGAAAAACTTCATGAAAAAATCACAATATGTTTTTGCTTCCCTTGTAATGTGAATATAGCAAAAAACACTTTACGTGAATAAATGTACATCTGATGTTCAAGATTAAATCAAGAAATCAGAACCTCATTAACTATCCTAATTTTGAGTCGATACCACATGGTTTTGGATAAACAGTTTCTAAAACTTCTCGTAATTTGGACAGCATTGATTGGGAAACAGATAAAGAAACTTTTACAGTGTAAAAGTACGAGTTAGACTGTGTTTTAGAGCAAGACAATTCAGAGTGCGAACCTGAGCTTTCTTTTCTACAAGACGAATAAAACTGACTTTCAAAAAAAAAGATAGTTACCGACTTAAAATAAATTACAACAGGCCTTCTTTTTCATGATATCGACATCGTTAAATAGTTTTTCTTTACTTTTTACCTGGGTGAGAATCTTGTTTACTGTGCAGACAATCATGGACTGATACGTAGAATACGACCTGAATCTTTGGGCCCTTTATGGATAAAAGGGAGTCTAACCTGTTTGTTGCTCAATAGCAATTCATATACTTCAGTTCCAGTTGGTCACTCAGTACATTTAAAAGTTACATTCGATCATTTTGATTAATTCTCGAAATAATCTTTTTTTAATAGGCCATACATAGGTGCACCTAGAATAAACCAAAATTTGCCAATGAATAAAACGGACCCCCAAAGGGAAATTTTCGTATTTCTCATAGTCCATCCCGTTTTCCTTTAACCACAGGTAGTTGACCATTGGGCATAGGTTGGGTTGAAACTGGTAGAAGACTTTAAAGTTTTCACCTTGTCAACAATCAGAGTATACAGTTTCCATGCTTTTTTTATGTTTATGGGGTATCTGTAACACAAAGAAAAAAAAGAGGCTGGCCATATGAGAATCTTTGTTTCTAGGAGAAAAAAGGGTTTAATAGAAAGTTTAGTTCTCTCTCCTGACATAATCTCTTTCCTCCTCAGTACATAAAGTTGGGTCTGCTAAAGCAATTCATGAAGTCTCTAAATAAAGAAAGTGAATGTTTCAAATACTTATGCTCCAAGTTTCTTGGTTTCAGGACGCCAAGTTAAAAGAAAGAATATTAGTAGGCCCAGACATCAAAAAGTTTTTCTCAGACCATGGATGAGTAGAAGATAGCAACTTCTATACGATAAGAAAGTGATGAGGATGACACCTGAAAATCTATTAAATAGACTATGAGATCTACGTCTTGAATTTATAGAAACTGGACCAGATTTACAGAATCATGTTAACATGTAAGGACAGAAGCCTGGTAATTGAAACAGATGGATACTTTGGTTTGAATTAGTCCGATTTGCACCACAGTTATAGGCAATGGACTTTTATTGATAATCAGAATGACATCCTACATTCGTCACTCTTGTAATCTCATCATCAAGCCATTTGAGATTTTTGAAACTTAATCGAATTCAGAACGTTACGAACACCACAATTTCAGACAATTCCTATGGTTACAAACGAGACTCGATACTATGAGTGATCTGAGAATTACTTGTCCTGAAGTTCTTGATTTTAACTCATGGGGTTGAAATCCTCCGAGAGATAAAGTAGCTCTTTTTTAGTTTGTCCAGTGATTTTAATATGGGACTAAACAATAAAAAAAGCCAATTATTTATTATATAGAAATACGAGTGGCCATTTGAAGTTTTTGTTGTGTAATTTGCCATCCTTTAGAACATAGGTCGCCGAACTTTTTGACCTCACGGACCAGTAAACTCATAATTTAAATAACACGGATCACTATTAGGATTTTGTGAATGTTAAATATATTTATTAAAAAAAATTGTTATCTAAGAACGCAATCAATGCATCTTAAAACATAACTTAACGGTATAAGTGAGTATATTCCACATTTTTCTGTCGTACAGCGAAATTTTCTCGTGGACCACTACTTTGGTGACCTCTGCTTTAGAACGTATACTATTCCACCCAGTACAGAAACTTATTTTGGTACTTGGAATAACAGAATACTTTTCCTCATGGTACATTAAAGTACTGTACCCCTTGCTGTTCGATATAATAGTACACTATGCCCTTCGGTGGGCCACTCGGCAGTTTAGACACTTAATATAATCATGAAAGAAGGAATTGTGATTTGAAGGCCATTTATGACGATATAATATACTGCTGCAAATTTGTACAGGGTAAAAGCAGTTGGTGACTATAATTATTTAAATAATAGCAGATATATTAATGCACAAAAACAGATGAGTACTTAAGACAAATCGGAGCATATACTCAAAGAAATATTGTAAAACTGCAAATCTCACTCGTTATAATCAATCTTTACAAAATTTCCAAAAGTGGCTTTCTAGAAAAGCTCCACGAGCAAGAACTCGGACAGATAAAATCTCTCTTTTTTTTCCAGATCAACGCACACTACTGAATTTTTCTCAGAACTGACCCGACTTTTGTCTTAAAAATCTATCTTTTATCTCTATGGAAATTTTCAGAAATGTCGAACCCAGACACTTCTTGATGGTTCCTAGGCA
Source organism: Trichonephila inaurata madagascariensis (assembly GCA_019973955.1). NCBI lineage: Eukaryota > Metazoa > Arthropoda > Arachnida > Araneae > Nephilidae > Trichonephila > Trichonephila inaurata. Next base: position 6,647 of record BMAV01013290.1, read on the forward strand.
ATATCATTTGCCCCCAAAGGAGATAAAGTCACCAATCTAGTTTGCCTAGTCTCATCTTTTGGAGTTACCAATTCTTATTTTTCAAGTAAATGCTGGGAAGTGCACTTCTCCTGTGTAACTCAATTTTACCACAAGGAGAGCAACGCCGTAGTGAAACAATACACTTTGTGTGTTTCAAAACACTATCTGATCATAAATATCTAGGCACCCTAGAACCTGACAGACCAGTTTGTCTTATACACGAAGAAGCACAGAACACTCAAGATAGTTGTGAAACCCATCACAGGGATATGGTTGAAATAATTCATCAGGAATTCCAAAAAGCTTCTGGAGTCGACATTGGCACAATGGTAACTCATCTCGAGCTTTGAAATCTTGGAATTCATGGCAGAGCTGCTGCTTCTAAGCCAAACATTACCACAATAAATACCAAGCGTCACTTACAATGGTGCAAAATTCCACAACAATGGAGCCTTGAGCCATGGTCCACATGTATTAGAGCGACGAATCAAGATATGTATACTATCTAGTAAACTGATGGTAGAATCCGGGTGTCGAGATCTCCCGGTGAATGCTTTAAAATTAACTGTATTTGACAAAAGTGAAATTTTGGAGGCCTAATGAGTTCCACAGAACATGCACTAGATGCATTAGAAATTTGACCGAGCACTAGATTACATCGCCTCAACTTACCCCAATGTTCTTCTGCAAGGATAGATGCTACTGAAGAGGCGCCTTTAGAGGGACAGGTTATGTTGGGCCTGGGTTCAAATCCCGGAGAAGGCATAGATGTTTGTAAATGTATAATGCTTTTTTGGCAGGGGGAGGGGTACTTTGTGATACCCCATGAGCTATGGATATCCTCTCTTCATCCTCCACGCAACCTAAGTTTGAGGGAGTAAGAGTAATATCTTCCATAATTAAAATCAGTTTATTATGATCTCCATTTATATTCAGCTAAACAACACTAGTTTAGGAGGCTTATAATCAGGAGTGATGAGACAAACTGTAATTCTAACAAATAGCGACACAATAAACCACCGAATCTATATCTGTAGATGATTTCCTAACTTACTAGAATCTGCTCTAGTATTAAAGTTTAATATAAGCACTCCTACCCTTATTCTACGGCGAACAGCAACAATCCTTATATCGTCAATATATTTCCCGATCCAACTTGATCCGGCAAGGTATAACCTTCTGGTCTCGAACCCACTTAGAACTTCACTTCACTGGCACTATTAGACCGCCTCATAAAACTCTTAGAACTCTCTTAGACTCTTCTAGCACTTCGCTAGGATCCCCTCTTAGCCTTTCCAGACCTTCTCCTTAGAACTTCACGCAAATACCAAAGCTCCAATATATATATACTTTCTAATCTACATAATCGCGTTCTCTTCTAGGGTTGGTTGGAAGGAATTGCCATTCTGGCCCCAAAGGTATCCCAAGAGGGTTATTAATAGAAGCCACGATAAAGCCCCGTCACAACTTTAAGTAGCCATAGAGCCGCAAGTTCTCTCGTGAGGTTGGCCCTTAACCACCTCAAAACTGGGGTGGAAGCATGCCGAAAAAATTCTGTCACCTGTATGGTGCTCAAAGTTAAGGATAACGATAAATATACATCTAGACCTTTGCCACGATGTATTTCGTGGTAAGGTTTGTAATCGATTTTTGTGGTAATTTCGATCTTGAAACGGGTTCATCCGCGAACCTGTAACTAATCCTCTTAAGGTAAATTTATTTCTTTTTAACTGAAAACTTTCTCCCGAAGAAAAAGACTTGATTTATTCAAATGAATGGTACTATTTAAGCGTTGATTTTTTTTGATACGCGAAGTTAGTTGAGAGCTAGTGGCGAGTAGTTTCAAATATTGCTAATTGACGATTAAGTTATAACAGAGTTTATTGGTAAACGACTGGAGGTCGTACAGCAAATAACAGAATTACAGTGAATTAGACCGTAGAAGTCCAAAGTGTTCTAAGAATAAGTGAATTAGATTGTACTCAAATATTAAGTATCCTTTTTGCCGTGTTATTGATCTTATAATTAATAGTCTGTGCATTTCCTACCCTGAGTTGTTTTGATTTAAGTTAGAGAAATGAAATAAATTGGAATTTGAACTGGTTATGGAGGGAGGGGCTGATCTTTACTCGAATCCAGACACACCAATAACCTCAACAAGATTATTACAATCTGACACCATCAGACACAGGCAGCATCAGCAGCAACAACAGCAACAAATCTGAAAGAATGGTGTTCTCTTGCTACAGCATTTGAAAAACTGGTGGATAACCTTCTTAACTGTTATTGCCGCAAAAAGTGCCCCAATATCATACTAATTTTTGACTAGCCAGTGGAAAAAGTGAGACATACAGGTGTACGGATAGAGTAGTATATAGAGTAATATATAGTAGCATATACTGTAAAATGGTGCGATATATTCCCTTTTTACTTTAGTTTTGGAAACATTAATCATGGACAGACAGTATTATTTCAAAATAATTCTGATCTAGTGGTTTTGATTTTTTATTACCATAAAAATTATTTCTTCTAAAATGTGTGAAAGTTATTATTCAATATAATTCGCCTCTGGTGGCTTAGAGGTAGCATGACCACTTCGTAAGCCCAAGGCTGTGAGTTTGACCCCGAGTGTAGTCGATGGATTTACCGGATGCAAAAATCGTAGGCACAAATGTCATCTAATTATGTGGCATATAAAAGATGCTTTGAGGGCCACCTTGGCTCTGGTTCAGCAAAGTTAAATCATGGTATTGTTTAACATCCGGCGAGAGATTGAATTAAAACATTAATTCAAGTCCCCAAATTTGATAACGAGGCCGCCACTAGATAACGTCACCATTGAGCTGGCACGTTTGAGGACTTGCCGAATCTGCAAAGGCTATGTTACTAAAATGCAGACCCGATGGAAAAAAAAATAATATAAATGTTTGTTTATAGATACAATATTGTAAAATAAGAGAGTACGGTATACAAAAGTGAATAAGCTAAGTGAGGCTCATGTTAATGAAACTGACCTTCATGTATTTTATATAACGTTAGAAAGCATTTTATTTTTATCACGAATCTGTATTAGTGTTTTATTTATGTGTTTATTTCGGTGTGTACATTGATGCCTTGGACCTCCCATTCATTACATCTACTCTATAATCTTTTTTCACGTTCAAGGTCACGTAATTCAAAAGTACCAAACGTTATTTAAAAATAAAATAATCATCACCTTTTCCAAAACATTTCAAACATTTTTTTGTTTGGTTTTCACAATTTTAATGGTACCATAAATATGCAGATGGAGGGCAACCCCAAGCGATGAATGCGCCAAAAATGACAACCCCTTCCCCACATCCCACTCTCGAAGCGTGTGAGATCTTCTTTCTCCACAGCATCCCCCCTTCACCCCTCCCGAGCACCCCCGACCGACACCTCGGCTGCGCGGATTAGAGAAAGAGAGAGCACGTGAAAAGAGAAGGAAGAGCCGGAGTGCCAATATGGACGTTCGGAGGCAGGCGACCCCCCTTACCTCTCCTCCACCCCCTTGGCCAACCCCCTTTTTCGTAGAGAAGAATGGCATCTCATTCCGAAGGAATTTTCAATTTTCGTCTCCCCGTTTTGTGTGTGAGGGCTAATCCCCCGGGAAGGTCTGGCAGATTGACAGGACCCCCGTTTCCTTCCGATATCGTCTGCCGGAAATAGATCCCACCTCTACAAGGGGCAGTCTCTGCTGGACTTGTCTTTCTCTCCCCTTTCCCTCTACTCTTTTCTTTCAATTGATTTTTTTTGTGTTCGAGAAAGAAGGGGGAAGATTTGGCGTGTGGTTTGGTTTATTAAGATTATATTCTTCGAATTAATTAGTTCGAGATGGAATGTTTGGAATGTTGAACCCCGCTATCGTCTGCAAGATTCGTTGGGAAGGCTATCAGAAGAATTTAAGGTGTCGTTGTTGTATTATGTATCTGATTTCTTTTTGTTTTGAAAAATGGTGCACTTGGTTTGTAAGTGGTATCTAGATTACTAACGTTAAATTCGCTATGGAATTTGTTTGATTTTATAACTCTTTAGGTTGCTACTTAATCAAAAGTAAAAAAAAGAAAGAAATGAAAGTACTAGAACTTGCATTATTTTAATTATTACGTGTCTTATGAAGGAATGGATTCATTAATTAACTGAAATTATCCAGAGGAAAAAAAATCCTAGTAAAAGCAAGGTTTTGACCCGTAATTTTTTCTGTTCCGACAAAAATAATGATTTTCGGTTTAGTTCCGAATGATGTATGTTCGATTTTATGAATATTTTAATTTTAAATCATCTATACTTCTAGTTCATTCGTATCAAATATGCCTTCTACAAGTAGATTCGAGGGAAACTCTCTCTCTGAAACAGAAAAGTATCAGTGAACGTCGAAACAGGAAATCGAAAAGCAATATATATGTAATGATGGTAATTATATCATTGACGTTAAATTAGAAAATATCGATTAGTTGGTTACAGTAACAAAATGACCGAAAATGTATCGAACCGAAATAAACCAATATTTTTTTTTTTGGTTCATTTTCAGTTTTCGTTCAGACCAATATAACAGTTTTTTTTCCGGTTGTTCGTTGAGTTCCGGTTCTAAGCTCTTGATAAATTTAACGCGCAGGAATCTCTCTACTTGGTGGTTCTTCAGTGGCCCCAGGACTCAAACCCACAACTCGACAGAAACACTGTTGACCACGAGTTCACGAACATGACAACTCAACAACTGCGGACGAGTCGATATTTGAAAAACAGACAATCAAAAGTTTGGATTGCTGTAAAACTTATACATAAGGTGATTCGCTACCACACTGACAAACTAGCAGTGTGTAAGGGTTACAGACACCATTTGAAATCACATTAGAATGCAGGGGCACAAATGTCGTAGTTGCGAGCTATGGAAAGAAACAGACACAACAACATATTAATGGAACAGAAAACATTTCATTCAAAAGTTTTGAAATTACGACCTGAAAGGCCTGGAAGCGGCACTACATAGATTTCCTTACATTCAGGAAGTATCTTCCAGGCAGTTTTGTGGTAGATGGCGCTGAATGGAAGGTTTCGTGGACACCAATCTTGCTGGAAGTTTTTATTTTCGATCCGTTTATCGAGGTAGTAGGATGAGCTCGAATTCAAACGAAGAGCTGGTCGACGTGCTGATTGTGTTTGGAGTTGGGGATTGTAATTTAGAACCCATTTATCTGTTGTGCCAGGAACGTTACTTGAACAGGCGAGTTACGTATCACAAGAGCTTTGAAAGTGTGAACAGAAGATGACATGGGTCTGTTTCTGGTTAGGGATAGCGATTCTTTCCGACAAAGATCGATTTTTAAATCGATTCAAATCGGCCAATGATGAAAGAAATCGAGGTCTAAGTATTTTTTTTTTTTCTCAAGTCTACATTTTACAATGTAAATATAAAATCCCTTTTTATGAAAAACAAAGAAAGATGCCATAATAAAGCGATCTCTTGTCCAGTAAAATCAGGAAATTTTTGGTTTGGGAATTCGACAATTACAATTATTTTTGTTACCATATCAAAGAATCAGGAAAAAAGAAGACATTTATTTTCTAAATGTATTTGTTACATTAAAAAATTTAAAAAATAGATAATATAGCTTATAATTGCCAATGCTTGATATCTAAGCTTTTTAAAAATCACAGTCTGTCATGTCTATTGGGATCCAATCGGTTCCGCTCATCCCTTGCGATGTTGCCTGAAATCGAAAAATGGTGCTCACAAGGAACACATGATCCCACGATACTCATATACATCATGGCTATTGAGTGCACGTGATGATAAATAGTTTATTTTTGTTCTTGCCAGTAAATTAACCCTTTAACCGCACCGTAATATTATGGGTTTTAAAGATAGTACATTCAACTAAGTGTAAATAATTTTATGGTTTTGCCAAAGGCAATCGAATGTCGATTTTCTAGGATGAAAATATCGATTCAATTACTTTATCGATTTAAAATCGATTTTTGGGCCCGAGAAATCAATTATTCGATTAATCGATCTCAGATCGCCATCCCTAGTTCTGGTCACCTGAAGAGTATGGTGTACAAGACACCCGTTTCTTCTATTAAAGATCTCTATACTCGAATATCTCTAACTTCCGGGAGGATATGTAACATGCCAGGAATCTTTCTGAACGTAAGGGATTCTATTCAGTGCAGCTATCAAGCCTGCCAGTTGACTTCTGATCGTAATTTCGAACACCTGTTGTAATACAACCTTTGAATAAAATGTTTTCCGTCCATTTAATGTGTTGCTGTTGCTGTTCTTTTTCTCTGCTTCTTTGCACCCTATCTCGCAACTATGGCATTTGCGACACTTCATTCTTATGTGATTCTGAGTCATCTATGTACCATCTACACCAGTGCTTCTCAAACTTTCTGTACTTGCGACCCAATTTTCAATCATAATTTTCATCGTACCCCCTCCATACAATAATAATGTATTCAAATTCAATAACATAATTTGACGTAATGCTACAACACGACTTTAGTTATAAACTATACAAATTATCAAGCAAGAATTAAATTTTGTATATAATTTTCGGACATGCTCATAGGGTCACTGGTAATTAGTAAACTTGTTCTTAACTTAGTACTAATGATTAATTATGAAATACTTTGTACAGTATTGATATAGAGTGTATTACATCAGTGTAAATATGTATGTTACTTTTTATTATGTCAAAATGTATTTCGTTTTGCTTCCTTTCAGTAAATTAATAATTTTTTTTATTCTTTTGTTTTCAACTTTTTGATATATTTGCGCCCCCCTTGTAGGGTTATCACGACCTCCAAGGGAGGCACGCCCCACAGTTTGAGAAACACTGATGGTAAAAAAACACCCTGTATATATTGTAGATATGTGGGAGGAATCCTAAAATTAAATGTATTCATGTAGTGAGATTCAATTTCAGAAACCAAAAGTGGAAAATAAATTATAAATTTCGATTTTTTTTTACGTCACATAAATCGCACGGGGGTTTATTGCAAGCGGCACATGTACTTCACAACCACGTGATCTAATTCAGATGCCGTGAGCAATTATCCCTCCACACCACATGATGACTCTGAGGCTCAGAGTTCCAGTTAATGTAAATTATACCCCATAATCTTGCACGATGGGTTTTTAGTAAAAATAAATAGCTTAAAAAATTAACTTGCTTTTATAGAATTCGAACTAAGAAATTGCTCACGCATCCTCCCTTTTTTCATATAGAGAACACTTTTGTTTGTTTGTTTTATTTGTATTAACCATGAGCTTTTTCGCTTTAGGGTTGTAACTTAATCTTTCAGTCACCAAACCTGGAATTTGTCGCCGAATCTGGAAATGGGAAATCGTTAATCCTGATGACCCTTATCAGGATAATAAAACGAAATTATTATACTGTCATCGGTTCTTGACAAGTGTGCTAAATTTCAAATTAAATTGACCTTTTAAAGTGGGTTAAAATCAAGTTCAAAAATTCTGTTACATACAGGTGAAGCTAATAAAAGCGTGTTCATTAAAAAGGTTTGAACACATGGTTCGACTTGAATGTCGTTGGTTTCAAACTCGAAACCTCCCTCCAAAGGTCACTTCTGGTTCATCTAAAAGCCATCTAATAGCCCCTACGTAAAAGTAGCCCTTGGGTCCCTGCGCAAATGTAGGTCCCACGTATGACCCTTAATGGTAGATAGTGCATAATATACGTTGCGTCAAATACTTAAGCAAACAATAACTTCAAACAAATAAATGTACAACCGCATATACCAGCTCGACTGACTGCCGCTAAGACTGAATGAGTAATGATGGTGTATGGTGGTAGACCTAAGACTATGGACAGTGATCATCAAATAATAATTCAGTCTTGCTATTGTTGCCGGTTGATATATAGTCCGAAATTCACTGTATTTTTGGAGAAGGCAACCGGTAATAACATTTGGCCATTAAAATGTTTCAAATAATGATCTTACTAAGGTTCAGTCGAAAACGAAACGAAGCCCCCACTATTAGTAGTGACGTCTTAAGGTATGACTGCTGGGACCGAGGCAGGGACCTCAGCCACGTACGCCAAGGCTGTCTTCGGCATAAAAGTACAGAGAAGGCACAACTGAACGCGAAGCACATTTTTCAGACAGAAAAATATTTAGTACCATGGAAATTTGCAATAGCATAACTCGTACTTCTGTTAACAATAGAGTGTTTTTAAAAATTTCAAAATATTCCGTGAATACTTTCTTTTTTTGTTTTAATACGTGAAGGCAAAGCCCATTTAACTTTACGGTATATAAGATAAAAAATGCGAAACACAGTTTATACCAGAAAAAATGAATCCACTCGGTTAAAAATGGGAAGTAGAATAAAAAATTGCTGCTCTCTAAAGGATAGTGAAGCCAGTTTATTATATTAATTTTTCATTTCTCTTATATCTGAAAAAATGTTCCAAATTCGTGCCCAATTTTCTTTAACATTAACCAAAAATAGCCTTAAGACCTCCCTACTAATGGCCTAGAGTACGGAGTGCGTGTTTATAGACGAAGGTTATTTGCGATGGAATTCGTCATTTTGAGCCACGGTCAAGTGACGAGGAGGGCACGTGAGCAGGCACCCCTCTTTTCTAACTTGCAAAACCAAATAAAAATGAGAACTTTCAGCTTCGAAAGATTTAACGTGCATTAGTTCCTCTACACGAGTGGTCTTCAATGGCATCAGGACTGAAACATTTGATTCGCCAACGCTGGTAATGAGTTCGTGGCCATGCCCTCAAGGCTGCTGCTGCCACCAAATAGACGACAAAGTCCTAAAGGGGATAACAATCAGGGAATTTTCATTTTAACTCATTCAAAATTTTAAGTAGGTAAGCTAGAAAAATGTGCATTATTAGACATAAAGGCTTTCGTAACTGAAACTGTGAAAGGGAGAAAAAAACTGCTTCGTATTTCATCTATTTCTTCGGTTAACGCTGAATGGGATTTAAATTTTAATGAAAGTTTAATGGAGCTAACCCTCTATAAAATTTTTCGATCTCTGTTAAAATGTTCCTTTGATCTTCGATATTTCAGAAACGTTTCATTGAAAATACTTTCATTACATTAAATGGTAGCTTCATTTGCACACACAATTAAAATCAAATATTAACTCATTTTGAAATGTCTCGTTGAACAAAATGTGAGTAACACGTGCGATACATTAATTTAAAGCTTTGTGATTGCTAAGAAACTTTTGTGAAATATTCAAATACATCTTAATTTCGGAATCATCTTCGGAAATTTATGATATATTTCTTGACGACTTTCCAGATACACGAAATTGTGATTTATCCGACGAGTTAACTCTTTTCCAAATATTCATGGACTAGTATCGATATTACTAGGCCCACTGTAGGCGTAGCGGACAATGACATTTGGTCAATAGAGATACACGTGTGGAACGTCTGCTGCGCATTCCCTGTCCAACACTTTTAACTGAACTGCGAATTCCGAAACACTTGAACCTTTGCTTGAATCTAGTTTACCGAAAGACAGCTAATCCCAATGTTTTATTTGATTCTAGATTCATTTGCACACTTCCAAAGCTGCATAACATGACATTTGCAATATTAAAATTGTTTTGTATACCAATATGATGTTTTGGGCGAACATCAGTAGTGCATACAAGATGGATAGGGGAGGGTCGACGTTCCGGACTCCCTCCCATACCACTGAATTTTTTTTTTCGTTTGATTATAGTTCTAAGTATACAGTACTTAAAAGTTTTTCAGTATTTGCTATTGATAATTTATTGAATTAGTTTATGTTAATTAGTAACTCAATGACTGAAGCCCAGTGGCTGAGTGGTAATATATCGCGCTTTCACGCCACAGGTTCGGGGTTCAAATCCCGGGCTGTAAGGGTCAATTCAGCCTTTCCTCCCTTCAGTGGGTCGATAAATCAGAACCAAGCTTGCTTGGGTTGAGTTGAGTTTGGTGTTTTATGGCGCAAGAGCCAGTTTTGGCTATACTGCGCCAAACATTCATAGGTCTGTGGTCTAAACGGGAAAAGAAGAAATTGGATGATGACCTGGAGGGTCGAAAATAGGGAAAAGTCCGCTTCGAGGTGCCTGGGGTCGTGACACCCGTGTTTACCAAAAGTAGTAAACCCCTTGGGGAAAGGAAAAAAAGATCCTAGAGATTTACCTCGGGATTGTGACACCCGTACCCACCTAAAGAAGGTGAGCCCCCTGAGGGGCAAAGCTTGCTTGGGAACTGAACACTGGAGGTTTCAGTCAGCCTGACGACCTAAACATCTGCACATGCACCCCAGCGCCCAAGATTATGAAAACTGAGATTGGAACAGTAGGCATTGGTCCTCATGAGCTGTTATGTCACTGAGTTTAGTTTTTGTCAAAATAATGGTTGTAGTTTGAGATTTTTTTTTCTGTATCAAGAGAATTTGTACTAAATTTGACAAGATATTCATAATTATTTACAATTGCAATAGTTTTCGTGCTGCAGCGATTTTCAAATTTATGTATTTACAAATGTTTTTTTGATACTTATGCATATTTTCATAATTATTTTACATTTATTTACGTGAATCAAATACATCAAAGTATTCTCCATTTTTTCACGCCATAATTTTACGCACAAAAGAAAATATTTTTGCATACTACCCATCTTAAATACGACAATATTACTCCAGCCGGGTATTGGCAAAACACAAGACATCTAGAAAAAATTTTACTTTATCTCATTTACGTAATAAAGTAATAAGCACGTAAATATTTACATATGATAAAAAAGAAATTAATACTAAAAATACGCGTGCGAAAAAATTCAAGGTAAAAATTCAATTCTCCTTTTACAAACATTTCATTTAACAAATGCTATTAAGAAACACGGCCCATAACATTTTTTATCCCTTCACCTCCTCCTCCACCCTCTAGTTCGTTACTAATTTACCTCGCGGGGTTTTTCACTCTCACTCCCACACCCCTACTCCTTTTCTCCGTCGTTACCTAACAGAAGACAACCCCCTATCTCTCCTTCTTACCTTTTGCTCTTTCTTAGTACCTTATACTTTGAAGGAAATGCGAAGATGGCGTAACTTGCATTTAATAAGTATGTTAAAGAATTATCTACTTTCTCCTCAAATTCCACCCCTCCTTCATCACATACCTCGTGGTGTTCTTGTTCCATTTCGTCGACTCCCCCTACCCCTCTCATCTTTTTGAACAGCGCCTGTGTACAGCGAAGTCTGTATGTAAGTGCACAAACGTAAATATGCTTTTATAGAGCTTCAGCGGAGAAATTTTAAAGACTGGGATTTTTCCTTTCATTATGACTCTTGCGGTGGGATGCGGAACATGGGTGGAGAGGGGGCGTATATGTGTATGCTTCATCGATGTGTGTAGATGTGGAGAGAAACTTTAAAAAGAGGGATGGTTTAAAAATTGTTTCGGTTGCCTTCGGTATAGAATGTTGTGATAGCAAGTTACGCAAGGATTCTTCTGCGTCCCTTGGATAAAAGATATTTACCACTTTCGAATTGCTGTTAGGTCTCATTCTCAATCTCCCCTCCCCCCTCGTAGACCTTTTGAAGCCTTCTTAGATGTACTTGTACTAGAGGGTCCCAAAACTAACCGGAAATTATTTATTTAATTTTTATTTTGCATTTTTATTGAACTATACATTAGTCCCTTTCTAAGTATTGTCCATGTTCATTAATGGCAAATGTCCCAACGCTTTTGCAAAAGCTCCAAACAGTTCTGGAATTTTGAGGTTTTCTTTGATTTCTTCCACCTCACTGAAGGCCTCGGTAGCTGAGTGGTCGAGGTATCGGATCGTGGCTGGCCTTGTCACGAGTTCGAGCCCAGTAACAGTAAAGACCCACCGTGTAGGGCAGCGATGGATGTTAAATCTGTCAAGAGATCAAACGTCCTCCCTTTGGTGTGGTGTGGTAGTTAGGAGAGGGGGATGCCAGCTCACATGTCGTCCACGTCACTTGACCATGGTTCAAAATGATGTGGTCCGTCGCCAAAAGCCCTCGTATAGCTAAACAGTGGACTTTAAATTTCACTCACTCATTTCCTACGCCCGGGGATCGTTTTCCCTTTCAACTCCTGGGAAATAAAAAGTCTGATGGAACCAAATCGGGTGAGTAGGGTGGATAAGGCACAAGCACACTGTTGTTTGTCAGAAACTGTCGCACCGCACACATCAAAGCTTTGTGGGCTGGAGCGTCGTCATAAACGTGCTCCTCTAAAACAATCAATGTTCTTCCAACGATCTTCAACAATTACACATTTGATTTTGGCAATGTTTTCGTCACCGACGCCGTGAACGTGTTAAGTCTTCAGCTGACATGTTGCCAGTTTTGTGAAAACTATTCGTAGACCTGTAATTTTTCAAAGCATCAGCATTAAAGGCTTGCCGAAGGATCTTTTAGGTCTCAGTTGTAGTTTTCTCGAACAGGAAGCTAAATTTCACACACACACTTTGATGATCAACTTCTCGCTAATATCCAAAGGGTTGAAACAGGAATGCAAACAACAGAGGACCCCCAGCAATCCATTTAACTTAGATTGACGCCAGCTCACTAACGATCGCAGGAGACCCCCAACACCACCTAACGGTACAACTCGTAATTACAAAGCATACTTCCACAACAGTCGAGTTCCGGTTGTTTTGTGCCCCCTCGTATGTGGACATACAGATACATGTTATTTTTTCTCAATTAAGCTGCATTTTGGCAGTTAAGCTTTTACCGACACGGCAGATCCCCAAGTGGAAGCCGATTCATTGGTGGTACCATCTAGTGGCGGCTCCCACTACTAAATTTTTGACGCACGAATTATTTAATTCAAGCTCTTGTCGGATACTAAATATTGCCGTGAGTACCACAGCCAAATTGATACTCGAAGGATCTTTTACATGCCGTAATTTACCTACTGAGATCATATCCTCAATCTTGGGCTTACAAGGCGGGTATGCTACCTCTAAACCACCAAGTCGACGTAAAGGTACATGTAATATTAAGGGTATACTGAAGCTCAAACATCAAGCGAGCATGACATGAAAGGGATGGTCATTTCAGTTCTGGGGAAAATTTTAAGAAATCCTCATCACTTGGTTAAGTGATGACCAATGGAAAATTGATACCCTCCATTGCATCATTAGGTACTATAGTAATGGATGGGCTGTCCATCCACTAGTGTACGAGAAGTAGAAGGAAGATTAGCCATAGTCAAAACAAACACAATTTATTTACCAGCTCAACAACCCAAGATAGGAAATACACCTTTGGATAAATATGAGAGCAAAAGCGAGGTAGACGAGATAACTGAATATTTAATTATAAATTTAATCATTTATTCTTGGCACGTCCAAGCAATACACCTTCTAAATATTTGAAATTACGTTCAAAGTTAATCTACTTCGATCCAACACTATTCCAATTTAAACAGCTATTTGGCCAAATCGTCCATCTTAAATATTAAGAAATAATCTATGAATCACTTTCGACTAGCTTTATATTACTCTTACGTTAATCACTAACTCCTATCATTTCACTCCTAACCTCTTTCTATTACGAAGCTGAAGGTTAATGTTTTTATATAAGCCTTGAGTTGCATAAGTCACGTCTTCTTCGGGAGAAAGTTTTCAATAGAATAATATTTAAAGAAACAGTTTTACCACAAGAGGCAGGTACGCGAATAGACCCATTACACTATGACCACAAATTCTACAATTATGTAGTGATTTTTTCACTAACTTGATCTTACATAGCTGTGCTATTAATCATATACTCGCAACTCAGGACAAAAAAAACCTTTTCTGGTTTGGTTAAAGTTAAGGGCTGCGGTAGCCCAGTGGTCAAGGTATCGGATCATGGCAGATATGTCATGAGTTCGAGCCCAGTACCACTAAAGACCCGCCGTGTAGGGCAGCGACGCACGTTAAATCTGTCGAGAGCTGAAACGTCCTCCCGTTGGTTGGTGTGGTAGTTAGGAGAGGGGGTGCCAACTCAGGTGTCATCCACGTCACTTGACCATGGTTAAAATTACGTGGTCCGTCGCCAAAAGCCCTCGTGTAGCTGAACAGTGCGACGTTAATATTCACTCACTCACTTGGTTAAAATCAAAGTAATTTTTTGAGTTTAGGTTCAAGAAAATGTCACCAACTCTCACCAACTTATTTGACTCTCAATATAAAGAAACGTACTACATGCGACGATAGGTATTGAAAATATAACCCATTTAGTTCAGATTCAAAATGGTTACAACTAGTAATTGCAAAACCGAGTATACCGGGATACTGAATACGGGTAATTTGAGCCATTTGTAAAATTTTGTAATACCGGTATTCACAAGTTTCAATACCGTTTTTTCGGTATTTACTAGAAATTTTTTAAATTGTCTCCACTATATGTTCAAGGAGAGCAAAATAGTATACGTTTTTGTTTCTATTTCTCCCTAAAAGGCGAAAATAATTGGCTGTGAATATAAAGTTGCATCCTACAATCAAGAGAAATGATAAAATATGTGAATCATCGAAGGAGGTGGGCCAAAACTATCCTATTACAGTCCAGAGTAATATTGCGCACGCGCAGGATTCGTAGTCTGATATTCGTATCTATGAAAACAAGGTTGTAGTTGTGAAGAAAGTGCGTAATGTTTTGATATTTTTTAAATTGCTGAGTTTGTTTCTCACATTGTATTTTTATATCATACTTTAGGATTCAAAATATTTTTCAGATTCAATATATATGTATAATCATAAATAATAATCCATAATAAGGAATGAGAATTATTTTAAAGATAAAAAAATCAGTTGATAATACTTCGGTCTGGTTTCATTGTTTATATAATGTAAAGAATATGGTGGCGCAGTGTAAAAAATGTTCGAGAGTTATTAAAGCGAATGCAATTATTTATGTACTGTTATAATTTATAAGTTACAAATTATTTTTTGTTATATATTTACAATGTCTAATAACAATATGGCAAATAAAACACAGAAACACCTGTGTTTTTTTACTTTTTCTAAAATTTTTACTACCGGTATTAAAACCGGTATCACGGTGTTATGATCTAAAAAATACCGAATACCGGTATTGAACTTTTGGTCCAATATTGCAGTTCCTAGGTGTAACGTTTGTTCAGACTATATTTTTGACTGCAAGGTCATTCTTGCATCTGTTTTTAAACTTGATGAATCACCACAGGACATTCTTTACAGTCCTCAAGTTTCAGACCTGACCTCGCTTGTTATTGGGTTTTAGGACAAATATAGAAATGCACTAAATCCATAGACAAGGCGAGAACCAGAAATGTTCGTAGCGTTTGCCTTGTACATGAAAGCAGGCTCTAACATCTTTTTAAAGGGGATCGTTTGATGAGTCGTGAGTAACTTTCTAAATTTAATTCTTCCATTGCTTCAAGAATCCTTTGGTGCACTTTGGATACATTTTCGATTGGTTTAAAAGAAGCTCGAGCTAGTTATATGGAGTTTTTTCTTGATTTTTCCCGGATTAATATGACCAACCTCTTTCCGTGGGCCCAATTGACGTTGAGTTTGGGGACAACCTGTACAATATCATGTGTACAATATTTTCCTATAAGGATCAAATATGGATGATTAAAAATTTTGAAATATACAGGGTTTAACTAAACTTGCGACATGGTCGGCCTTCGATGACCATATCGTGGGGTTTCAGCGTAAGTTAGAGGTGTGGGATTTTCGAAATGATGAGACATTTTAGAATTCTTAATATGACTTTTATTAAGAATTTAATTTAGTTTCCTTAGATATCGAACAAACTTATATTAAGGTGAGAATAAATCAAAAACACGAGTCCTAATTAACACAGATCACGCAATTAGATCACTTATCAATATAATTATATTATATCCGCCTACTCTTAATCTCAATAATATATTCGCGTTCAGAATATAATCTTCCTACCTTGAATTCCAAGCAACGATCCAATCTACTTCAAATATTTCTCCAAATGGTCGTACAATGGTATGTCCCTTGGTTAAAATGGCGAGCTTTACGGGATTCTGATAGCCTCAATCAACACTTTTTCTTCTCTGAACTGAACTTTCTAAATTGCCATTGGCCCACTAAAACTTCTATCCTTTTAAAGGGTTTTCTTATTTTTCGTCTATGCTTTGTTTCACTTCTTGGGTTTGGGTTGGAAAAAAATTTGCCATTAATCGTGGCCGTCAAAGAACACAGAGGTTATGCTAGAGGAAGGACGCGTGAGATGTCACAAACTCTGCGGCAAAACTTTAAGGGGTGATAGTACATATCAAGACAAACAATAGTAAATACGAAACTTAGGGTCCCAAACGTCTTCCGAAGGAAGGTGCCATTAAAGTTTAGGGTCCGAAATTTCAAATGATTATAAAAAACAGAAAAATGGGTCGATTCGTTAGCGGTTTTCGCTAAAATTATCCTTTTTGTCAATATTTTTTTGAAAAATAAGTTTTAAAGATAAATCTAAAAAAATGTCGATATAGGGTGCTTTAGACTTTGGAGTAACGAGCAACTATTTTTTACTGTTATTTTTTTGTATCACATTAAATGCTTTCAAAAGCTTAGACTTAAGCTTAAATTTTGAGCTCAAAATTTGAATCATCGGGGGTGGTTAAGTCGCGCAAACTCAACTGTGTTCAGGAGGTGAAATTTGAACTCACCTCCTCCCCTGGAGATAGCTCAGTTATTCATGATCTTCAATGCTCGGTCGTAGACTAGGCAGATTTGCATGCAAAGTGTAGTATACAAGGATTTAACTGTATGTAAGGATGTAAAGTTCTACTGCAAAGTGTTCCAGCCAACATAAAGGCTTGTATGTGGTTCCAAGATGACGGAGTGCCTACACATTTTTACGCAGATGTGCATTGGATACAGCATATTCAAGGTGATGAATTGGACGGGGTGTTCCAGTAAATTGGCCGGCACGCTCGCCTGACCTCTCCTGCCTAGACTTCTTCCTCTGGGACCATATGAAGAGTCTTGTTTGAAAAGCCTGGTCGACTCAACGGGCCCCGGGTTGCCTCCCGTGCAGGCGAAAACCGGAAAATGCCGGGGGTATTTGCCCTTGGGGGGACCGATCCCTCCCGGGGCCCGGGGGTTTTGTGAAATTAACCTTTTCGACGGTGTTTTAAAAAAGCATTTTGGATTTCCGCAAAAGAAAATTTGGGGCCTTTTCCCCCCTTTCATTTTTTTATTTAAAATTAGGCGCCGGGCCTTGTCCCCGATCAAAATTTTTTCGGGAACTTTTTCCAGGGGGAAGGGGTTTAAATTTTCATTAAAAAATTTTTTTTTTTTTTTAATCCCCTCCCCTTATTTTGAATAAAAAAAAGTTTGGGTCTACTTTTCCAATGGAAAAATAACCCTTTTGGGGGAAAAAATTTTCCTTACCCTTTTGGGCCCCCTTTTCCAATTTTCCCAGTTTCCCCTAAAATTTTTTTTAAAAGAAAATTCCTTTTAAACCCTAATTTTGGAAAATTAAAACCCCATTTTCCCCCTTTTAAAAATAAAATTTGCCCCTGGTCCCTTTAAGGGCACCCAAATTCCATTTTTTTTTGTTTGGGGTTTTTACCAAATTTTCCTTGGGGCAAAAGGGGTTTTTTGGCAAAACCCCCCTTAACAACCCACCCCTTTTTTTAAACCGGGAAATTTGGAATTTTTTACTTTAATGAAAAACCCCCCCTCCCCGGAAAGCCCTTTAACAGAAATTTTTGGGAAACCCCCTCGTGAAAGAATGTAGAGTTTTGAGTGAGTGAATATTTAACTTCGTCCCCGTTAAAACACAGGGGGGTTTTGGCGACGGCCCTCCGAATCAGGCATGTTTGCAGATTTTACATCTGAGCTGGCCCCCTTCCCCCAAACCCATCAAAACCCAACGGGGGGACGTTTGAGCCTGGACAGATTTAAATGCATCGCTCATTAAACGGGGGGTCTTCAGTGGTAAAAGTCAAAACGGGGCTTTTCCGGCCCAAATTTTACCAAACCCACTTGGGTTACAGTGGCCACCCCCTTACATTTTTTTGCCTGCATTTTTTAGACCCCCCAATTATCATTTAAACCCTTTTTTCCCGCCCCAATAATCACCTTTTAAGCAAAATTGCGAAGTAAATTCAAATCCAATGCAAGTGATTAAGGAGAAATATATTCATCACACATACACACATGTTCCAAAAAAAAAAGCCCCAAAAATCCCGGCCCTTTTGGTCCCGTCTTAAAAGCCCTTTTTTAAACTGACCAATGCCCAAAAAAATTTAAACCCTTTGCTCCAAAGTTGGTTGGTAAAATATAATCAATCAAATTCTTATTTTAGAGGGGCCCTTTAGTTTGAACTCAAAAAACGGGCCCAAAAATTGTGTCTGTAAATGGGTGAATGAACTAGATATGTAAACAAATGCACCCAAATTATAATTATTATTAAAGAAAACCGAAATATACAAAATCCTGGGAAAAAATTCCTGGTTTTGGCCCCAAAATATACACTCCAAAGTGGGGGGCCCCCCTTTGAGAGGAAGGGTTTTAACCCCCCGAGGGGGGAAGAGCCTTTTGAAAAGAAAAATTCAAAATTAAACCCTTTTAAAAAAAACAAATACATTCTGGGCAAAAAAAAAAAATCAAACAAGAAAAACACTTATAAATGTATCAGTAATTAAATCTATTTTATAATTAACCCAACAATGCTAAGTTAGGGCAAGTTCAATAAATTTCCAAATAACCCAATTTTTTTATATAAAATTTATATACCAACTTAAAACCATCTCCCATAAATTTTTATTTGGGTTTTTAATTAATCTCTTTTAAAAGCCGATTTAAATTTTGCTTTCGCCCCCCTTTTGCCCTAGGTAAGCGTATTTTGGTGTATTGAGGGGTGGGTGGTAGAAAAGGAATAAATAACCGATCCTTCTAAACCTTTTTCAAAAAATCATTTTATTGCTTTCTAAAAATTCGGAATAATTTTGGGGAGTTCTACAGAAAAATATATAACTTCGGGAAAAAACATATATATATATACGTCTGAGGGGGAATCCCCAGTGGCTGATAATAAAACGTTTTGGCTTAAAGGTTTAAGTCCGTATGGGTTTAAAATCATGTATTATTGGGTTTTAAAACATCCTTTGATGGAGGGGGGGGACGATGCAAAAATTTTGATTGAATTTTTGGGGCGCCATTGGAAAATTTGAGAAGCACTGTTGTATGGTAAATATCTTTAAAATTTTCTTTTCTTTTGTGCAAGAGGGGCATATTGAAAAGGTGTATTTTTCCCTTCGCAATTAATATCATGATTAATACACTTTGCATACTTATGAAAACGATTCTCTTTCGATAGGTATCAAAGTTAGTGAAAGTATAATTCTTAGAAACTTATCCTTGAAAGTTGTTTAAAAAATGATCAGATACGTTTAAGAAATTAAGAAGTTGTTTTTTGGGCCCCAAACCCGGGTTTAGTGGTTAAAATTTTTGTACGGGGATTTTGGGAAAAGGGTTGGGAAACCCCGGGAAGGGTGGAAAGTTTTTAAAAAGTATAGTGCCTTTGTGGCATGGGGGGGTTTACCTTGGTTTTTGGGGGTGGGAGGCCCCCCCCCATCCCAATTTTTCCCCCTAAAAGGGGTAATTTACAAAATTTTACCCCGTCACCTGCATGGTGCCTTTTAAAAAACTAATCCCCAACACAGGCGTAAAATTTTTATCCCTTAGCCCGATGAATTTCCGGGGGGCCCCGATCTGACCCCGCCCGGCGGAAAAAGGGGGTTAGTCACACACACACGCGCGCGTTTTTCATTTTCCAGAAATATACTTGGGTGGGCGGGGAAAAGTTTGGAAGTTTGGGGAAAGAAATTCAAAAAGAAAAGGGGTTTTTCACCAAACCCACCCCCGTCGATTCGAAGTGCAAAGTTTAAAAAAAAAGAAAATAAAGAAAAAAAAGTTGAATTTCGATATTCGAAGAGTCATGATAGAATTGTTTCACGGGGTCTTGGGGGTTTATCCCAAATGGTACTTTTATATATCCCAAAGTGAACCAAGGCAGTTGTATGTTGATCATTTGGTTGTTTGTTTTATCAACGCGACTCACTCTTCATTAAACGTCTGAAGGCACAGATTCTATAGATATACAGACTCTTCAAGCTGGCCTGACATTTATAGAGGATGCTTATTTGATATCGGAGTTCTGCGCTCCGAGCTGTTTATGTTCGCCAAGATGGGCAATAACATTACAATAGGGTTACTTTGATATTCTGATCGGATGATAACGTGGTTGCCATGGGGATGGCGTATATTGTAGTTAATTTTTATTCATATTTTTTCCCACGGTAACCCTATTAACTTTTAAAATATGAGGGATGTGCTTTTAATTATTGCAGAAAACTGTTTCCACATTATTTAACAAATTATTAATGCATTTTTAAACGTTCCTTGTTCGATGAAGTTCATTGATGGGACTTGTGTTTTTAGAATATTGGAAGTTATAAGCAATTATTAATTGATATTCATTATTATATAATTATATAATACAATTATTATTATATTATATGATTATTACATGTAATATACATATTACTAGCTGGTGTATCCGTACTTCGCATGTAAAAATTGAAAAATTAAACAACACAAATTAAAGGATAAATAAGTTTTTAATAAGTTAATTTTACGTATATTGCAAATTAAAAAAAAAAAAAAAAAAATTACCTTTGCATATCTCAACTGAACAAAAAACCCATATTGGTTAAATTTTAAGTCTAAAGGTCTAATAGCTAATAAAAAGGTTTTTTTATTTATAACGTCCTGTAATTTCTAGTGGGCGTTTTTTGAAAAATTTTCCCAAACGATTCTGTCAAAAAAAAATTAACACATCGATGAAAAAATTTAATTTTCGCAAGCAATGCCTTTCCCACATTATGGCGATTCAATGGAAACATAGCGAAATGTTGGTGATAGAGCTGTGGCATCTTTTTTTGGGACCCTGTTGGCAACTTGGGGTTTGGGGATTGAACGGGGCAGAAGGTTTGCTGAAAAGCGCCACCTAGGGGGGAGATGCAACAAAGAGGATAGAAAAAAACCCTTCTCCAAAAAGAATGAATGTACACGCCTATTTTCATGGGAGGGGTTAGCAGTTTTGGGAGGAAGGTTTTCCCAATATCAAACATCCTTTTTTAAACATAGATATGAATTTTTAAAATATTATTAAATTATATATGATTATTATGCGTTACATAATATATGATTGTTATATGCTATGATAATACATATATATGATTGTTTTTATATTATATTGATATTTTTTATTTTCAATCTATTTCTACATTCTTTATTTGAAATATATTTCAAAACAGTTCTGTAAAATTATTTTACTGACGATCTGTTATAGTTAGGCCGCCATCTTGGATTCCATGTTACTCGACAATAAGCGCTGCTTGGCGCGTAACGCTCCGATATCAAATGAGTTCCCTTTAAAGAATGGAGTACCATAGACTGTTGACTTGTTATTCTGTCACTTGACCATGGTTCAAATTGAGGCCTAGTGGTCATTCTCTCGACCTCGTAATCGGGTGTCACGATTTCGAGCCCCAGTGCTTCTGAACATCTGACGTGTAGAGGGGCTGATGCATGTTAAATCTATTGGGACTCAAAGTGTTCCCGTTTGCATGGTATGGTAGTTTCCATCAGGGAGTATTCGATGCTATATTCCTTCACCGGATAAATCCTAAGTCCTTCAACCACATTTCTACTTTATCCATCCACTTTGTTCTCGGTTTTCCTCTTCTTCTTTTCCTTCAGGAGTTTGGAAATTTATTTCCTTAAAAGGATTTTCATTGCTATATCGGAATACATGTCCCAAGCACATTATTTGGGAAGCCTTGATCCCTTTGACTATGTTGGACTCTCTGTATTTCGACAGAAGTTCAAGGTTGTGTCATATTCTACAGATTCTGTTTTCCTCTAACTGCCCCAAAACTTCTTTTTTAAGACTTTTCTCTCAAAAGTTTTTAACTTCTCTTCATCTTCTTTGTTAACTGTCCAGCATTCGTTGCCATATGAAACAATTGATCTTACAAGAGTTTAGTATAACTGCTCTTTTGTTTTGCTATACTTATATATATAGATTCAAACTGGTTTCGCAATCCGTGATAACATGTGTTAGTCATCTTGATTCTGTTTTAGATATCAATTTTTATTTAATTACTGTTATTTACAATTGTCCCTAAGTCAGCGTTTCTCAAACTGTGGGACGCACCCCCTTGGGGGGGGCGTAATAAGTCTACGAGGGGGGGGGTTGCGAATATATTGAAAAGTCGTAGACAAAAGATTATTTAAAAAAAATTACTAATTTACTGAAATTAAGCAAACAAAAGATACATTCTGACATAATAAAAATAGAATACTCATTTACAGTGATATAATACACTTATAAAAGTATCAGTACTGCACAATGTATTTCATGATTAATTTAACAATGCTAAGTTAAGAGCAAGTATAATAATTACCAGTGATCCCATGGTTGTGTCATATATAAAACTATATAAAAAAATTACTTCTTATCTTGATAATTTATACGGTTGATAATTAATCCCTTAACTGCCGATTAAATATTATTGGATTCGCTCCCCAATGCCACCATTTTCCACGTAGGTGTGCTTATGTGATGTAATGGGGGGCGGGGAGAAAAAGAATAAATAAGCAAATCCTCTGAAATAAGTACATGCTTCTTAAACACTGTCCTTTTATTGCATTCCAAAGCCTTCGAAATGATTTTATGGAAAGATTGTACAGGAAAGATTGCACGGGAAAGATTGTACCTTTGACAGACGTGTATATACGTCTGGGGAAAATAATGTTTTAGCTGAGTGAGACGTTTATATGCGCGAGTGGAACTTAAGAAGTTTGAATCCTATTGTAGCTTTAGCATCAAAGTATCATATTATTGAATTCAATACATTGTTATTGTATGGAGGGGGGCGATGAAAATTATATGATGGAATATTGGGTCGCAAGTATTGAAAGTTTGAGAACAGCTGCCCTAAGTACAGGGTATCTGAGCTTACCTAACAGTTATAGCTTATTATTACAGAGCTACTCATCAGAATGTACTAAACTGTTCATCCGTAGATCGAAAACCCCTCCAAGATTGTTTGGGTCTAGTCCGATCGGTCACACGTGCAAGCATTATTCGGCAATCGCAGACGATAAACTTGTTCCACTGACTTCATTAGTGGGCATTAGTATTCAAACACGTCGCTGTACACGCGTGACTGATTTAAATTCTGTTAACCAAAGTACGCACTGAACCTTTTGCTGTGCCGTCCACATCTTAACTAATGAAGTCAGTGGAACAAGTTTATCATCTGCGATTGCCGAATAATGCTTGCACGTGCGACCAATTGGACTAGACCCAAACAATCTCGGAGGGATTTCCAACCCATGGATGAACAGTTTATTACATTCTGATGAGTAGAGTTCCGTAATAAAAAGCCATAACTGTTGTAGACTGTAAACTCAGACACCCTGCATATTTATTGAATTAATTTGGTTAAATCCCTCCACCTCCCACAAAAAAAGCGTCAATTATAGCGTGTTACATTTATACTGACTTCAAACTTCTTACAAATGAACAAACGACATTTTCCGCGTCTAAAAGTGACAACGAGCTATCAGGAAAAGGAAACCCTCCCCAAAATCAGCTTTTACAACCCCTCCACCCTTTCTCCCTGTTCCACGCGACTAGAAAATAAAACATTCGGAAAGTTTCCGTCTTCCTCTCACACGGAATTTACAAATAATCTCCTCTGCTGCAAGTCATCTATTATGAAGATGTCGTCGTTTGCAACATCCCCAAACGATGCGACGTCGTCAACCCCCCATCCTTTTTCGAAGAAAAAGGAATGCCATCAACCCTTTTCTCCATCCCCCTTTTCTATTTTCCACCGTCGAACAATTTACGCCGTTTTATTTAAAAATATGCCCAGCCTTCTATTGGCTGCCATGAATACTTGCCACAATGGATCGGTATTCAGGGGGAATTGCAGAAAAGATCGCGTTTTTATTTTTATTTCCTCTCTCTTGGCTTTTAATATTAGTATTTTATTTCGACACAAGGCTCGTCGAGGAAGTGGAGAGCAGGAAGTTTGTGATGCATTTATCGGTTTATCCATTTCCGAAAATTGAAAAATCTTTCGTCGGGAAGAAGAGGCCGTGTTGCGCGCGTGTGTGTGCCATTTAATTAAACTCTGTTGCTTCTGGTTTGGCAGTCGACGTATCGGAGGAAGCCAGATGAAACTTTGAGCCCGAAAAGGGCTCTTGAGTTTCATTAGCGAATGCATGAGCAAAACGCGCTGCAGGATTTAAAATTCTGGGCCCTTTTAAAAGTGCTCTCGGCCCTTAAGTGGTTTTGTTCTGGGGATAAAATACCGAAATTGGAATAGAGGACTAAAACGATAACATATAATGAAGCCCTTTAACGAACATTCTTTGGTAAAGTCTGCTTAATTATGGTTCGTTCAGACTTCAAATGATTAGATGCAATGGAAGAAGAGTTAGGAGAATAAGCTATATCGTTCTTCTTTAAAAATGTAAATTATATATTTAATATTACACATATTATACGTTACTAGCTCCTGCAAACGTTGTCTTCTTCATAGACTCCGAAACTGCAATTTCAGCCTTAAACAGTAACATATCAATTGACTCCATTAACGCAATTTAGGGTCGAACTAATATTGTGGAGCTAATTTCATGTGGCTGGACTGTAGCCTTACATTGGGTACTAAGTCATGTTGGGATTCCAGGCGATGAGAGAGCTGACTAAAAAGTTAAGCAAAGAGCCATGTCGTCTCAACCGGAAGTCCCCTTGGCCCTCAGAAGAGCAAAAGCATTATATCCATAAACATTGACAAATGTACTACCGTCACCCAAAAAACCAAGAGCCTTGGAAATCCATAGGAAACCTTGGCCACTGTGGGTTCTATCCCGAGGCACCTGGATTCCGTTAGGGGGGGTAGTTGGAGATGGGGCCAGCTCGGTTGTCCTCGTCCGACCATGGTTCAAAAATGAGGTCCGTCGCAAAGCCCTCGTGTTGCGAACAGTGCGACTTTAAAATTTTAACTCACCATGAGACACTTGGAGAGAGTGGGGCTGCTGCCCGCCCCCGCCAAACTCCCGGGGCATGACTTTTGGGAGTATATTTCCAAGGGTTTGGGCCCTGGGGGATGAGGCCTTCCCGCTTTGCGGCCATGCCAGAATGGATAGCGACCATATGCTCCAATGCACTATACTCGATGAATACCCGACAGACGACGTCGTCAGTCGGTAGCGGGAGGCTTGGCGTCAAATGGTCAAGAAGCCATGCCCAGGCGTTGAATAAATAATGATATTACACAGAGTGATTCTAAATTGCCTTAACAAATTATAAGGGTGAAAGTACCCATCCAGACGACGAATTATTACATAGCAACATAAGGTCGCATTCCATTTTGAGAGGTAGAAAAGTGGAAAGTGGAAACGGATCCCGCAAGATTTCATTGAACGTCTGGGTAGGTATTCTTGGTGATTACCTTGTAGGCCCTTACATCTAGTCGGATAGTTTGACCGGTGCAACATACCTTATTTTCTTGGAACATGTGCTTCCTAGTTTAATGCAGGCCGTTACACTCTCCATCTACAGAGACATATGATTTATACACAATGGAGCCTCAGCAGGCATGTTGGCAGGCATGTTCCTTTCATGGATTAGAGTTCCTCTAAGAGTAGGTTTTGCGAAAATCATACACCAAAAGGGAAGGTTGAGAGGAGTTAAGAGGCGTTTAGATCCCTTTTTTGTTTTTTTAAACCCGTTGACACACAGACTTAAAATTTTAACTTTTTATATAATATATATATATATATATATAAAACGGAAATTTATTCCCAAAAAATTTGTTTGATAATGGGAACCCCCACAAAAGGAGTCTATTTTTATAAAAAAACATTTCAGCGGATCTTTTAAAATATATTAAAATTTTTAAAAAAATTCTCACGGATTTTATATATATATAAATTTATATATATATATATATATATATATATATATATAATATATATAAGATCCCTGAGAATGTATTTTTTGAAAAAAAGACTCCTTTTTGTGTGGGTTGATTGATCAAAAAAAATATTCCGTTTTAACATAGTCATACAGTAACGGAATTTTTGCTGTTTTTTTTTTGTGAATTGAAATTTGCTAAGAACGGTTTTTATTGAAATTAACTCTCAAAGGGGGTTACGGGGCTAATTGATTAATTTTTTTTTTTTGGACTACTAAATTTTTGGCAAGCATGTTAATTTTGTTGATAAAAGATACACTGAAAAAGTGTTTTGCGAAAATTACGTTAGAGGTGGGTGACGGAAGCGTAAAGGATAGTTCTACTTCAGTTTTAGATATTATTCTTTAGAAGCCTTGACCTTTATTCGTAAATCAAGAGGTTAGAGCTATAAGAATATTTTACAATACAATAGAAAGCTCAATGCTAGGGAAAATATCAATTATATTTATTTATTTACATATAAACAGTATATATTCATACAAAATTATGATAAGAGGTTGCCCAAATGAAAAGTGGACACATACGATTGCATCACAGAATGACGGACGACAAAAAGTGTGCACTGCATATGATGTTTAACAGTGAACTGTTAGAGGTAGAGGAAATTAATCAAAAGTAAAGCCGTGCCATATAAGGATGCTTCCAGATCGGAACAGGGGGCTGCGGTAGCCCAGTGGTCAAGGTATGGGATCATGGCAGGCATGTCATGAGTTTGAGTCCAGTACCACTAAAGACCCGTCGTGCAGGGGAGCGATGCACGTTAAATCTGTCGAAAGTTCAAACGTCCTCCTGTTCGTGTGGTGTGGTAGTTAGGAGAGGAGGTGCCAGCTCAGGGGTCATCTTCGTCACTTGACCATGGTTCAGAATGACGAGGTCCGTTGCCAAAAGCCCTCGTGTAGCTGAACAGTGCGACGTTAATATTCACTCACTCACCCAGATCGGAACAATGTGCAAAAGTAAAGTTTCCGGTTGCAGGAGGTGAGCTTAATGAGGACATCTATCGACGAATAGTGGCAGCATATGGCGAGCACGGTTTAGATTGAACATCTTGGAACAGTAGGTGTAAAAGTTTTCAAAAAAGGCAGCAAACTATAACGGATTTCCGTGACAATGTTCATCCACACATCTGCCTTGCAACCGTGGCAACTTAAAAAATCCATTGAGAAATGTTTAAACACCTACCTTACAGTCTTGATTTGACACCCTTTGATTTCTAGGCCTTAAGGCCACTTAGGAGAGTATCAAGTTTCCATTTGGACGATGAAGCTGGGCAGGACTTTCTGAAGAATCAATCACGTTCTTTCTAGAGTGAAGAAATAGACCAACTGTCGAAACGATGGGCTTGTGTTACAACCCCCAGAGTGATTTCTCTTGACTTCTAACAAAATTATTGTTTTTATTTAACTTGTCCACTCTCCATTTGGGCAACCCATATGTATTTATCTAATATCTGTTTTCTTTGAAAATATTTTTATTTGTGTGTGGGATTACAGAAAAAACTTTTTTACCCTTTTTAGGTTTTCCCATCTTGATAAGTTTAAAGAAGTCCACGAAATATTTTCAAACGGATTATCATCTTCTAAGCCACGAGAAACGGCATCTTTAAACGGTAAGGAAATTTTTAAAAGCTAACTTGTGAAATAACTAACCAATGATTTATTTGCAAAGGGTAGTTGAAGATGTGGTTGATTCCAGAAAAAAAAAATGGAATCAGATTTTTGCAACGCCCTTTATAATCTTGCGACTATTAAATTTTTTATAATTGTGTATTGAAGTTATATATATATATATATATTTAATATATATATTTAAAAATTTCACGATTTCAGCTGGTATAATGTATTGCTTCCTTAGTTTTAATTTTAGGCTTGATAAATACTCGCTACTTGGTAATTTATAAGATTTGAGCATTACAAATTCTCAATATTCAATATCTGTAGAAAATAAGAATAAGTTAGGTTAATAAAAGAAAACTAATAAGAAGTGAAGCGCGTCATCTGATTATAACATTAAATTTGAACGTTTGATATTATTGAAGTATAATTTTCGGAATGAAAATGTTAATCTTTTAATCGGAAGTGACTTAATTTTTTCTAAGAGTTGGTGCTTGTGTGATATTTCTTTTTATCTAGCTTACTTTTTCAGATTAAAGACATTTCATTAAAATAACAATCAAAGTTACAACACAGTATATGATCATGGATATCTGTAAGAAAATCAAACTTAAATATTGTTAGTAAACCAGAAATATCTGATCTATAAGTCAATAATTTGTTTATATTTATCTTTATAAAAACCTTCATCTTCAAATAATTCTTATCCGTCATTAGATATTTATTGTTTAGAGTCCCTTCTGATAGTTTACTTCAATATTTTCATCAATAAGGTGGCTATCTCCATCTTTGTCTTTTAATATTTGTAGAAATAGGTGAAATAGCTATCTCTTTTTCAAACTTTAGAGTCCTAATTCTATAAATTCCAATAATATTCCATCAAAATGCGCTTAATAATGTAATAACTCTCTATACAATACAGATAAAATACAAAACTTCCAAACATAGAAAAGCTATTTGACTATAGTAGTCATGTGCTGTACTTTTTCTCAATGAAGCAGATACTGCATAGAATCATCGAAATGAATGGTTTTAAAGAACAGACCAAAATATCAATAGCAAGGAGAGAAAATGGATAGGCAAATAGCTATGACTTCTCCAATACTGTCTAAACTCCGTATTTGAATGATAAGGAAAACCACATTTGTTGTAATGTTCAATGTTTGCGCAGGCGCACATTGAAGAAAAAATATTATAGGTTTCTTGATAAGTTCTAATCAAATAACAAAAAAAAAAAATTCTGCATTCGCGTTTTTGTGAACTCATGTTGGTCTTGACTTTAAATATCTCAGTAGATTTTTTGAAAGTATTTAAAGTTAAGATAACAGGAATGAAAAAATATTTTATTTATAAATATGAATTTCAAATTTAGTCATTCATTATATGCTTGATGTAAAATAGAAAAATTAGCGCAGTGGATTTTTATATGATTATAACCCGCTAATAATCGATATTTTATATAACAATTTTTTTTTAGAATAACTGTGTTATTTAATCCAGAATATAGAGTCAAAAATAGAAATTGTTATTGTTAAAATTTGAATTTTATTACTCATGGAACGTGACAACTTCTCTATAATTACAGAATGTTGTTCGAATTCAACATATACCCATTTAAAAAAAATATTTCCAACCTGTCAGTAAAGGATGATTTTTAAACCCTTCACAGTTTGAATTTATTTTCATAAATATAATTCCACAAAAACAAAACCATTTTAGGAAGATTCAGCGTAAATTTCTTTCGACTTTTTAAATCCTAGAATAAAACACATGCTGCTAAATCTATTAATTTAAACTTGAAAAAATAATGAACAAAACGCTTGAAAGTTATAATAATAGAGTTTGCTCAAATCTGATAAAAATATAATTTAAGACAGAACAATAATTATAATATTCGATGAATGGTAAATAGGCTAAATTCATTCATGTGACAGATATAATAACATAGTTATTCCGTTGAATTCAAAGCAGATATTTGATTGGTATTAATTATTGTACATTTAAAATCCAGGTACAATTTCAAATTTGATATAATTGGGTAACGATATTCAAATCTTAAGATTCTTCAAAAAGTTTTTCAAAATTTAAAAAAAAAAATCTTATCTATTACGCGTACTTTTAAGTCGAAGGCATTTGTTTATCTATGTATTTAATTATTGTTGACAAATATGCACTTTTGAAAAGAAAGTTTCTGTAAATAGCAAAAGTTGGCAACAGCGAAGTACCTGAACTGATTGGCTGGAAACACATGGTTGCTTTTATCATGTGATTAAATGACGTCACATGAAATTAGCCTATTTCTGGTTTTCGTAGCTCGAATTTTATATTAAAAATAAATAATCACGATGTTTATTTTCCTTATTTTATACTAATTTTAAACTGTTTTCTGTAATATGTAGACTAACCTTAAGCTAGCATGATATCGACACTAAGTATTAAGGTATAAGAACACGTTGATAATGTCTAAATTCAGTTAAGATAGATATTATTGTTCATTTTATTGAATAGAGCTATCGTTTGGCTTTTCAAAACATACTTTGTTTTGTTTCTACACTACCTAGAGGCCAAGTTACAATCCATTTTATAAAGTTAGAAAAACCGGAAGTGGGTCTTTGATCTACTAGAAGTGGGCATTTAAAATGTTCAAAATCTATCAATGCGAGTCTGGTAACTCAAAATATTACGAATGTATTTCTATAAGACTGTTTGAACCTGCTATTTATCTTATTTTCTAGAGAATGTACTAAAATATTTCTTATCGTATGAATACTTTTTGAGTTATGCTTTGTTATTTAAATAATGGTCTCATAAAGAATGTGACTTTTCTTATAATGTTTACCCAATCAGCTCTAAAATTTTAAAATTTGAATAAAAATTAAAATTTTAGTACATTTTCTAGATAAATGCATCTAATTTGTTTTAGTAATACTTTTACTAATATAAGTTTTTTACTTTTTCTCTAATTGCTTTGAAGTTTTATAAAAATATTGCTAAAATTTCACATATAATTGTGATTTTTGTAAAATTTAGGCAACTTATTTTAAATATTGTTAGTTAAATATTGATATTTATTTTGAGTGAGTGTTGAGTGTTAAAAAAGCATTTATAATGCTTAAATATGCTTTTTTGTCAAAAAGTACTCCGAACGTGTTCGATACCTTAAATGCTTTTTGTATGTGCACAATTCATTTTATATACGTCACTGTTCAACATTAACGATTCTACTTTTTCTTGTGACTCCATTTCTGCAATACAAGCTGTTACATCTCTGGATTTTTCAGACTCTATTCAAATTAAAAATTGTATTGAAATTTTTGGATTGGACTTTAAAAAATTAATTTTACAATGGATTCCTTTCCATTCTGATATCTACAGAAATGAGAGAGCTGATTTTTTTTTAGCTAAAAAAGATGCTGGTATTTTTAAGTGCTTTCAAAGAGGAATCGCGTAATCTTCTACAGTGACGTAACATACCTTCCGCAACCCCCGCAATGTGATTGGGCCCAGGAACTCTAGGGGGCCCAAAGCTTGACTGTCACTACGAACGTATTTGAGCTTGGGGTCCAAAACCTGAGTTTGCAGGGGGACCCTAATATTCTCCGTTACGCCACTGCTCTTCTATATTAAAAATAGAGTGAAAAAGACCTATAAAACATTTAAATCAACAATTTTGTGATAAGTTTTGAAGGAAGACACTAAATGAGATCCTAAATCACCCGAGATGGGAAACCGGGCATGCGACCCACGAGCAGGTCACCTACATAGACTATAGGTCCATCTCTCTCTAAATTGTGTTTTATGCAGGGAGAACTCTCGAATGAATGCTGAGCATCTGGACATTTGCCCTGCTGTCCGTGGGTGGCCGCGGTAGCCGAGTGGTCAAGGTATTGGATCGTGGCTGGCCTTGTTACGAGTTCGAGCCCCATACCACACTAAAAACCCTCCGTGTTGGGCAGCGATGCACGTTAAATCTGTCGAGAGTTGAAACGTCCTCCCGTTGGTGTGGTAGTTAGGAGAGGGGGTGCCAGCTCAGGTGTCATCCACGTCACTTGACCATGGTTCAAAATGACGTGGTCCGTCGCCAAAAGCCTTCGTGTAGCTGAACAGTGCAAAGTTAATATTCACTCACTCACCCTGCTGTCTGTGGAAACATCTATACTAGATACCAGAGGGTCAGAGAGCAGTTACAAGCTCTGTAATCTGACTGACTTTCCGATTCTGTTTATGCTTTTGTTTTTCCTCTGTTTTTCCTTTTTTGTTTTATTGTTTCTAATTTGTTGTTTCTCCTTGTTTTAACGTGGAGTGTTTTTCACTCCAATGAGTGATTCATCGAGTGGTGCTGCTAAGTAAAAAAAAAAACCTTGTAAAAAAAGAGATTTGAAAAAATGGATTCATATAAATATGTTATTTATTCAAACATGGATTGCACTCTGTATAATCATTAAATTCCAGATTTATACATGAATATTATCAAAAATCAAGCAAGCAGCTTTAATGTTGCACTAATCCCCATTCGAACCCACCCAGTCGAGAGATCCCCTTTTACTTGATTTTTGTATTC
The DNA here is from genome assembly GCA_019973955.1 of Trichonephila inaurata madagascariensis. NCBI lineage: Eukaryota > Metazoa > Arthropoda > Arachnida > Araneae > Nephilidae > Trichonephila > Trichonephila inaurata. The sequence goes on from BMAV01013290.1 coordinate 38,940, forward strand.
AATAACATATATATGCTGTTAGAATTAGATTTTATTTTTTCGAACCATTTCTTGTTATTTTCATATAATAGCTTATCTGCAGCCTGCCAGGTACAATGTGAATATCTGATTTAGAATATTACCTATTTCTGTGCTCGATTAGATCACAACTTTGCATTCAATTGTAGATCATTTTAAGTGGATGAAGAAGGAAAAAAGGACAATCGCTCTATCATTCTACTTTTTTAATCAGTCTCCTACGTTTTATATATTTCGTTCCAAACACCCTGGGGAGGTCAAGTCGAAGAGCTTTACCATCGAATTTTCCATATCTCCCGCATTCATGCGCCGCCTAATCCCCAGAAAACCATTCCTTCCCTCCCCCGCATCCCTTCGGACCACCCCTCTTCCAATTCGCCACCTAGCCTCAATTAAGACACCACCTTCCATCCCCCCTTTGGCTTCGACCGCCCCCTGTCAACTCCTGGCAGGGCGAGATACGAGGTGTTGCCATTCTGATAATGCCTAATCTTTCAAAGAAGAGAAGAAGAAGGGGTGGTGTGGGGGCGAGTGGGAAAGGGGGACGGCGAGACAACAATAGAGGGATTAACTACCTGCTGGGGGGTGGAGGTTAGTGGGGAAGGGGGCGTTTAATTAAGTCCTCTCTCTACCCCACATTTGCATCTGAGGTTGATCGGTCCGGGAATCGTCCGGGAGTTTTCCGGGATAAGGGCTTTGTATTGTGATTTTGAAAATGGGGCCACGTGTCCTGTCGGTCAGGGCAATTTTAAGACGCCTCCGAGAAAATAGAGATAAAAAGGTAAAATGGTGGGGAGGGTGTTAAAAAAGAATGGACTTGGAATGAAGTGGTTCTCTCGAAATAACAGGATGTGGAAATTATGTATATGTTACTGTTAAAGAGAAGCGTTTGGAAAAATGTGCCCACAATTGACTAGGCACTATAAAAAAAATTCCCTCAATTATTCAATCTCTTGTATTTGTTGAGTGTTTTCTATGAAGTACTTACTATACACGCGGGGATTCATATAGAAGTAGATAGAGTTTCAATATGATGAAAACAGTTTCAATATAAATAAAGAACAATGTAAGATATTATATGCCATATGTAACAGAATTAATTGTATGGGATTATTTAAAGTTTGGATGCCATAGATATTCTATGTGTAAGCCTTTAGTCGCAGGACACACATTGAATCGGTAATCCATTTCCTCCCAAACACGTTAGGTATCTGAATCTAGTCCATCGATAGAGTCTGTGATACACTGTTTTAGCTCCACTAGATCAATAGGAAGGGAATTTACCTTGTTCTTTATGTACCCCTACTGAAAGAAATCACATTAAGTCAGGACTTCTGTGTGTACATTGAGTAAGCGGCATTTTATAATAAGCGACTTATCCAATCTATCATTGAGGAAGATGGTCCCTCTATGTAATCTCGAACGTTGGTCAACCAGCGTGGTGGTGCATCCACCATCTAATTGGAGAATGGTCAATGTTGTCCTGCAATCAGAGTAAAAATATCGAAAAAGGAGGCTTCCGTGACATTTTGCTAAATTCAAAGACGCAAAAAGCTTTTTCTACTGCGCCTCCATTTTGGCTGTCTAGACACGTGACACACATGCTGTCAAAACGTTTTACGGATATTTATTACTACAAAACAATAGTGTACTCTACAAATTCTTCAGACGGCCTTGGCGCGTCTTAGAAGCGGTCACCTGTGTGGTATGACTTTTGTGCAGGTGGGGAGTCTTTCTTTACTGTCTCTGCTTCTGCTAATCTTCTGGACTGCTGGGGCATTTCCCTGGAACAGTTGTTTGGAAATCAAGACCTGGTTTGTGACATTCTTATGCGGAAAGGTCAAATGGACTTGGTGAAGGCTTGCCTGCTCCAAGGGATTCTGAAACAACAACTCTACAAATAAAACAGAGAAGAGTACCGAAGGGTGTGTAAACTTTCCACAGTGTTTATAGGGTACACAAAATTTTTGTACAAAATATGGGAACGCCAAACCGAAATATTTAAGAATCTCTGTTATAGATGGGGCCTACTTTTGCATAGAAGGCAAGGACTTCAAGAAATTTTAAGATATCACAGATCAAATCAATATTTCTTTAAAAAATTCTCAATGTAAATCTTGGTTACTTTGTAAAATTTCTTATACTTAATGCGCAGAGCGAAAAGTCTATTATGATATCACAATGAGATGTTCCTTAAGTAAGTTATAAGTTATAGATCGAATTTTTTTTGCTGGTTTCTTGGAAGAGTTTTTTACATACGCTCCATTTGAGAACTACTGCTTTGTAAAGTAGATGAGAGTTGGGTGTTATCCATTTACATTTCCAAAAATAACTTCACTGATTTTTGATAAAAATCTCCAAAATCATCATGGATGCATACTGTAAGCGATTGTAACGAATTATCGCTTGTCAAAAAAATATTTATTTTGTTGTTATAAAAAAATTTATTTTTAAAAAAAATGATAAATGAAGGGTATTATGGAATAGTTGGACAATAAAGAATATATATAGGTGGTTTAAACTCTCTTGAAAAGCTAATTAAAACTTCATAAAACGTATTTATCTTTAAGTATAAAAACCATATATTTAAAAATACATTAAAGCAATTTCTGTTTTAAGCCTATTTACAAAAGTCTTAATTATAATCTTTTTCTGCCCCAACGCGTAGTCAAGGTGAGCCCATGGAAAACAGTAGAAGCATTGAACCCAGATTTCCCATCTTTGATCCCGGAAAATTTTCCGATGCATTCAGCGTCTTTGGTTTCAGGTTCTTTTTTTGATGGCATGAAGTCTATTACACATGATACATCAGAATATGGAACGATTCATTGCTGCACGTCGGGTATTATGGAATACCTAGATATTCCAAACTACTAGACACTCCATATTTTTGAAAATGAACCTTTAAACTGAAGGAAAAAAAATTATCAGCTAAAAATCGCTCACAGCAGTGATAATTTAAGCTCATTTCGGGCCCTGGGTGCAAAAGATTTACAGGACGGGTCCCCTTGGTACTGGAGGATCTAAATTTATAACCAGAAAATCTGTTATGTTCAGCTTATTAGTGCCCTTTCGTACCCCTCCGGACCACAAGCCCCCAATGGATAAACCTGCACTGACCCACAGTATTACAAACTACAATTTTTTTAGTATACATTATACTTAACTTCAGATAAGTACTAGTAGGTTACATATCTAATTTATGTAACATATGTACTAGTAGGTTAAAATGCTTGAAAGCTTGCTTGCAAAAACTTTTGAAAATCGCAAGACACGCTTTGTTTTGTAGCGAGTGATATGACAACAACACGTGGTCAACTCTCACTGCAATGAATCATAAGAATCTTTCTACAGTAGTTCAAGGGGCCGCAGTAACTCGGTGGTCAAGGTATCGGATCATGGCAGGCATATCATGAGTTCGAGCCCAGTACCACTTAAGACCCGCCGTGTAAGGGAACGATGCATGTTAAATCTGTCGAGAGTTCAAACGTCCTCCCGTTGGTGTGGTAGGGTAGTTAGGAGAGGGAGTGGGTCCAGCTGAGATGTCATCCTCGTCACTTGACCGTGGTTCAAATTTACGAGGTCCGTTGCCAAAGTCCTCGTGTAGCTGAACAGTGCGACGTTAATATTCACTCACTCACTAGTTCAAGGTTTTCCCACGCATTAGCAGCTACAAACAGAGCCAAAAACTCGGAATTCTATATCATCCGACAATTCCATAATACCAAACTCTCATCTATTACATAAAAAATTGAATTTATATTTTTTCTTCCTGAGACTTAAGGACCAATACACAAACTCCAAATTCAATTATCACCCCTTCCAAAAAAAGAAAGTATAGATTCCTCTTCATATCTATCCCCCATTTGAAGTGACATTGCATTTGTTCCAAAGATTCACCATCGATTCAAAAGTGAGTGATTCAATGCGATTCGATTCAATGTAATGAGAGATAATCGGTCCGAAAAATAAAAGAAGCGACGAGAAATCTCATTGAAATGTCTTTCTTATGCTGATGCAGTGCAGACGATTATTTAGTTAAGTTCTTGGCGAGGGCTCTCTCATCATCCCTAGGTGCTATCGAGGAAAGAATGGGGATGTCACTCAAAGGGCTTGTTCTCTGAACCTAGCACAGGGTAAAGGGTGGTGGGGTGGTGCAAAAAACGAATTCGATCCGGAACTTTTCATGAAAAAAACCACTTAGAAAATCTCCGAAAAATTTTTATTTTATTTTATTTTATTCGATGGTCATTAGATTTATTTTAAAGAATGTGGTTTGGTTTATTATTATTTTTTATCCCGGGGTATTCCTACACCAACTTCTTTTTTTAATGGTTAATTGAATTTTCTCCACACTCTCTACCTGTCAACTCTTAGCGCAGACGATAATCTTAGAAGCCTCGAGGGCATAATTTACACACAGAAGAGAGAGAGGAGTAAAAAGAATAAATAATAAGAAAAAAAATAATCGTAATATATATATAAAAAATCGCCAAATAGGCGACGAAAAAAAATTGCACCTAACATGCCATTTACGCCAGAGATTGAGTTGTTAAGAAATCACTACTCCTCGCTCTCTCTGGGGTCTTACGTGGGAAAAAAATAAATGAATAGAGAGGGAAAAAAAAGGAGTTAATCCTCCCTTTTCAAAATACTTTTAACTACTGCTCTGGTATTTGAACACTGGAAGAATAGTGTTACATTTATTAGGTGTGTTTCTGCTTCCCCCCTCCCTGGTATTGAATTGAGTGGTTCCCTTCTATTCAAAAAGAAAATGAATTAGATGTTGGATTGAGAGCCGCTCTGATGGATGGGATGCAGCGCCATAATTACCTTTAATTTGAATAGTTAAGTCGTATTTGAAGACAGCGTGAAGATCAAGATTGTATTTGGAATAATGTTGAAGATCGTGGGGAAAGAATAGGCTTAATTAATTATCTTTTGTCATTGATATACTTTTTGATCAATAGTTATTTTTTTTTTTAAAAAAGAAAATGTCTATTGAGGTAATTGTATATTTAGAAATGGTGCCATTTTTTTTTACCTTTACTCTGTGTTTTTGTTATTGGTAGAGATTTGTTAAGGCATTTGAAAAGCCGATTGTCGAATGGAGAGTCATGACTTATTTGATTGCAAATAAATTCAGCGTTATTAAATGTATTTAAACAATTTGATTGAAGATCAAAATGTTTTTTTTTTTTGGTCATAAAGGGAGAAGACGCCAAAGAGAAATCTTTTAGATGACTTTCAATTATGTCATTTGTCTGTTTGTGTCAAAATAAAGTCACAAAATTTAGAAATAATGACTTGAATAAAAAAAATGTACCACTCTAAATTTTTTTAAGTAATCGAACAATGTTTTAAATGAGTGTATTTTTTGTTTCAAACAAAACATCGAAAGATAATAACCACTGAGTAAAAAATCTTTAACCAGGGGGAAAAAAAAAAAAAAAAAATAATTGTAAATACTTTTTTTTTTAAAAAAATTTAAATTTTTTTATTTTTATATGCAAGCTTTTTAAAAAGTTACTTTTTTTCGACCTTTAAAAAAATAAACACCACAAAAAATATTTAGATCAGAGTCGGGTATAACAGAGAACCATTTACATTAAAAAAAAATTTTTACGGTTTTTCTAAAAATCTCAAAAATAATCTTGGATATATGCTAGAAACAATTGTGAGAATATGTATCACTTATCACGAAAAATATTTATTTTTGAGATCAAAAATTTGTTTTGAAGAAAAATGATAAAAATCGAGGGCATTATGGAATAGTCGGGTAAATATGGAATAGTGGCTTAAGCCATTGGAAAACTAATTAAAACTACATAAAGCGTAGCTATTTTTAAGTATAAAAGCCATATTTTTAAGAATACGTGTAAGTCTTTTTATCTGTTTCAAATTTATAAATAAAGTCACATTGAAGGTGATCCCAAAAGCTGAAGCACTGAATCCAGATTTTTTCTCTCGTTGATATTTAGAGAATTTTCCGTTACAGAAGATACATTCAGCGTCTTTATTTTCCGGTTCTCTAGTAGATGGCTATTACAAATGACACATCATAATGGAATGTGTCGAGAATTATGGAATATCTATTCCCATAACCTTGTGGTACTTGCATCTTGGATATTGAACCTTTAAACTGTAAGACAAAACACATTGTGTCAGCTAAAAAATGATCCCAGTATTACAAACTACTATTCTTTTAGCGTACGTGATGCTAAACTTTAACGTTCAAGTCACATGTGTTCTGTTAGGTTAAAATATTTGAAAACATACCAGCAAAAACTTTTGAAAATCGCAAAACACACTTTGTTCTGTAGCTCAATGGAGCGCTTTAAAATGTATGTTAATAACGATTGAAAATTCCACCAAGATAAATAAATAAATATATAGAGAGAGTGTGAGCTAATAGTAGGAATTGAAAAATATTCATACAGTAAAGAATTATTTTAGTACACATTCTCTGGAAAATAATATAAGCTCAAAAAGTTTCATAGAAATACATTTATAATATTCGAGTTATCAGACTCGCGCCATCAGGGGCGTAACTATCGCCGTATCAGTCATATTTGGCCCACAACATGTGTAAGCAAAAAAAACGTAAAATATTAAAGAGACCCTAAAAAAAAAAGAGCTCCGAAGGAATTTTTGACACAGGGCTTATTTAAAACTAGCTACGACAGTGCTCCCATGATAGATTTTGAACCATTTCTAAAATGGATTCTGAGCCACTACAGTGCGTGAATATTAAGGTCGCACTGTTTGAAGCTGAGCTAGAAGACTTTGGTGATGGGCCTCAGTTTTGGGGCCTTGCGGTCAAGTGACGAGGGCAACACCTGAGCTGGCATCCCCTCTTCTAACTACCACACCACACCAAAGCTCTCAACAGATTTAACGTGCACCCCTCCTCTATACGGCCGATAGGCTCGAACTCATGACACGCCGCCAGACGCGAGTCCGTTACCTTGACCAGTAGCCTACCACGACCACCCACAGTGCAGAGAACGCCTCCTGGGCGGTCAGGGGAACTCAACTCTCTTCCCCTCCACCAACCTTACGAGAGAGGTTGCAGTTCGACAAATGCCCAAGTAGCCCCTACGTGTTGCGAAATCTCGCCTTGATACATTATAAACATCCATCCCTTTTCCGGGATTTGAATCTAGGTCCTGCGGCAGCAATTAGCGTCACTAACCACTACACCAGATGGATGGCATTTGCTAACCTTGATCCAACTATAACCTTAAGTAATACTGTCAATTTCAACACGAGGTTTCTCTGTGCCAGTCAACTTGTCTTCTGCCATATCACTTTTAATGTGAAAAGGAGAGATTTTCCTTTCACACTTGTGTGGAAACAAAGTTGATTGAAAGAGTGCGGGACTCATCGGTAGAATGAAGAAGGAATAAAAAGCTTTGTACACATTTCTAATGCACAAGTAGCTGTGTGTGGCCGGCATGGCATCGTCTACTTGTTTAGAGTCAATTAGTGTGGAGAACTTGGGGGAAAGGGGGGTTCACAATTGCTTGATAGAGTGCAAGTGGACCGCCTGTGAAGGGACACAAGCGCGATTTCTTTTCAAAATTAGCTCCCAACAGTCTGCTCCTTCTATTCGGCGCGGTATAGGTTGATTCATGTGAAAGGACCCTATGAGTTTTTGTAAAAAAATATTTAATATTAGTTATATTAACTTTCTCTGGGTAACACATTAAGGTACCGTGTGGAAAAGCATGACAGAAAAACTGGAAAGAACCTTTTAGCCTTTTATTTCTTGAAAATAAGTGAAACATATAGATTCATTGATTTAAGTAGACCATGATTTACAAAGGATCTATATATATGATGACCTGCAAAGGGGTCACGTCAGTGAAAAAATAATTGCGGTTCCGTGATGTGTAAATGGAAGGTTAACTGCTTTTTCCCAGGGGAGAGGTTTCGCGCGCTTGCCAATCTCCAAAATAAAAACAGAAAGAAAAAAAAAGATTAGGATACTACTAACCACGAGGAGATTTAGAGTTGAAGCCTTAAAGGAATTAAAGACAAATGTGATGAAATTTGTTGTGAAGCAACAGATACATCCCAACCAGTAGCGCACACAGGAGGAACTTTTGGGTGTTGGGGGGTCGGGGTCGAAAGTTCACCATTCTTGTATCATGCTCCTTTTGATTTTGTTGATATTCGAAATAAAACACAGTAAAACTTAGTATTGAATGAATAATTAGCATTAATTAATAAAGGCAATAAGTAATTACAAATACTTAATTAAATTTTACGGCTTCTATACTTAGAGACAATCAATCGGAAAAAATCAAGGGCTTTGGGGGTCGGACTAAGGACCTCCCCTTTAACCGCCACTGATCCCAGCAATAAAAACATTTGTTTGTCTCTCAGTTATTTTATGTAACAATTATTTCATATATTAATTAAATTTTAATTTAATTAATTCACTTGTGCTTGTGTGTGTTATATAAGTTTAAACGCTCTAATAAACTACAGTTAGAAACACAAAAGTAAGTAGTGCTATACCAGCTGTCAAAAAACTGATTAAGTTGATAAATTTGCAAAAATTTAATATTGAGTAAACTGGTCTACACAAACCGAAATCGCGTGGTCGCCGAATGGTATAGGTGAGAAAACGCGCTTGTCACGAGTTCAGGCAGTACCACTCAAGACCACCGTGTAGAGGCTGCAGTGCATTAAATCTGTCGAGAGCTGAAACGTCACTCCTGTTGGTGGGGTGTGGTGGATTGGGAGAAGGGATGCCAGCTCAGAGTCGTCCATGTCACTTGACCATGGCTCAAATGACGTGTTCCATCTTAAAAGCGCTTGGGTAGCTGAACAGTGTGACGTTAATATTCAATCAATCAATTAAACACCAAACCGAAAAACATGGCAAGGGGTCTATGAGACAAAAAAAGTTTGGGAGATATAAATACTCAGCCTCTCTCTCTAAATTCTTAATTCGTGATCGAAAAAAAAAATTAAGTCCCTATGTCAACGTTTGAAATGATTACTGAACCAGCTCTTAAAGCGTAAATGCTACAAATGATAGTATACTTGCTTATTTATAGGAATAAAACGAAAAGGACTTTGTGTTTTACGTAACAGAATAGCAATACTAAAAAAATCGGACCGAAGTTAATTACTTTAATAATAAAAAGTACGTGGAGACGAATATACTTTCGAACTCAATTACGACTTCAATAAGACAAAAATCCGGATGTAACAGTCCCCATCAAGAAACCCGATATTTTGAGGACGAAAAAACTAAGTAAACTAACGAGTATCGGCGCTGCAACGTTTGATTTTCCGTTTCCAATCCATTCTACGGTCAGGAGATCTGACCCCTTCCCTCCCCCCTTGACCATTAAGGGGGGGGGGGATCAGATAGCCATCAGAAGCGTCGAAGCGTTCCAATGTTGGAAATACGAAGCGGCATTAATTGCATTTTCGCAGTTTTGGGGAGGAAACGGAACATGTCCGCAGACTGAGGTGGAAAAAAGTCGTCTGAGGGGGCGGCGGAGGGTCGTTTATTCTATCCGGAGATGGCTTGTAACGGGTACCAGAGGTCGTTAATGGACCCGCGAAGTCGTTAAGAGCCCCGGCACGTGATGGATATTTGCTTTGAGGGTGGACAGGTCGCTGAGGAAGAAAGTTGTTTTTTGATAGGTCGAAGCCCCTTATCTTTTGAGGTTTTTATTGATTAGTAGTGAAAGCGTGGAATGGAAATATATTTGCTCATTGATAATCAATCATTTCGATAGACGTGTTCCGACGCAGTATTTATCTGGGCTCTGTTTTTAGATTTTTCTCAGATTAAGGCTGTTCCCCCTTTTCGTATATTTATTATTATCGTTCCAAATTTGGAACGATTTTTCATTGCAGGTAACATACCTTAAAATTTAATATTCATTCGCGAAATTATAATCCGAATTTGCATTTGTATAACGAAATTATTAAAATGTAGAAATAACGAATAAATTGCCACTTTCTCTTACACACTCATACTTTTCCTGTGCCTATGGGGTGATATTAGTTAAGAGTGGCAAGGACGTCTTAAGGCATAGACCAACTATTTCCGAGACCAGGGCCTCGTCCTTGGTGGGGGACCTCGATTTGTTTTCTACTCTGTCTTAATAAGATCATGTGATCCGGATGATGTTAATGGTCAAGTATTACTTTCGTACTCCGAAAAGCAGGGAATTTAAAACTACATGTCAACTGACAAAAGTAGAAAGACTGTATTACTATACTGTATATTACTAGACTTAGGTCTAATACCATAAACAGTCATTCAACTTATTTAGTCGAAATACGGCCATCGATAGAGCCGATTTGTACCTGGATTTTTGAGATTGTGAGTCGTGCATATTTATTTGTTTCGAAGCGGAACGAGAGTATTTCCCGGCAATGCATGCTTATATATACCGTTTGCACCCAAGATCTCGAATGACTGCCTAAGGCCCAGGGCCTCAATGAAGAACGTCCGTGCAAACGCATACTTTTCATGCATCCAAGGGATTAGTTCTAGAGTGGTCAGGAATTTAAGCCGTAATTCCCTTAAAGACATGTGCCTGGGGCATTTTGAGTGAGTCATTATCACTTTTGCAGTATAAAACAACATTAGAGCTGTTGGCGACAGACCTTGTAGTTTTGAGCCACAATCGAGTGACGAGGACGACGCCCGAGCTGGCACCTCTTTCTCCAAGCAGCCAAACTACAATGGATTTAGTGTGCATCCGTCCCTCAAAACACTCCATTTTCAGGGGTGCTAGGGCTCAAACTCAAAATATACCGCCGGCCACGAGTTCGTGATCTTGACCCAGTACAGGTTTATCCATTGGACACATAGAATGGGCACCCACGGGCCCGAATAAGCTGGTCAAACAGATTTTCTGGTTATAAATTTCGATCTACCCGTGCCAAGGGGACTTGTAAATGTTCTGTTCCTAGGGCTCGTAATGAGCTTAAGTCGGCACTGTCTTCATCCCTAGGTACCGGGGCTGATTCCGTAACGTAGCCCTGTAGTGTTGCTTTTATAGGGCGACGTTAATGAACAGTCATCTCCCCCCTTCGCAAACAAGACTGCGGCTTTAATGCATTAAGCATATTGAAACCATTAAGTTTTTTACTTATTTGTGTATGTTTCTCTAAAATTAGCTAGCCCAGTGGTCAAGGTATCGACTCATGGCAGGCATGTTCATGGCAAGCCAGTACCATTAAGAACCCGCCGTGTAGGGGAGCGATGCACGTTAAATCTGTCGAGAGTTTAAATGTCCTCCCATTGGTGTGGTGTGGATGTTAGGAGAGGGGATGCCAGCTCAGGTGTCATCCAGTCACTTGACCATGGTTCAAAATGACGAGGTCCGTCACCAAAAGCCCTCGTGTAGCTGAACAGTGCGACGTTAATATTCACTCAATCACTCTAAAATTAGTGTCGAATGTCAAAAAGGTTAAAGAATAATTCTCTTCAAAAGAAAATAATAACCAAAAAAAAAAAGTATTTATTGTAAAGATGGGTATCATACCCTTACTAGAAGTAGATTTTAGAAATGGCATCGATTAAAAATGCCCCTTTGAAAAAGACAAATTCCAGATCTGCATTACTCCTTGACAATTGCATATTTTCATTGTACTGTAGCTGTAATATAACACCAATAAAAATTTTTATTGGCATACAGTCATTAATTTTCTTTTATATTTCGAATAATGATACACTTTTTCAAATAACAGAACCTGTTAATATTCGCTACGCATTTTCCCTTTTTATTTTTATTCATCTACCCCCACGTCATTGAAATAACACCACCCTACAAAGAAGGGGGACGGAAGGAGAGAGAGAGAAAAAAGTTAAACACCCTCCCAGTCCCATCATAAAAAGTAACACAAACCTCACTACCGAATTGCGCCCCTTTTTATAAAAAAGAAAAATTCCTTATTTAACGACCTATAAAAATTCAAGGATGAATATACCCCACCCCCTTCCACAACAAAGAACCCACCGCCTTCTTGATTCTCTCACCCCTCCCTCAGCTGCACCCCTGGAGGACTCCCCCTATCCCTTGATATATGGCATCCCCATGTCAAAATGGATGGCTTCTCCATAGATCTTTGATGCGGGGATTTCCAGGTGTGATCCAGGTTTGGGTCAAGTTTCACAAACAACCGATTTATTCTCAGGTATGAGGGATTGACGGGGAGCTTTGGGGGTTGGGTTGAGTTGTATATTTACGATCAGATTCTTCGTTCTGAATGAGGACGGCGTGAGAAAGTTAACTCCTGGAACAGTTTTTACGAGAGACGCAGTTATGTGCATTGATTTATTGGTTACCACTGCACGGAGAAAAAAAAATCGGGTGATAATAAAATGTTAGGAGTAATGGGCGCTTATAGTAATTTTTGAACACTCCCTCTTGTTGCCAAAACAGGTTACTAAATAGCTTATTGATGTATGACTCACAAAATGTCAAAGCTTGCTGCTATAGTTTGAGTAATTTTTGAGTTTGAGTCAGTAGCGGAGAATATGATCTATTATCCTATTGTTGAAAGACATGAAAATTATTTTAAAGTCATGTAATATTGCATCTTTACCAATAAACCGTTCTATTCCCAGATACTTAAAATGGTTCTAGAACAGGGGTGGCCAACCCTAATGACCTTCTGGCCACTTCGGAACAACATAATAATCCCATGGGCTGACTACGAAACTATATATCTTTATATTAGATTTGGACTCATTACAAACATTTATTGGAGTGTTATTATTGTTTTCATGTATACAAACATAGATAATATAATAATGATGTAATGACCAAATTCAGTTTAATTTATTTAAATAATGAGATACTTCTTTCTCAATACTTTCACTTAGTTTTGATAGACGATCTCACAATGCGTATATTTGCACATCGTAATTCATGTTGGAGATTTTCACCCGATAAATTTGAGCTCAATTTATGTTTGATAAATCTCGTTTTTTTGAAAAGAGCGCTCGCGTGCGCGATTCATAAGTGAA